>JAOWCC010001634.1:50068020-50668020 GCA_030867875.1 Actinernus sp. WN-2022
GTTTCAGCAATCAATGTTTGAATTTACGTGCCTCAAACTTTTGAAATTATCAGTTTTATATGTGCAGTTTTTAAGCTACCTGAATCTTTAGTAAAAGCTATTAATTTCTTGCTCTGAAATTTCAGTCAATATGGACACATTTTAGTGTTTCACATATCTTTTGATCATATTTTCCAAGGCAAAGTGATGATGCCTCATCATTTGAACCGATAAAGTTGATATAAAATAATGAAAAGAAAGACTATAAACACGTAATTTTTTAAAGTCAGATATTCTGAAGAAGGTTTTTCGGTAAAAAATTTCTTCACTGAATTGATTTTTAGCAAGTGAATGGTAAGAATTCCACATGGCCTATCCGGCAACATGGTCTATAAATCGCTTAATGCACTCACCCCTGACTATCTCAGTCGTTCGAAATTTGTTTACCGCAACAGCGTTACGAATTATTCTCTAAGAGACACTGAGAGCAAACTTGCTATTCCTCTGCCCCGCACCAACTTTCTCAAAAATAGCTTTGGCTATAGTGGTGCGGTCCTATGGGATGGCCTTCCAATTGAGTTGCGGCAAGCCAGAACTCTAAGTATATTTTGCTCTGGTTGCAGCAGTTTCTTATCTTAGCTTAACTTAATTTTAAATTAGCACACGCGGCACTCATGGAAAGCAGGATTATAGATCAGTTTAGAGTTTGATAATTTATTATAGAATCGCATAGCCAAAGCTGAATCGCACGGTGCATTTGCGAAATCAGACGCTGATTGGCAGAGACGGAGTGGTGATTCAGAGTGGAATCACCACTCCGTCTACGCGCGCTATTTATAACTTAGCAAAATATCAACAAAAGTACTAAATCTTCAAGTAATTCATCGGACTATGCGATTCAAGGAAGATCACATGCCTGACTCGGTAATTCCTCGTTAAATTGCACTCGAAAAACCGATAAACGGTTTTCTCGTGCAATTTAACGTGGAATTCACTCGTCAGGCATGTGATTTTTCAATAGTATTGTTAGTAGGACAATTTAATGGTGTTGTCATTTGCCGATATCAATTTAACATAGTATAGTACAATAATTTTAACGTAATTTTATATTGTAAACTTTTTACAAAACCCTGATGAGCGTACCGTGTATAAACAAAGATTACTTACTTACTTACTTACATTTTACACAATATTTAAAGAGCTGGTCAGCTAAATAACGTTCTGAACCAAATCCAACCAAACACCATTTAAAATAACAAAGTTTAATTTCATTTGAGGTGTTATTCATCTCACCATATTTAAAAAAATTGTAAAACAAATGGTTCTACGTACGATAATCTATCTGTGGTATATGGTTCATTTCCAAACGCAGTCACTTATATTTAAAAAACAGACCCTATATACAGCATGGTAAATAAATTGGTATACAAACCGTTTTCTTCTGATCTGGTTAAAAAGTGAGAGTTTCATGAAATTCTGAACTGAACAAGGCTCAAAAAGCATTGGAAATTTCCAAAGACTTTTCACACTGATCTGGTTAAAAACTGAGCGCTACATTAAACTCTGAACTGAACAAGGCTCAAAATGCATTGGAAATTTCCAAAGACTTTACACTGATCTGGTTAAAACTGAGCGCTACATGAAACTCTGAACTAAACAAGGCTCAAAATGCATTGGAAATTTCTAAAGACTTTACACTGATCTGGTTAAAAACTGAGCGCTACGTTAAACTCTCAACTGAACAAGGCTAAAAATGCATTGCAAATTTCCTGTTTTGTCTTCTCGTTATACTCTAGATCGTCTATACAGCAACAATTTTCCTAAAAGAGAATTAATATGTGAGCCATTAAATGGATATTTAAGAGCGACGTCATGAAAAGTTATGTGGTGAGGTCAAGTGCAAGACACTTTCTTTAATACATCCAAGGCCCGACCGGCTCTTTGCGTCTTCCTCGTCCTTTCTCGTCACTGTTACCACTGCCATTAAATACCTCATCAAAACATTACTTTCGATAAGTACTGGCACGTCAAAGCGATAAGACACGTCAAAGCGATAAGACACGTCAAAGCGATAAGACACGTCAAAGCGATAAGACACGTCAAAGCGACTGCACATTTTACACGGTAAAGCTTAGCCTGGAATGCAGGCGTTTTATTTGGGAAACCGCAATATATTTGGACGAGGGAAGAATGGCGCGAATTTTCCCCTCTTCCCCTCCCCCTGCTATCGCTTTTTCGTCCTCGCTCCATTCCTACTCGTCTGAAATTCATTCGCGAGCGCAAAACGTCCACAAAAGCGGGGAAAACCACTAGAAACGCCTGCATTGCAGGCTAGGTAAAGCTTAGCTATAGCTTTACCGCGGTGGGTTACTGTTAACGAGACAATTTCGGCTTTTAAGAGATTCGTTGAATAAATAATGTTGGATTTGTTCCGAGTTTATCGACTCGCTTGCTGCTATTTTGATCCTGAACCTCACACAATCGGTGCTCCAAACATGCCGTTACCTTGGTTTGCGTTGGCTTTGTTTTTGCTGAGAGAAACTTACTGGTCGCAATACAGATAAAGTTGAACTCATACGCCGCGGTCAAGTGAAAGCAATCTTGATCTAAATCATATACGCTATATCAATAATAGCAATCTTGTAAGTAATTTTCAGTTTGAATTGTGAATGTTTGTTGTACCATCACATATAGGAAAAAAAGCTACGAATTCTTACCGTCAAGTGAGCGTGCATTATCCTGAATATTCCTATGAACAACGAGGCTTATTCCGTGGATATCAAAGCTGAAGACTTGCAAACGCCGAAGTGCAACGGAAATTAATGTGACAGTTAATCTGTTTTGTGTTAGTTTTCAAATTGTGCGCGGCTGAATAGCCAATAATAGACGGGCGGCGGCTGTATTGGGAAATATGAATACTGTAGTCCGTGATCCACTATTGGTTAAAGTTGAATACTCAGCTCGGCTCAAGCCAAATTTTAATTAACTGTTACGTTAATTGAGCTGGACTGAGGGTAAGAGAAAAGAACCTCTGCTAGCAGGGTTCGTTAATTTCAGTTACACAGATCGTTGTATGCATGACCATATGCTCTTAGATTCGTAGAAACCATGCAGCTTGTCTTCGGTTTTACACGCTCACTGAAGGTAAGTATCGTAGCTTTTGCCCAAAATGAGAGTAAAACACAACATTCATAACTAATTTAAGCTGCAAATTACTTACAAGATAGCAGATAGCTATGGCAGCTATAGCGTGTAATATACCTTAGATCAACTGAATATTTCTTTCACTGTATCGCGGCTGACCGCGGCGTGCGAGTTCCTTCATATCTGTATTTCGACCAGTCAGTTTATCCAGAAAACCAAGCCAAAGCAACTGAAATGTCACGGCATGTTTGGAGCACCGATTCTGTGAAACTCGATACTAACTTTTACCTAATAGATTAAAGTTAATGATGAAAATAGCAGCAAAGCTCAAGAGAGAAGGAATTCTGGCACCCGGCACCCAGGGTATATAGTTGGTGAACTGAACACGTTCAAAAAGTAAATTATTCAACGATTATCAAAGCTACATTGCCTGGTCATAGTATAAAGTGTTGAAAGTGGTGCTTTGGATGTTGTATTTAATGGCAGTTGTAATAAAGAGGAAGATGCAAAGGGCCGGTCGGGCCTCGGATACGATATATTAAAGAAAGTCTTGCGCTTGATCGAGCGAGACATTTCTACACCTAGCCCGGGTTATCGTTTCTCTTTTAAGTCTTCATAATATTCGTTAGAACATCATTATGAACCCTTATGTTTAAATGTAGTACTGACGTTAAATTCTTTCAACCGCCTCATAACTTAATATATATTTAATGCTAACATATGAAATCTCTTTTAGGAAAATTGTTGTTGTAGAGCCGACCTAGAGAATAAGGAGAATATTGAACAGGTGTCCTAGCGGATTTGGACCCCCGCAGATTTGGACCCTACCCCCCCCCCCCCCCCCCCCTCCCAAATATGGACCCCCCCTCGCGGATTTGGACTCCCCCCCCCCCGGCAAAAAAAAAGAAACACAAAAAGAAGGAACAAGGAACACAAGCACCTGAGAATTAGAAAAGAAAGTTAATTTCATGTTGTTAAAGCCGACTTTTCACACTTCTGTTTTGTTGTTTGTTTGACTTCTAGAGAATACAGAAGCATCGCATTCTTTTAAGCTGAGGATTTTGAGAAATAGGTCTTTAGTATTGGTTTTGATGTGCATACGCTAATCAGAAATGCTCTCCCTAAAGCCGACTTTTCACACTTCTGAGAAGACAATAACAAGTCAAGTTTGTTTTGTTGTGATGAACTTCAAGTGAAAGTCGTCGAGTCTCAGTCTAATTTTAACTTGATTTCTATTCGAACATCGATTTACCGGGTTCCTGGCGCGTGCGTCTAAAGTAGATTTTATTCATTTTCGCCATATACTAAAAACCGTATTGACCAAGGTTGTTCGGTCAAGATGGTGGATATTGACCTAGTTCATTTTTTGCGTTTTTATGGATCACGACTTCTTCTCGGTCCATAAACACGCAAAAAAATGAACTTGACCAATAACCCCATCTTGACCGAACAAGCTTGGTCAATAACCTCTATACCTCTCTCTATATAAATGGACCAGTTTACGGTTCGTGTTGTACGAGTCCTTTGTTTATTTGGTGGCAGGCAGATGTTAGACGATGGTGGCCCACCAGTTGAAACAAAAGACAACTGCACATGAACCGTAAATTGGCCTTATAAGATGTCGGTACGAAAACAAATCTTGCAAAAAGGGATGCATTCAAAGTTGGAAACATAATTAAAATATTGTCTTTGTAGGGGGTCCAAATCCGCGGAGGGGGGTAAATTCTGCAGTCCGATATAATTACATAATAATAATAATATAACAGAGCGATATTTCTCAGCTGGCAAATTCTCCACGTACCTGTTGTTTCACAGGTTTTTAAAAATACCGAATTCTGCAGGTTAGCTCAGGTTTTTATTCTTAAAATAAAAATATAGCGTTCTATATTTCAGTTAAACCCTGTACAAACCGTTTCAACATCGGAACAATATTTAGTGTTGGAGCCGATCTTGAAACAGGTTTAAAATGTTGAAAGGTGTTGAGATATAGGTGTTGAGATATAGGTGTTGAGATATAGCCCCTTAACAGCTAATCGTTTCGTGATCTAGCCCCTTAACAGCTAATCGTTTCCCCAGATATTTTGCGGGGATGAAACTCGATATGCCTGCCTTTTTAAAAATGCTAAAAAATCCCAAAGAAAAGGTTCGAAAAGGACTACCGACTCAAATATTTGATATTTTATTAGTCAAAAAGAGTACCGAACTGGGTATCTATCGTAATCCATGGATGAAGAAGTCTTGCACAATCTGACAGTTCTGTTACATTTGATACGTTATGCAGATAAAACTGGACAGTTATGTAATTTACTATTTCCACTTCCGTTCTGTTACTCTAGGCATAGATATATCAGTACGAACAATCTCTCGAGTTTCAATCCTTTCTCTCTCCTTAAACTATGCGCGTGCGCAATCTTTGGGGAATGTTCGTGATCCTCTAAGAAATAACTTCTGTTATATCCAATCGCTATTAGCCACTGGCCGCACGGCCGTTAGTATAGCTTAATTGACTTTTAATTGATCATACCAGTATTGGAATAGATATCGTGCATTTTTATTAGCTGGCATATTCTTCACTTGTATTTTTCAGCTGGGAATATATGTAAAAAAATGTTTTGCTGCTGGCAAATTCTGCACTTAAATATTTCAGCTGGGAATATATTAAAAAAAATATTTTGCTGCTGGCAAATTCTGCACTTAAATATTTCAGTTGGGAAATTTAGAAATTCTTCATGAACTTTAGGCTGGCTGGCGCTGCAGAACAGCTGTTCGTCTGCCAGCTGAAAAACAATTCCCTTAAATATGTTTAAATACATCTGATTTGTTATAAAAACATCAGAATGTTTGTTTTTATGAAGTTTTACCGTTGGGTGTTCCTGAAAAAGTCTTTGGAAATTTCCAATGCATTTTGAGCCTTATTCAGTTCAGAGTTTAACGTAGCGCTCAGTTTTTAACCAGATCAATGTAAAAAGTCTTTGGAAATTTCCAATGCATTTTGAGCCTTGTTCAGTTCAGAGTTTAATATAGCGCGGAGTTTTCAACCAGATCAGTGGAAAAAGTGTATATGTAAAGGTTTGTGCCAGTGTGCATAGTGTCAAAAATAGATACTGTATGCCAGTTTGAATAAAATATCATAATTATTATAACTTTGTCGTTTTGGAAATAATCATGTATGATAGGTTCTCAGTGGACCACGTTTGAATAAAATGGCAATATTGATAAATGCGCATCCAAATTTTTACCAAATCTCGCCTACTTCAGAATATCTAACTTTAAAAAAATACGTGTTTATAGGAAGTATTGCATGCGTATGCGTATACATGACATAAAATCGAGTTCGATTATGAATGCATGGTTGTGGTTCGTAGGGAGGACTTATGTATTTCTGCAAAACACTGAGAGTCAGTATGTAGGTGGGAAATATTTGACTGACTGTTCTGAACTCACTTACCACAATATACAAACAGCTAGGCCGTAGAGTTCACCAGACTGTTCTGAACTCACTTACCACAATATACAAACAGCTAGGCCGTAGAGTTCACCAGACTGTTCTGAACTCACTTACCACAATATACAAACAGCTAGGCCGTAGAGTTCACCAGACTGTTCTGAGGTGCGTTTGTCTTCAATTCCAATTTGCAAATGAGTGTCTCTATTTTGGCGATATTAAGTTGAATATTCCTAACCCATAATAAACTTCAGCAACAGGAAAGTGCATCCAACTTCTATCAATTTCTGTTAGATCAGCTGGTACTTCCTGTCACGTGATGAATGTTCTAATTTCGCTCTCGTCGCATCGCCGATAGCTTATTTATGGTTGTTTCAATTTCTACTTTTGTAAAAGCATGTATTGTTTAAGATGGATATTAAAGCATTATCTGATTGCTGCGCGTTGGAAGAGGATATAAACAAGTGAACATGTTGTAGAAGTTTAAAAAAAAAATGTTAAACTGAAGTTAAGTAAAAAATATGTCAAACAATATTTACATTGTTTTATTGTATAAAAGTATGAACTGAAACTGAACTGAGAAATATTCTCACCAGGGGAATCCGCGTACAATAGTCAAAAATTAACGGAATAGACCATTTTCTCAGGTATGCGCACGCAATATTGGCCCGCCAAATCGCTTTTTGAACAATAGCCGCCAATTGTTGAACAATAGCCGATAATTTGAATAACAAAGGCTGTCGCATCAAAACGAGTCTAACAAAAGCTAACAAAACTCACGGCCCGCCAAGAAATACTTCATGTAGGCAGCTTGGATTTCGACTGGTATGTAATCAACTAAAGTCGATTGAGGTATGCTAACCGCCGTGGAAAGCGAGTAGCAGCTGACGTTTCGAACGTTAGCCCTTCGTCAGAGCAAAAAAGCTTGGATTTAGTATTGGTTGAAATAATAGGGAGGGTTATAGGAAACCACTACGTGATTCCCACGTGAAGTATTTACCGGCCGTCAAGCCTGTTGCGTGCGCACACTTTAGAAAATGGTCTATTGCACGATTTATCTCCCTGTACTTGGCCCGTGGTATGCATTGCATACCCTCATGGCAACTTTCTCTATATATAATCTCCCGTTCTCATGATAAAATCAAGTTTAGTTCTTTTAAACCTAACGAACGGGTAGACAACGACTCCCCACCCACCTCCCCGCAGCGATGAAACCCAACGTTATATAGGAGCTCTCGCTCTCATCAGCCTCGGGGCCGATTCTGCCCATATCTTAACTGTGCTCTTGGCTTTGTCAGCGGGAGCCCCGGGTGAGAATATATTACTATCTATTGACACATATTACTATCTATTGACACATATTACTATCTATTGACACATATTACTATCTATTGACACATATTACTATCTATTGACACATATTACTATCTATTGACACATATTACTATCTATTGACACATATTACTATCTATTGACACATATTACTATCTATTGACACATATTACTATCTATTGACACATATTACTATCTATTGACACATATTACTATCTATTGACACATATTACTATCTATTGACACATATTACTATCTATTGACACATATTACTATCTATTGACACATATTACTATCTATTGACACATATTACTATCTATTGACACATATTACTATCTATTGACACATATTACTATCTATTGACACATATTACTATCTATTGACACATATTACTATCTATTGACACATATTACTATCTATTGACACATATTACTATCTATTGACACATATTACTATCTATTGACACATATTACTATCTATTGACACATATTACTATCTATTGACACATATTACTATCTATTGACACATATTACTATCTATTGACACATATTACTATCTATTGACACATATTACTATCTATTGACACATATTACTATCTATTGACACATATTACTATCTATTGACACATATTACTATCTATTGACACATATTACTATCTATTGACACATATTACTATCTATTGACACATATTACTATCTATTGACACATATTACTATCTATTGACACATATTACTATCTATTGACACATATTACTATCTATTGACACATATTACTATCTATTGACACATATTACTATCTATTGACACATATTACTATCTATTGACACATATTACTATCTATTGACACATATTACTATCTATTGACACATATTACTATCTATTGACACATATTACTATCTATTGACACATATTACTATCTATTGACACATATTACTATCTATTGACACATATTACTATCTATTGACACATATTACTATCTATTGACACATATTACTATCTATTGACACATATTACTATCTATTGACACATATTACTATCTATTGACACATATTACTATCTATTGACACATATTACTATCTATTGACACATATTACTATCTATTGACACATATTACTATCTATTGACACATATTACTATCTATTGACACATATTACTATCTATTGACATATATTACTATCTATTGACATATATTACTATCTATTGACATATATTACTATCTATTGACAGTTGTTGTGAATTATAGTAAAATGACGCCATAATGAAAATGTCGTATTGCATATCAAAGTCATTGCGTACAAAAGCCTACATATCGATATCCGGTGACTCACTTCCGGTATCGGCCCAGTCAAATCACTCGAAAATACATGGTTTTTGCCTTCTAAAACAAATAAAATGATTTATGAAAAATGTCTACCTTCAAATTATATTTAAAGGGATACCCGAGTGAAAAACACATTGGGGCTCAAAAGAATCTTCAACATGTTCTTTGTTCAGAAAATGTATTAAAATGTGATCAAACGTTTTTAGTATTAAGAACGAGCACCTCAAAGTTGGCCCCGCGAAGACATGGGCGCCGCCATCTTTGTTTGCATTTACGGAAGTGACGTCACTTCGTCCCACCATCGTATCGCGACTACTTGTCTTTGTATTATTTTCACACGCTCGGAATTAAAGTGGATATATTTTCATCGAGATTGCAGAGGAATTCTTACAGAAACCGGAATTATGATGAAGACGACATTATGAGAAAAGTTCAGAAGACTGGGAGGAGGAAGAAAAGCATTGGTAAGGCGAGAAATTATCAGACGAACAACAAGGTCTCGTAACTGCCATTTAATAACAGCAAAACAACATGGCTTAAAAGACTCGAGTGACTTCTGAATAAGTATAAGAACTACAATGTATGTGAGGTACAGTTAAGGCGTTTATCATCCTAAAAACACCTAATAAGTGAGAGAGTGAGAACGCTGGTGGGACGAAGTGACGTCACTTCCGTAAATGCAAACAAAGATGGCGGCGCCCATGTCTTCGTGGGGCCAACTTTGAGGTGCTCGTTCTTAATACTAAAAACGTTTGATCACATTTTAATACATTTTCTGAACAAAGAACATGTTGAAGATTCTTTTGAGCCCCAATGTGTTTTTCACTCGGGTATCCCTTTAACAAATTTGAATTTGCTTTCGCGAGTGAAGTTATTTTTTACAAGGCGTTACTCGTTTATGGACGACCAAGCAAAAGAAAACTGGGTATAGCTTGAATACACATGTCTGAACTGATTTTCTACCGCTGAATTCAGATAGGAGAATAAATTGTAAGTGTTTTGATGTATAGATCATCGAGGTTCCTCGAGTTTAGAGTGTTACAAATCGCTGTTAAAGTTCCATTTCGTGCTATTTTTTCTTGTGTGATCTTTGTAATGGCGGGAGCTGCAGTAGGAGAGATTTTGGAGCGGTCAAAACGAAAGCAGAGAATTCTCCTTCGTATAGTTTCGGTATCAACAGGTTAAGCCATATTACAAACTTGTAATGCGACTGAAGTTGTTATCTCTCGCAAATAAAATCGCATTTACTTCAAAGCGGTGACCAATACCAAATGTCCTCTTCTGTGTGCAATGATTTTGATATCATGGCATATAACCAAATTTACAATTTCGCAATTAAGGGAGAGCAACGTTTTGGAAAATCATTCAAATTTCCAATTGTCAAATATTATGCCGGGTAATTGCTGCGCAGTAGTTCTAATCTGTATTTGGTGGTAAAAATCGAGATTCGTTCAGACTCGAGTTGATCAGTATAATAATAATATTAATTTATTTATATAGCGCAATCTCCATAAATGCCCGAGTGCGCTTTACCTCAAGTAAAAATCTACAACTATATATATATGAACTATATACAACGCAACATAATGTTAAAATAAATAAAAATAATAATTACTTAATCTAGGATTATAAAAAGTTATACATAAAAGAATCAGCAATAAGCTAGTTTAAAAAGGTAGTCTTAAGTTTGCACTTAAAAATAGAAATGGAAGGGCTACTCTTGATTTCATGTGGAAGCGTGTTCCAAAGACTAGGCGCACACACCGAAAATGCCCTGAGGTCGTACGATTTCAGCCTGAAGGTGGGCTGCTGTAGCAGCAATTTATCCGCAGATCTAAGAGCGCGCCGAGGAACATAAGGAGTTATGAGCTCACTAAGATATGATGGCGCCATACCATTAATTATCTTGTACGTATACAGCAGGATCTTAAAAATAATGCGTTGCTCTACTGGGAGCCAATGTAGTTGAATTAATATTGGCGTAATATGTTCAGCTTTTCGTGTTAACGAGACAAGCCTAGCAGCAGAGTTTAGTACGTACTGCAACCGCTGAATTAAGTAGCTTGGTAGACCATACAGAAGCGCATTACAGCTATCTATCCTTGCGGTGACGAAAGCATGAACAAGGATAATATCTATATCTATCAAGGATAGTATCTATAGGATAGTATAGGATAGTATAATAATAATAACAATATTTCTACAGGAAAAACTCCCTCACGTACTGTGATTTTCAGGGAGGTCCTGCATACCTAAAAGGTGAATAACGAAGACTAAAAGGCTATAAAAGGTTAAGAACTAGAGCTAAAATGCTAAGAATACTAATGTTAGACAATAGTGCTATTACTTTAAAAAACTTTTAAAAACGATCAAATTCTCAGCGATCTTCGAATTGAGGTCTAATGTGTTCCAGTCTTCGATTGCTTGGAACGCAAAGCGCTGCTTTCCCTAATTTGTGCAGACGCGTGGGAGAGGTAAATCTCCACTGCGGCGCGTATTGTAATTATGGTATGCATTATTCTTTTTAAGATTAAAGTTAAAATAAATAAAGTTATTCAAACACTATACAGCGATGGTTGTGACGGCGACGACTTAATGGCTGCCATTGTAGTTGTTCTATAGCTTGTGTTCCTGAAGAGTATCTAGGTAGGTCTAAGATTGTTCTGGCAGCATTATTTTGTAAAATGTGTAAATGGCCCATGAGAACTACATTGTTTTTGTCGCCCCATACTAAATCGGCATAGTCAAGTAAAGGTAAAATAAGGCTATTATACAGCGTGATACGGGCATCTAATGGAAGCATGATTTTCACACGACGAAGTACTCCAAGCCTCTGACAAACTTTCTTGCTTAGGGCATCAATATGTTCAGCCCAGCTCATATTCTGTTGTAGTTGTATACCGAGGTATTTAAAAGATTCCTTCCGTTCTAGGAGGTAACCGTAACCGTATCAAGGATAGTATCTATATAGATAACCTAGTTTAACATCTATCAGTAGTACACGATCTCCCTCTATAATTAACCTTAAACACCATTGATAAGGACGCCCTTAAAATCGAGGATATATAAAGCGGTACATTGTTTATTATATGCGGCGTACGAAACGTGTAAGATTGTTGATATACAAGACAAAAAAACATGGCTACTGTCAAGTCATCAACTGTAACTTACGGTACAAGAAACGGCATACTTCTTAACATACTTGGTTGCCTTAGCAAAATGATTGACAATCTCGATCTAGCTATAGTTCGTTTTCAATTAATTCAATATTTGAACAAGTGTTATGAATGTTGTTCTAAATTCCATTTCGAGTTTTTCATCTAACGCGTACGTGTTCATCAAGAAAAGAGTTTCAGCCTCAAGAATCAAGACAAGTATATTTTTCACTATTTAGAGATACACAACTACATTAGATTTTCAAAAAGACAAAAAACCTACCAAAGAAAGAGTATGTCGATAAAGTGCTCATGCGCAGTGATCAAAGGAGCAAAAGCTTTCAAGTTGATGTCTACGTTTCTTTATAAATATACCAAATTATAGATTAAACTGAAAATTAAATGTCACTTTAGTTTTGATTTTCTAAAAAAATAGTTCAGATGCACGTGACATGAAACCAGAGCCGCTACTTGTCGTTAAATCAGCTGCTCTCGCTCGTGAAATGTTTGACTCACGTTGATAAACTTCATATAATGATTATCTTCGCACCATCATGTACAACATCCTCTATCGTCATGCTGGTTTGGGTCCTAGTGCGTTACTACAGACTGTGGTACTCGGGAGGTGGCACAAGTGGTCAACCTCTCACCCTGTGACCTACGACATTTGCACGATGACGTCACATACTACATATCCCAGAACTCCTTGCGCGGATCCTCGTGTTCCTCTTCTTCATCATGCACGAGCCAGAGATCACCGGATGTTCAAATATACGCGAGGTCCGGTTGCCATGGAGTGACGTCATAGGCCTGCTAAATTTATGTCGTTGTATTTGATTTGCGGTTTTATTATAACAGCGTCTGGTAATTACTTTATCGGTTTGCGTACACGATCGTACGATCGCATGTGGTGCAAGGATGCATGTGCCTGTTTAGTTTTGGAGGCTGGACTTGAATCAAATTTTGACATCATCCCGTTGCCTGTTCCGGTTAGAAGATTTAGTCTGTAGTTCTAAGAATTGATGTATTCTCAACTCGAAGATCTGCGGTATTCCTGTTGAAAAATCAATGTCAAGGAGCCCTCTAGTGGCTAATTGTCTCGATGAGTTATAGCCAAAGTCCAGTTATCTGATCTTAAAAATGGCGGGCTTTCTGATTGACGAGTGTTCAAAGAGGGTCAAAGAGCATTGCCTATATACTGTCTATATAACGTTTGGTGTTGTTCCCGTGTTGTTGCCGCCATATTGCTACAGAAACTGGACTCAAAGGCCCAAGATAATACAGCTGGTTGGTGGATGACATATCAATGCATTAAAACTTTGTAGCGATCGACTCGAAACAACAACTGCATCGGCAACGTCAACAACTGTCCCAGGAACGCCATAATATTATTATTATACTGATTAGTTCGACTCAAAGGAGAAAATAGCGAGCTCAAAGTTGCTCTGGAAGCTGCCATGTACTTTATCATACCTTCGAGATGGAATTGAGAACGTTCACAAGCGATCTTGTTATGAGAGCAATAATAAGGGGTAAGCGAAATTTTACTTCAATCTTTTTATTGAGATGAATTAAATTGGTTCTCAGATACATACCTGAGGGGGGAGGGGGGAGGGGTAGACAGTGGGATTTGAATTCAGATTTATTTTTATCATCCCGACCCCAGGGTTTTTTTCATGACCAAATATATTTTTAAAATATCCATTTGGGCATTAAAGAAATACATTCAACCTGTCAAATCCCCCCTTCTTTTTTCCTGCCTTCCCCCGTTCTTGCCTATCAGTCCCTGGGATAGGGCTCCGAAAGCAATCTCAATCTTCTTCAGTGTTCTTTCTGGTTTGCTCCACTGACCTAGGTTGTGTACACTTACAACTTACACGAGGTGTTTTTGAATTTCATGCGACTGATTATGATTGTTTTTTCTTTATTTATTTAGAGGAATACTGACATGCACCCCCAATCCTTCTCAACAAGAATCAAGTTAAGGCTGTTTTTTGCTGTAATGAGAAAGGCAATAGACATCAAGCCCTTGCCAGATAGTGGTCCTCAAGGTTATCAAGTCAACCTTTCTGCTGGCAGTCGCTTGGGAAGCGAGGGAGACCAAGCTGCATCAGCCTGATAGACAAACTCTAGAAATCAATCTAAACCTTGATTCGTTGACAAACTTGATGAAATGTGCGATGAAAAACTAGAACTGTGTTCTATATCCTTTCTGGTTCACTTTCAGATTCCTCGGAGCGCTTTTCGCGGATATCGTTCAAGTCCATTCGTCCTCGTGATTATGGCGAGTGTTTTGCTTTTAATCTCGTTAGCATTACCCATATAAACTCATATAGCTAAAAACAGCTTTCGAAGTGTGTGTTTGGCTACTAAGACGAGAGGTTTTGGGAGCTTTTTTCTACTTTTAGATCGATGTTTTCGACAGCAACTGCGGCAGGTGTGGGTTTCAGATTTGCCGTAGAGAGCCTTGTTATTGCGCCTCAAACTTATTTCTGCTCGGACACGAAACGAGCGGCTCGATCGCGATAATGATTGCTATAATTAAACCAGGCTGCCCGGCCGAGTGATGATAGAATGAATCATTAATTCATTAATCATTAATTCGTTTCGCCGATAAGCTCGGGGCTAACGGTCCAGCGGAAAAGTACTATCTATCTACTTGCAGTTCATCAAGGGAAGTCAAGTACGGTCGCCACGTGTCCGGTCTGATGGTACGATCGCTACAAGGCAAAGTGTTAAAAATACCCACGCTAGTGGAATGTGACCACATCCCTCAAGATAAATGAGAGATTCCAACACCAGAACTGGCAAGGAAATTCCCCCACCTCAGAGAGATCGCGGACGAGATTCCACCACTCGATCCGAACGCCAACATTCATGTACGCGCCAGAGTTGCTGAGAGCATTTAAGAATGGCCCTAAAAGAGCGCCTTGGGCACAGAAGCTGCTTCTAGGATGGACAGTATCCGGACAAGCATGTCTCGACCTCCTAGGTGCCGGACCGGTTCATATCAGCGGAAAATCGCCAAACAACGGTCGAAGATCTAGAAACGGTACCCTGTCCCAACCATTTCAACGTGAAAGTCAGAAGAACGCAGTATAACAGAAAATGTGTGCCACACCACGCCAAACGACAGCGATGTAAGCTGGTCGTGTGAGGACCGGAAGTTCCTCAAGATAATGAGCGATGGTATTCATAAGAACGAACGTGGTAACTGGGAGATGCCCCTCCCCTTCCGGAAACCAGGTGTTGGTATGCCTAACAATCGAAGTCAGTCACTTCACAGGCTCAATGGGATGTTGCGCATGCTCAGAAAGAAACCCCAGATGGAGAAATACTATTTTGAGTTCATCAGCAAGGTACTCGAGAGAGGCCATGCCGCCCCTGTCCCTCTCGACGAAGTTTCGTTGTGCACGAATATTTTCGTTTCGTTGTGTTGAATATTCCTAACCCATAATAAACTTCCTCTTCAGCAACAGGAAAGTGCATCCAAATTCTATAAATTTCTGTTAGGTTAGCTGACACTTCCTGTCACGTGATGAATGTCATGTCAAGGAAATTCTAATTTCGCTCTCGTCGCATCGCCGATAACTTATTTATGGTTGTTTCTGATTCCTCAGTAATTCCTTTGGTACTTTACGCCACACATAATCAGTCCACCACGAACCGTATTAATAATATTAAATGTTTGTTTTAATACTCAGCTATTCGATCTGAAATACAAATTCAAGCAGTACATTTCTTATTTCGTAACATACATGAATTCAGCGGTTATTTGACTCTAACATACTAACTTCGATTGATCACACAGTATACTCATAATTACTTACTTCTGTGGCGGGTCATAAATGATTATTCCTGGTTGACTCACTGGTTAGCGGTACTGGTTAGCGTGCTTGGCTTTTCATGTCCTTTCTCAAAACTGATTCTCTGACTAAACGGAAATTCGATCATACAAGCCTTTTCCTAATCAAACTGTCAATCAATGTTCTAAATCATTCCAAACTAAATCAACAATCTATATTTAACAGACACGTTAATGTTATTAACGAAAAAGTTTCAATTTCTACTTTTGTAAAAGCATTGTATTGTTTAAGATGGATATTAAAGAATTATTATTAGGTTATCTATAGATACTGATTGCTGCGCGTTGGAAGAGGATATAAACAAGTGAACACTGATGTTGTAGAAGTTTAAAAAAAATATTGTTAAACTTAAGTTAAGTAAAAAATATGTCAATCAATATTTACACTTTTTTTATTGTATAAAAGTATCAACAACTATAAACTGGAACTGAACTGAGAAATATCTATTGACAGTTGTTGTGAATTGTAGTAAAATGACGCCATAATGAAAATGTCGTATTGCATATAACAAAATTACAATTTCGCAATTAAGGGAGAGCAACGTTTTGGAAAATCATTCAAATTTCCAATTGTCAAATATTATACCGGGTAATTGGTGCGCAGCGAGCGATGCGAGCGGAGCAGCAGTTCTAATCTGTATTTGGTGGTAAAAATCGAGATTCGGTCAGCCTTGATTTCATTTTACCCATAATCCTTTGCGGTAGCCTCGATTTCGTTTTAACAATAATCCTTTGCGCTTGCTGGATTTACTGTTACTGTTAGCTACGCTTCGCCAATCGGGAAACAATTTTTTTTTAATTCAGCTATTGAGATTCAGATTCAATTCCTTGAATTAAAATTCATTCCTTGAATTAACTCTACTAATCTTCATTGCTGGAACGATTCACTTCAGTGTTGACACACGATCGTACGACGAGGTGTGAAAATAGTTCATTGTGGTGAGTTTATAACCTATAATTTGCTCGTAGGTAAAATCTATTTAGCCTACTCAGGCGGTCATTTCTTGATCTTTTTCTTTTGCGTTTCATTTTGCAATTGATTGTCTTTTCATTTGTGTTATTTTGATAATCCCCTTCGAAATACCTCGCGCTATTGAGCCGGACACGACTCACGTCAGTCATGAGCGCTTGATGTACCTTACTCATCTAGCTAACTAAAACACACAACCCCTTGCTAACCATGTCAGTCTTGAGCAATTGATGTACCTTACTCATCTAGCTAGCTAAAACACAGAACCCCTTGCTAACCACCGCTTGCTAAGTTTATAAACTACGAATTTTCACTTCACTTTATGTCTTATAAATGGGTGTTTTATTTTGCCAGGATTCATAAAGTAGAGTTGCTATATTATTATCAGTTCAAACCGTTTTTCGATATGAAACTTCTGAAAAATAAATATAACTTTCTTCCTGTGTACGTGAAGACGTTTTTAGTAAATATGCCTCTGATCCAAGGCATTCTGTTGTGCAGGCGAGCGTTGCGCGTATGATATCACTTCCGCTAAATAACCCTTTGTAATTGTATAAACAGGCTGAACAAAGGGAACGGCCTCCAGTAATGGCGGACGTTTAGAGTAAAAGAAAACGACTTCCTGTCAGGCTACCTTTTTATGCACACTATTTCACGTGACGTGTTGTCGTGTTGCGCGTATTACATCACTTCCGCTGAATAACGAGAACGGCTTCTTGTAACAGGATTTTACAGCTCGGGCTTCCTTTGGCTCATCCCGCTAAGTACATAGTGTAGTTTTATGTACTTAGCGAGATGAGCCACAGGAAGCCCGATCTGTATTATCTAGTTAAAAATACATTTTATTTCACCATCGGTTGGCATGAGTGAGTTTCTGGCCTGACTCTGCTAAGAAATAATGACTTGATATCAATGACAACTACACAAAATATGAGGCTGTAACTATATTAGTTTATAAACTAAGCCGCTTAACTCGGCCTTGAGTCCGTGTTTCTCTCTCGCTTGTTGATTGTCAAAGCACAATGTTAATGTTTAGCTAGCTGGTAATCAGTCACGTGATATGCATCATATGCTGAAAGCAGTATAAGAAAACTAGTATACATAGCGAATGAACCAGTTTTTGATGTACACGTACGTACATATGCTGTGACCGTTTTACCATCCTGAAATCCAAAACCGCAACGTAAACATAATTAGATGATTGTTTGACGATTCAATATCTGTGCCACTTCGCCATATTTCTGAGATGAATTGTATGCAGTTTTTATCCAATCCAGAGCCAATACACAGGTAGCTCAGTCAACAAATTATTGATTCAGGTGGCTCATGATTTAAACAGTTCTTCAATTATACACGGAGAACAGCCAAACTTGACGTGATCTATGTTCTAGATCCGCTCTTCCCAGACCTCAGTATAATTCATGTCAACCGCAAGGCGACTAACTGCTACATAGCAGGTGTCGTGTGGGACGTAAAAGAACATCTGAAAAAAAGAAGAAACAAGAAAGTAAGAAGAATACTTGGTGGCTTGGTTGTGTGTGAAGATTAGCGAAATAACTAAAGAAGGTGGTAATACTAAAGAAGGTAGGTAACACTAAGGAAAGTAGGTAACACAAAAGAAGCTAGGTAACACTAAAGAAAGTAGATTCTAAAGAAGGTAGGCAATAACCATGAGTCTGAACGATGAGCTACAGATGAACAGCTGCATGTGTGCTGTGATCTTATAAATTAGACGACGTTAGTTGATAACATGCACTAAACTGTAAACCTATCGTTCTATCGGCCAGCGACTGCACGGTTTTAACTAGGTTTTAACTAGGCGCACATATTGTAATCGAAGATGTATGAATAATCGGCTTGTTAAAGTTAGTATCTCGGCTCTTTTGCTTAAGTACATATTAATAACTGATGAGAAATTCAGTTAAACACATTACAATTGCCAATAAGTGGAATACAATATTAATAATTATCCTTATTCCTTGACATGAATTGTAAGGCCTGATCTAAGAAAATGTAACCACGTCACTCCCGGCTCAGTTGATAAATTTCTTACATATTACCTATTTCTTTTTTATCGCGTTCACGTCCTAAACTGCTTATTTGAATAAAACCTGTCAAATAACAAACACGTCCGTCGTTCAAGCCGGAGATCAGTTTTCTCAGTTGACATCTGAGTTCAGAACATCAGTTCTCTTAATCTTATGTTGGTTAGGTTCGGCTAGCGCTGGCTAACATGATATTAAAGCTAAATTCCATACTCAGATGAATATACATATGAAATATCACAAGCGTACTGTAGTTTGAATATAATATAAATCTCTCTGTTCAACACAGCCACCCATTTTCTTTCGTCAAAACTTCCCTTCTAACTTTTCTCTTGACATATAAAAAGAGTGTCTCCCCTTGATCGACGTCATTACTGGTTAGAAACCAGTTGAGCTGGTCATGATCAATGTTGTCAATTACTAGTTTTCTTATGACTCACGCATGCTCGTGTGTACATGAGGCCTTTGGCCCCCTGCATGAGTTTTCCAAACGGTTTGCATTTTATTTACTCACAGAGGCACTCCAGGTATACTGGAGAAAATTAGAGATAACTTTGATGAACGATGGAAAATATTCGAGAGGATGAAAAATATTGCTTTAAGAGCAGTTTAGAACAACTTGAAATCAGTTCCCTGAAATGTATTTCTTATGAATCTAACAAATCTTATTAGTTCAGGCCGTCAGTCCCACCATGCATTGCACGCCCAACACACGTGTTTCTGGGCCCAGTACATAGTTTGATTTGCTATCTCCTGGACTAAGTACTCAGATTTGGAATCAAAGGATTTTTGTTTGATGAGTAAGGAGTAGCAGCTTTTTACTTTTACTCCTAGGATAAAGATAGATCGTATAGCCTGAAATACAGCCGCCTCCTCAGCTCGTTCTAGGGTCCACTCCCCGGCCGAGAGAGACGTCCGAATCATGAGCCGGTAATGCTGTCCAGTGACGTCACTACCCTGAAATCGCGGTAGTGAATTTGATTGGTCAATTCTATAATTATGTGAATTCATTTCACGCTTAATACTTTGGATCAAAGACAGCATGGTGTGATTTGCAAAACCTATTTGAAATTGTCGTACATTATTTCATAATAATAATAATACTTTATTTACCCACGTGTCAACTAGGAGCTGTATAACTCGTTAAAACTTGAACGTGAACTTAAAAAATCGTAAAATAAATAAATAAATAAATAACTTACAATAGTAATTGTATATATATATATATATATATATATATATGATATTCTAATAAAATTTATAATAAAATCTAATAAAATGTATTTTACCCCTTTATTAATAATAATGTGAAAAGTGCCCCTCCTACATTGCAACCAACCCCTTCCCACAAGAAAAGAAACACCCCGATGCCCCCCCCTCCCCCCAGGCCCCCCCTTTCCAGGGAAAATAAGACTAACACCGTCGTCGATAGACAATTACCCCAATAACTTAGCCCTGTAAAAGTATTTTCTCCTAGCTAGCACCTGAGCCGTGACGTGTCTGTTAGTAAAAAGTAAAAGCAAAAAGCAAAGAAAAGCCTATCTCTGTATTAGTTCGTAGTCTAAAATTGACAAAATCTATAAAACTAAAACGAACCATAAAATAGCACTATGCCATATTAAGCTAAATTAAGATCAATAGATCCTATGGCATTTTTGAAGGTCTTAATGTCATTGCATTCGCGGATCAGTTAGGTGATCATGATAAATTGTTCCAAAGTCTACTAACAATGTAGGAAAATGATCTATGCTTCCATTCATACTTAAAGCGTGGTTGTACCAGCCTAGTGCCTAGTTTCATGTGGAAAATCTGTATCCACATCACGATAAATCACTTCTAGAGTTTTATCAAGGATAAATGTTTTGTATCCACATCACGATAAATCACTTCTAGAGTTTTATCAAGGATAAATGTTTTGTAAACTTGCCTACGGGTTATGGAAAGTCCTTGATTTTTCAAATTCGCTCAATTCGTTGCGAGTGAACTTGTGGAAACATCGCGATCAGGCCGCGTATTGTACTCACAGCAAGGGAGTTAGACAGAATACCTGGAAAAGTTATTCTGGCTGTAGTGGTACAGAGAATATCTTTTCTTCTTTCTTTGAGATCATATTGCAAGCTGATTTTGTGCCGAGTTATCATGTAACGTCAGAAAGCAATGTATTAATAGCATGATGACGTATACGGAGATAAACCGTTGTTATGACAGCGCTGCGAGAGCCATGATTGGTGAATACACTATTGGACCTACTGAAATGTTATTCTTAATGCTATCGTGATAGGAACAGTACTAGATTACGAGCAGGACTTTAAGAAGAAGTGGACAGGTATGCTCTTTACGGCTAATATGTCTCTCTATGACATCATCCTTGGTGTATACTCTTTGTTAATAACCCGCCATTTTCAGCACTTCGAGTACTCAGCGTTCATTGGACAGAATACACACATCTGTCCACTTACCAGCATAATGTAGGTCACACTGGTGTCATCTTAACCTTACGGCTAACAGTAGAACGATATAAAGCAATCGCAAGCTCTGTTCTCACCACCTATTGCTGCTGTGAGCCATACTTCATCTGCCACTGAATGGGGTCGAAGGATTCACCTTTTCGAACATTTCGGTAAACTTTGTGCGTAAAGCTCTAACAGGCTTACGTGTCAAGAAGGCTTCTGGGATGCCTATACCTACTCGCCTGTTGAAGTATGGTGCTGATGTCATATAGCTCCCCCACTGACTAAGATCTTTAACCTGTCGCTATAGTCTAACCATATTCCATCAGCTTGGAAGGCCGCTCAGGTGACGCCAATACATAAAGACGGTGGCCTCGAAGATCCAAACAACTTCCGTCCAATATCAGTCATACCTTCAGTTATGAAGATATTTGAACAGGCAGTACATAAACAACTTGTACGATCACCTTGTGGATAACGGGCTGTTGTCAACATCCCAGTCTGGTTTCCGCCCAGGGCATTCTACCTCCACAGCATTGTTAGACCTCAGCGACTATCTACTGATGAACATAGATAAGGGTAACCTTACTGGGGCAGTCTTTTTGGACTTGAAAAAGGCTTTTGACTTGGTTAACCACACAGTTCTGTTGGATAAACTGACAACCGTTGGAGTGAAGGGTGCAGCTCTGGATTGGTTTAGGGATTATCTCTCAAACAGATCCCAAGTAGTAGCTGTTAATGGAGCTACATCTGACACTATGGATCTCTCAATGGGTGTACCACAGGCTCTGTACTGAGACCTCTTTTGTTTATTATTGTTATCAATGATCTGGCTGATAATGTAAAAAACTGCAAAGTGATTCTCTATGCAGATGACACAGCTATATTTTTTGCTAGTAAGGACATTCAGTCTATAGTGTCTACCCTTCGAGCCGAGTTAAATAGCCTCAATGCATGGTTCACTGCGAATGACCTTGTACTTAATGTAAAGAAAACTAAGTTCATGCTTTTTGGAACTAGCAAACCCCTGGCCACCACTACTATGTCTAGTTCAGCACTGCCTTTAACTATATCTGAATTACTGATTGAGACTGTATCTGTAATGAAGTATCTGGGTGTTACATTAGATCCGTCCTTGAGCTGGCATGACCACTGACATAGATAATGTAACAAAGAAGATTAGTAGTAGATTAGGATTACTGGCACGGATTAGGAAATATCTTGAAGTTGATACATGTAAACAGTTGTATAGCACCCTTCTCCAGCCACTTTTTGAGTATTGTAATGTAATTTGGTCTAATGCTGACCAAATATGTTTGGAACGACTTGTTAGGCTCCAGAAGAGAGGTGCTCGTATTATCCTACAGAAGAAATTACGAGATGAACGTACAGCAGAACTGTTTAGACAGCTAGGTTGGATACCTATTAGTGATCTTTGGTCTTTCCACAAATGTATTGCTGCTTATAAGTGCCTGCATGGCCTTTTTCCATCATATTTCTCAAGTATTGTAAAGATAAACTCATCAGTACATAATTATAATACTAGGGGGAGAGACAATATCCATATTAGTAAAATTACATCTAAATATGGCCAAAGGTCGTTTGCCCATTCCGCGGCTATGCTGTTCAACAGTCTTCATCCTGAGGTTAAATCTGCTCGCAGTGTGAAGGAGTTTAAGTCAATCTACTGGAGACATTACTCATGATTGTTCTATGTACGTTGATGCAGATATATTATATATAGTATTGTTTAAGGTTATTATTAGTATTATTTATTGCATACATATTATAATTAGTATCTAGTAAATTATTATATTATTATTGCTATTATTAGTTGCACAGCATCTTTGGAAATCAGGGTAAACTGAAAGCTTTCTGTGGATAATAAAGTCTATTATTATTAGTAGTAGTAGTAGTGGTATGTCTTGCAACCTCACAAGAAGATGAACATGCGTTCTGCCCTGTGGAACTTGTCTCTCCTCTGGTTCATATCTCTTCTCGCAGGCGTTACACCGTTTATCGTACCACTGAAGTAGCTGTTGTGTAACATACATATGCATGCCTGTTAAACCTGACTCTAAGAGATGGTTCCTTCGAAAATATGCTCTTGTAATGGTAATGGCTGGTTTCGTATTATATCTGGTAACAACAATTCTTTATGTACAACTATACGGACATATCAAACAGTCAGGGGACACAGTCGGGGTGAAGCGCGAGGTTAAAGTAGCCAAGAAACTCTCTCCTTTAGGCCTTACAAACATGCTGTTCTTCTTCTTGCCTATCATATTTGTTATCGTACGGATGACTGTTCAATACTGCACTGTCAGATGTCACACTACGTTTTCTAACAGGGACAGTTTACAAGTGCTCTCCTGTTTAGTATTAATTCTCGTGCGAACCCGATTCTTTATGCATTTCGAAGCTACCAGATTTAGACGAGAGATCGGGAAGCAAACTAGGACGCTTGTATTGCCATGACAACCACAATATCGTAGTGTCTATTGGAGAGAACAAGCCTTGAACTGATTGAAATACTCTCAGCCTGTGGTTATACGTGCAGAATAGGATTCGTTTTCCATAATATTTCCACTCAGCCATGCACGCGCAGTACTGGAAGACTGTTACACATGCGCTAAAAGGTGGAAGACTGCAAAGATTCCTGGGATAATGGAAAATGTGACATTCCAAGGGTATGAACGGTAAGCGACTGGAGGCTGTGTAGGGTATAAAACAAAGAATAATATTAATATATAACATGCAGTTGTGAATGGAAATGTCATCAGCTTCTCTTTTTATATATAGGCAGCAGGACAAATCAATGGAACTGGACTCGTACATTAAGAGTCAACATGCATTGATTTGTACACTGATTACCGATGAACTGATGAAGCTAGCATTACCCAATATATATTTTCAAGATGCGGTGAGCTTCATCTTACGTCAGTATTAAGAAGACCCGATAATAAACTGATTAGCAATCGGATCGATGATTATTTTCAATTGTTGTTCTTGATACTTCTAGTGACACTTCTCTTTCAGTAACTTAGCATTCTGCCTCCTACGAAGATTGGCGCGGAAACTTGTGGAAAAAGCAATACCAAATTGAACATCGTACTAAAGTCCTAACCTACTCATATTTCTTATTTTGTATGTAAATATATCCAGCCCAGTTACACTTTTGTACGCGTAAGCTATATCACTTTACGAACTGCGAATACGTTTGACTTGTTTTATTGGTAATGATTGATCAAGTTTAACTTGATTTGATTTGATTTGTTTTGAGAATATTCAAAGTCAAAGAACTTGGAAGTAATGTTTCAAGGCCGACAATGAGACATTTGGATCAGAGCCTGATCAGAGCTAGCCTCCTCCACAGCCGTGCCTGATTACAGGAGTACAAACAATAGGACTCAAAGCCTCCATCAGTGGACCTACGATTTTACGTCCTTATCCGAGAAGACGTGAAGGTCTAACCATTTGCAGTTGTTTCACAAAGGCAGCACCTTCTACTCAGTTATTTTAAGACCCTGAATGTTGGTCCGGCCGGGGATTGAATCGAACCCGCGACCTCCCGCTCGATAGACCGGAGCTTAACCACTGAGCTAACCAGAGCTAACTTGTTTTATTGGTAACGAATGATCAATCAAGTTTAACTTGTTTTATTGGTAACGAATGATCAAGTTTGACTTGCTTTATTGGTAACGAATGATCAAATTGTTGCAATGAAACATAATAATAATAATAATATTGTATATTGGAATGAATTATTTTTTAGTCAGTTAGGAAACCAGATATATCCTGTAAAATTATAATGTTGAGTTCATATTTCTTACGTTCAGAATTTCGTAAGGTGTTCTCTCAGTCGTCCGGTAGCCTTTCAGGTTTTGAAGGGCAGCCTTCAGAAAATAACATAAAGGGAATGTTAAGAAGATGGAGTGAAAACACTGTTTATTTGAAGCCTTTTATTGCTAAAACAGCAGGGCCTTTTCAGTTTTTCAACGTAATGTAAAAATGGACTTTCGCGATAAAAGGTTGAAGTAGCTGGACTGAGATTCGGCGATTTTTGCAAAGTTACTGATATGTTTTAAGCTATTTGTAACTTCAAGAGTACTTATACATGACGGAAATAATGTGTCATTAGCTTATCTCAGTACATCCCAGCGGTATTCTGACGTGGCTTCTGATCTAAGAAGCACAGTATGATGATCTTTTCATTTCATATCTAATCATCTCAGGCTTCCTTCCTTCTCTGATTTGGTGGAGGAGCTTTAAACGAAATGAAAGGAAAATATGTAAGTAATAGGATAATGTTTGTAAGTATTTAATTTGGTTTTGACCACTGCTAGAAAGACTAATTCATTTGTTATTAATACAATGTTCCGTGTTGATATTGGTTAGGACTGAGAGAACCAGAATTAGCTTTTTAACCTTTTTTAACTTGAGCATGTAGCGATAAAACACACAAAATATACTTAGTCACAGTAATTAAAAGCACCCCAGAGCTGGTAAGGAGTGAGAACTAAGTTTTTATAGGTAAAACAGTGAAGGAGTGTAAGGGAGTTGTATACACAAAGAGAGAGAGAGAGAGGAATTGATGTTAATTGTTCTGTTTTGAACTTAATTGCGTTCGACGAAGTGCCTGTGTGACGTGTTGCGTACGGTAGCCAAAAAAAAGTTCAGTTTCGTTTTCGTGGATGTATTACAAAATGCCTCGATATCATGAACGGCCGGGGAACTGGTAACTACACGATGCTCGGAACACATTAAAACCGCCATGTGAACGTCGAAGTGTCTTATTTTCCCAATCCAATGCAATAATGTTTACAAAGTTAGCAAGCACCGTGATGCCGTCACGTGCACGCCAAGAATAGGGTTGATTTGTGTACACTGTATACCACACAGTAAAATGTGCTACGTATGCTCAAATGAATGCCATAACCATATAAAACACACATGTATACATTTAGCCACATAAGCATTGCATCCAATGATTTCATGTTACACAAAGATAATTACAGTTTTATACCTAGATGCATTCCCTTGTATATTAACTTATAAGTCAAGACATCAAAATTTTCACATTAGTTAAAAACAAGCATCTTTGATCAGGATTACTTACACCGTTCACATCATTGCAGCAATTGTTCAGCCTTTTTCGTTACCATAGTCCTTTCTCTTACAAAAAATACGTCGAACGCACTTTGTAATCTACGATTACTTCTAGTTATAGAGAGATGTTCTTTGTGGCACCATAAATGTATCATTGAACTGACTGAGAGCATGTAATAGTGAATGATAATTCATCGTGCTTAGGTGTTTAGCGATAGTGTGGATAACTTAAAAAATATTTGCGGGGTCTATATACTCATTTAGCGGGAGATTTCCCATCTGTGATTTCCCCCCGGAGCTTCGCCTTGTTCGGTTTCCGTTATACTGTTCTTTGCTAGCAGGATGGAGTCCAAACATTGTAATAACCCATCGTGACGGAGTGTTCTTGTTGACTAATGTTTTTGCTGGAATGCTTTTCTAGCTCGCATAGCGTTGTAGAGGGAGGTGGGAGGAAGACCAATACATAATGTCCCATTCTAACATTAGGAGAAAAAAGAGACCCCGGCCATGGTATAGCACAGATTTCTGGTGTCATTTTGTTTTCAATATCATATTTTGTTATTATTTGTTGTGCCATGTTTATTTAGGAAGCTCTAAGTCAGTTAAGGAGTAGACCAATAGAAATCCGTCAGGGGAGGGGTGGTAATTGTTTTGTGCACGATATTGGCCTTTTTAACTCGTGGATGCGCGCATGCGCAGGAACGAGTTTTTGCGTGAGGTGGGCGAATGATGGCTAGCTAGCTAGCCGTTAGCAAAAAATCAATCAATATCAAATCGTATGCTGTTCGGAATACGAGCGAGGAAGCCTCGGGGACGAGTGTGAGGCACTGTGAGCTGTCGGGCGCCGAGTGGCATTCAGAGCTGCAGAAGTGTTTTACACGGAGACTACACACTGTGATGGCAGAAAAATCAACTTTATGAAATGATGGACTTGTTTACAAGGTTCTGTCTTCCACAAAAGGTTTGGTTTCCCGGGAATATTTGGCCACTTGACTCGCAAACATGTCTCACGCCGAAGTCTAGCGTTGAACGGTTCTTGAAGGGGATGAGTATCGAAGGCAGAATAGAATACTGGTGAGTGTAATAAATCACAAATATAAATGTATAGTTTAAAATTGTACCTCAATTCTAAAGTAGAATTATAATCCGTTTACTCTTATTTACAAGTATTTGATCGAGTGTGTTCTTCGTGAAATTTTATGGTTGCTTTCCGAGATCATTCCGATCCGAAGTACACACGTGTAAGATCACATGAAATGAGACCTTTCCCACGGTAATTCTAAGATGTCGATCACTTTATATTTTACTGGGCCTTCTGCCAACGAAATGAGACCTTTCTCGCGGTAATTAGGCGTTACAATCTCAAGATGTCGATCAGTTTATATTTTACTGGGCGTTCTGCCAACTCAGGAAACGGCCCAGGAACGAACATGTTTTTTTTTTTATTTTGAAATATAGAAGCTCTGAAATGCCATTTTCAGCTATTTCAGATAGGTTACATGCGTAAAACGTATGTAAAACTTCTCAAATGGTTAAGGTAACCGGATACCTTCAAAACGAAAAAGATGGGGAATTTTTTTTTTCGCACAGAAATGTAGTTTTAGCAGTAGTATTTTCACTTAGACAGAGTGCCGAGTGGTCCACCTCTGAACATAAATAGATATGATAGGAGCCGGCCGAGAGAATATTTGTTTCCAAGAAACCCGGGCCAAGAAAGCTTAGATGGAAACGTAAAGTCTGACGGTGACTCGATCTGAATCGCTTGAAACGATTGCCGCGCTGTTTCAGGCGCCTGCAAATCGCTGTCTCCTCTACTAACTATGCTGGCATTCAAAGCGTCTCTAGGTGTTCACCTTGGCTTTGTCCCTTGAGGTCTTTTTGTCTTTCCCATTTTTCAAGTCACACAAGAGAACTAGAACAACTATTTTCTCTATGCGGCGCGTAGTTTTGATCGGAAATCGACATTGGCGGGAAATCTTGACAGATAGTTGAACTGTGATGATAAATGATTGGCCAAGAGCTCGCTAATTGTTGGAGAGGCGGGGCTTCAGATTCACGCACGACAGATGGCTAAAATTTTTGAAGCGCTCTTTTCTACGCTTTCGATTTTCAACCAAAATAGAGTTTTAAAAAAGCTCCCACTCAAGAGGAATTTATTCTATTTGTGTGAAATTTTCACAAAAAGTCAATTGATATCGCAGCTGCAAAAGGGTGTCGGGGAATTGGGAAATTCTAAAAAGAGATCTAGAGCTCGATTACATGGCTCCTGTTCATTCCAAGCATAATGGACCAGTGTTGTATATATACTTTTCAGATGAAGGCTTTTCTTAGCAATCCACTAACTTCGTCACTACATCCACGAGTTCACCCATTGGGTGCCTATGTTTAGACTATGCGAGCTCTGCACGATTTTTTTCACTGTAAGTTTCCTATTCTCTTGTACGAATGTTTTTGGGATAGTCAGTGCTTGCAGGATTTTTTGGGGTCATTTTGCCTTGCACGAATTGTTTTTTTGAATTGCCAACCCCTCCCCTGATGATCTAATGGTCCAGCCCTAAATGTACTGACGTAAACCAGTGCTATTTATATTGAAGCTCCGAGGTACGTTATCCAAGCGGCCGGTGTTTTTAAGTTGTACATGTTGACGTCGTTTTATTATCTTTCGGTTTACGTTCAACGGTTGCGACTGTACAAACCTTTTTATAACAACGTTATTACTACCTTAAAGTGCAAGTAAAGCCATAAAACAACATTAACTCTTTTTGCCCCAAATTCTATTTCTAATATACTTCAGTTATCTAAATTAGTTTTCTGTGAGAGGCAGGAGCAGGAAATAAACTAGAATAAACGCTACCCAAATTGCGGGATTGATTCATCTTGTGATGTCACAATGAAAACCTACGGGATTTTATTGTAGTAGTTTTCTCTTGGGAGGTAGTTGATTCATCTAAAGACGTCACAGAATCCATGAAAATTAACCAAAATTAGGGATTAAATGCCCGAAATGTTACATAATTTGCAAGATTAATACCTTTTTGTGAGAAACAAACACAATAGTACAATATATTTTTTTACAGTATACTTGCACTTTAAGCTTGTTTTAATTGATAATCCGGCTGAAGATTATGCTCTATGAATGTTGACAATCAATAGCAATTAAGAATTTATCCGGAAAATTCCGAAGTAACCCAATTACAGTGATCGTAGGATTTGTATATGTAATCGTCTGGTTTTTGGTGCAATTAACGATAAATACCGTGAGCAATATCTCAAAACTTCACTAAAATTGCACAAGTCTGCAGGGCGATTTGGGCAAATTGGAATTTTTGAAATATTACGAGCGGTATTTATCGTTAATTGCACCAAAAAACAGACGATTCTTTGTTAATCATGTAACTAAAACAATAAACGGGATAACTATATAAAATACACGAAGTCGATGCTAGAGTACACTTACGTCAGAATCTCGGGAAAAACTTTGGTTTCGGTTGCCTGAAGTTGCACTAAATTTCCACTTTGCACTAAATTACAAATTTGTACTGAATTAACATTGGGCTGCTCTCAGCCAATCGGAATGGAGAAATGTTGTTGAGTACGTGATTAAATGCGTCATTAATTGCAATCCCACTCGAGACTTCATAAAGAGTAAAGCCACCCACGGGTTACTCTCTTAAGTACTCATAAACATAAAGTAACATGTGATTGTGAAATACCATCGGTAACGTCATGGCCCATATTGACAGTAAGTATCCGGCAAACATCTGGGCTTGGCGGTCGGTGGTGTTAAGTATCACAAGATTTGAGAACGCTAGTCACAGCGTAAGATACATCATCCATTAGAGCGGCTAAGAAAAAAGAATCAAAAGGCAGGAAGAATAAAAGAAAACAAAGACAAAAACGAGTCGGAAGAAGAAGGTAATCTTTTTGACTTTAGTATAAATGCACAAAAATCAGTGATGATAACGTTTTAGACAGGACAGCAATATTTCGGATCAATACCGCTGAATTGAAACTGTTATTCGTAGATAGAAAAAAATACTTATCGTAGTGCTCGTGCCGTCTAATATCAGATCAATCTCAGTTAAATATGGACAAAAAAGAAGAGGAAAGAACAGAAAGGGAAAGAGAGAAAGATTAATATATTTAGTTAAAAATCACCAATTGGACAGGAAGCAGAACTATAATTGAATGAATGAGAAAAACCGAACAATACGTATCTTGATTGGTAGGTTTTTTGTGACTAGTGAAGCTAGTAGGCCGGAGCCGTATGTGAGTGCTATGTTTGCATATCTTGATTGGGAGCTGTGTGACTAGTGAAGTCTGAGTGTACGTGATATGTTTACAGTACCTCATTTTCATTATCTGTGATAAGGAAACGAGGAAAATAATGAACAACCAGTTTGGCACCAACATGTCATTATGTACCTTAATTCACAGCTCCATACTTTTAATTGTTTGCGATTTAAAATAAGTCTATTTTGCAACCAGTTTGGCACCAACATGTCATTATGTACCTTAATTCACAGCTCCATACTTTTAATTGTTTGCGATTTAAAATAAGTTTATTTTGCTAGGCACTGTTTCAGTACCTTTAATATAAGTTAGCCGGTCTTTCACATTGATTACTCCACTAAATCTAACCTTAACGTATACCCCAATCAAGGCAACATAAAAACCTTAACATATACCCCAACCAACCAACATAAAACCCTAAACCTAAGCTGAAAACAACACTCAAAAAGTTTAACAAGCGGCAAAAATTAGTTACTCGCACAGCATCACACATACTTAGCTGTACTGTAAATATTTCTGATAACAAACTGAGTCCGTTGCCTTAGGTGGTAAAAGAGTTATTTGATATATATTTTCTTTATTGTATACTTTTTGCGATGCAATAATTGAATTTCAAACAAACTGAAGGCAGCTCTGTTTACAAATTAGATACCTGAAAAGGGAAAATATTTTGATAAAAAAGCTCGTTTTAAGAATAGTTTTGTAAATAAAATTAGATTAACGCATACTAATCTGGCAAGTGGGTTACCTGTGGTCGAATGATGGAATAAATTAACTCGCGGGCACTAGGCGCGATCGGACTTGTGGGTACGCTCTCTTTCACCATTATCATCTCTTTTACAGCCAGAGTAGTCAATTTATTTCAATATATGCTGAAGAGATTCATACAGTAAGTTTTATTCATCAAAGCCTGAGACAATGTCCTACTACTTTTGTACCGTAAGTTTTTAAAGCTAAAATCGAGTCACCGACGAATCCAAGTGAAAACATGGCGACCGATCCTCCTGTGCAAAGCGATGTGTTAGAAGAGCTCTACCAAATGAATTCAGCCGATTTGCTGGCAAACAAAACGCATTCAGCCGATGTGCTAGCAAACAAAACGAACTCAGCCGATGTGCTGACAAACAAAAACAAAACCGCGAACTCAGCCGATCTTCTGGCAAACAAAATACAATTCACTACAAAGAGTAGTTATGATATTATATACATATATTACATTCTTATGAAAACGTATGAAAGAAACTGTTTTATTTAAGGCAATATTACCAATAAATCAACGTTATTGTTACCGTTTAAACAAGTTAAACATGGAATAAATGTAATGCTATTTTTAACTTCAATTGTTTGTGTTTTTCTGGTACATTAAACAATTTATATATATAGTCCTCCCCTCGGATCCTCTAGACACAGACAGACCAAAACCATCCAAGTAATTGAAAAAAAATTAGTAAAAAATAAATGTTTCATTACATGAAGCAACTACTTTTCCACACGGATCGAACGCACTTCCTGTTAGTTACCCTAGTCTTTAGAATAATTGGGCCGCGTCATGCGAAAAGGGCCTGGACGACATTCAAGTAAACTAATTCGTATACGGGTGTTCGTAAAAACAAATTGAACATTTTATTGTATTCTGGACAAGATGATCGGTTTTTGGTGTTAATAACGAGCCACGCCCCAATTCCATTGTTCTATGCAGGTTTTGATCCTCATGGGAAGACCTGCATTCTAAAAGCCGGGAGCGGATTTGAATAGCAAAGGGAGCGGGGCTGAATTTAAAACCAAGGACAGGTCTATATTTTTAACATATAGACCTCCCCTGGGTTTTGAATTCAACCTTGCCCTCTGAATAAATTATTCACAAAATTCGTCTGACAACAAAACTTGCGAATTCGCTATTGGAGCCAACTCTAGAATTTCTTTCTTCACGCCACTCCTCGAACATTTTCATAGCCCAAGCATTCTTATGGAGCGTGTTTTTCGGAACTGCTTCCTTGACCTTTTAGCAATCTCGCTCTCACTTTTCGGCTCACTGAACCTGAAGTTTTGCTTCTCTTCTTTTCCATTCGCGTCTTCTGTTTCGCTCACTATACTGCTTAACACATCTTTAAGGTAGTTGTAATTGTCCATCCACTTCAACGACTCTTGGTCTTCATGGCGGGTCGAAATCCATAGCGCTCGTAACTTTGCAAAGCGAGAAAACACTGAAGAACTGCGGTCTGGTGAATGAATATACCTTTGCATGTTACGTCATAGCCGCCATGTTGGTGTACAGTTAACAATAGATTCTTCGTTAGCTTCTTTTGTTCTGTACACCAACATGTCCGCCATGCCCTTTGTCATTTGAATCTCTGGGGATTGAGTGCAAACCCTCTATATGAACTAAACGCGCAATAATCATTTGGGAATTGTAAAACTAATCATGTGAATCATTGCTGCCATCATTATCGAATTCATAGATGAAACACTTTGACGTTTTCCACAAAAGCACTAAATTTAGGAGTAAAACCTGTCAATCAACAGCACAAATGCGACTCAATATTAACAATTTTTGCCCGATTAGGGAAATGAGTACGCTATTTATCCACTTTTACTAATTACTTTTGCTAATTCTATAAAACAACGGAACCCAATTAGCAAAACGCAATCACACATAGGTTAGGCGTGTAAAAACTGTGATTGCATGAGAACAATGGAATTGGGGCGTGACTGGTTATTAAGTCGGTTCAAAACCGGGGGTTCGGTCTTTCATTGAAATTAAAGACCTCCATCGCGCACTAACTATGCGCAGAATGACTATTGTTTTGTGAACATATTCAAATGAGGCGCTCTTTCACAATGAACGTTGAAAATCGTTATTTGATTGGCTCTAGCTTTCACGTGAGGTAATGACGTCACTCCAATGCAAAGCCTAACCTATCAATCATACGATGATTGATAAGGTAAAACTTGTACACAGATTCTCAGGAGAATTATCAGTAAGGACTGGTTCACACTAGTGAGACAAACATAAGCGCAACCAAAATACGCAGACCCTGTGTCATAATCAGCTTGCGTCGCTAGTGTGAACTCGTCTCTATATCATTGTTTAAAATATAAATCATCCCAAATTTTCCTGATTTCAATTCCTTGCTAAAGATAACAACTACTCGTTCATTTCATCTCCATTTATCAGTCAGGCAGTGTTGTAAAGTTGATGTTGAAATACGCTTAACGATAAATAAATGAAAGCCGTTTGTTTAGTGTTTTTAAAATTAACCATGAAAACTAATCTACAGTCTTATTGACTTGGTTTCGCTTAACTAAAGATAATGAAAGCTGCTTGTTATATTAAGACAAGTGTTGTAAAGAAGCTTTAGTTCATAACTTTGAGCTTTTAGGTTAGCTCTAATTTCGGTAACTGTCATACTTTACAACACTTAACACGCGGCTTTAGTTCATAACCTTGAGAGAGACGTTTAAAACTATCGTGGCTTTTAGAAGACCAAGAAGCTTGATGGAATGATAGCTCATTCGAAAGGTGGATGCCTGGAGAATCTGTTTTCATACTTGATGTCGATGCGATTTAAACATTACCGTGAGATATTCTTATTTTAACTAAAGCGTCCTAGTTTGAAAGTAGCCGCTTCACGTGTCACTTCATGTTTTTGACGTTTACATAAATTTTGGTGTTTTTGCAATTTGAATTTCCCGCTCAGCTAATTAGGCCGGGCCCGACAATCGTACATTTGAGGTCCACTGGGATTACGGAAGGCCGGAGGAGGCGGAGCTTAGCACTGAGTGCTCGCGATCTTCACCATTGTGTACAGGGACATGTTTGGCTAGCCCCTCATTACGGGAAAAAAGTCAAAACCGATACAACTTGGAAAGCTAAGTTCAAGTCAATTTTTTACTGAGACTGATTGTTGACTTATATCTTTTATTTGCCGAGTGAAACTTGAAACATTTTCCAACACAGACCGAGAAAAAGCTACCCAAAACTTCACTTCAAGACTACTTCAGTCAAATTTACCCAATATTTGACGGAAAGCGATACTACATAGTGAGCTTCAACCTTCGTAATACTTTCCAAAAAGCTTCGTTGGCCCTTTATCTCACATACGTCCAGTTAAACTTTAATACTTTCCAAATCTGAGTGGCGAAAAAAATTATAAAATGAGTGAACACTTCATATGCAAATTAGCCCTCGTTAACGAGATATGTCCATTCATTCTGCGCGATGTCGGGCTGCGCTTGGTTTTGATCCTTTACATAAAAGCCATGATTTTAGCGATCATACAAGTTATACCTTAAAATAATCATCTGATGATAGGCAATCATTGGCGTCTGCTACAATTGTGATCAACCCCGTGTAAAAATATCGTAAATTTCGTCTTCAGTTTATACACTTGTCGATTCCATGAAAGTAACACCAATGAGCGCTCGTGATGCAGATTATAATAGTACCACAGGTATACCGGCAAAACATAGTACAATTTCAAAATATATATACATTTTATGTCGTCCGGGCCCTTTTCGCGTGACGCGACCCAGATATAACTTAACCTTTTTAGATTATATATCGAGTAGATTAAATCTAAATACACATTGCTTTTCATAATTTGGGGAGCTAGGGTGGCGCAGTGGTTAAGCGCTTCGCCTCTCACCTCTGTGGCCCAGGTTCGATTCCCGGACGGGGCGCCATATGTGAGTTGAGTTTGTTGGTACCTCGCCCTTGCTCCGAGGGTTTTTCTCCGGGTTCTCCGGTTTTTCTCCCTCCGCAAAAACCAACATGCTAAATTCCAATTCGATCTGTGGATTAGCCGGGACCTGGTTTTGATCAGCACCCGTGGTTGTTTCAGGTCTCGTTAGAAATTATATTATACAAGCTACATATTACTAGTATTGTTAAGAACTCTGTAACGTTCAATATTTAGGTCCTTTTTTATTGGATGAAGCCAGACCATTATCATCATCGTCACCATCGTCATCATCGTCATCATCATCGTCATTATTATTATTATTATTATTATTATTGGAATCTCCTGACGTTTTGCTGATATTCTCATTCAGAACAAAATCCGACTTCATCAGTTCATATTCTTTATGACTATATCTGACTACATCTTTTCCAAGTCGGCTTGAAGACTCGCGTAACAATTTTCATGTATAAGCAAATCCTTTTTTACGTTTTCTCCTCATTAGCATACATCAAACTTCAAGCGACGTACATGTAAACAGAGTCCATAAATCGAAAGAGATTGTCACACTTGATAAATATATTTTAAGGAATGAGCGTTTAAAACTGAATTTACAAAGAATATATGGCAATTTATTCATTCAGTTTTTTTAAACTCAGTTTTCCAAAAACATTGGGTCGGTCGGGCGTTGGGAAACGAAACATTGTTTTTTTTTGGGGGGGGGGGGGGTGGCCTATTTAGTTAAGTACTGCTGCGGCTAAGAACCATACCATGAACGGCAAAGGAATGTAAAAGGTGCTAATTTCTATTCTTATTTCTCATAAATTCAATAGAAACCCATCGAAATAATGCATTTTCATTCGATAATTTTTGAATTAATTTTTGATCAAACTATGGTTTAATTTCGAAGAACATCGTGTGTGGGAAAGTTATCACATTTCTGATTGATAGATCTTTTGTTTTCTCCCTTTCCGATTGGCTGGATGGTGGCGTCTTTGTTTTTTTTTGTTTTTACAGTAATTATAAAAAGAGCCCATAGTATAAAAAAGCCTTTATTTTCTGGGTGTAGTTTGCAGACATCTCATACAGCACTTCAGGCATATTCAAGCAACATTGTGTGTGGGTATGCTCGTTGCCGCAGCCTATTGTCTTTTGCTACAGTTCTTAGCTGAATCATTACTTAGTATTAATATCAATCAAACTCGTATGTGTGGGTATGCTCGTTGCCGCAGCCTATTGTCTTTTGCTAAAGTTCTTAGCTGAATCTAGCATACGTATTCTCGAACAAAGTGGCACAACAAAAGAGAGTTTAAAAAAGTAACATAGGAAAAATAATATATCAGGATGGCTGGAAAATGTTTTGTTCATAAAGTCAAAGGTAATATAAATATACAGCGGTACGTGGTTGACACATTGGGGGTTGCGCCTATAGCCCTGCAGTAGTCAGTATCGCGAAAATGAGAAATTAAAACAATGGATGATAACCACCCTGTATAGCATTTAAACTGACAGATGTAAATTAAACTGAAAGGAAAAAGCACTGAACCAAATTACCCTTTCTTCATTTGGTATTTCATCATATTAAAATGAAGATGGTTTTTGATTTTTTTCGCTGATTTTCCCACGTTTAGACTGACTCATAGGGAAGGAAAGAGCTTTTAATTCTGAAAATTAAACATTAAAAGTTATCTTGTGTCATCGTTATGATTATATAAGATGTCCGGGATGAATGTGATTTTATTTGATTCTTAATTCAGTATACATACTCAAGGAAATAAGCGAACAAGAAACATTAATGCGCTTACTTACTTACTTACTTACAACATTTGGGCGTAACGCCACAGGAAACAAGCAATAGGATCCAAGGTCCCCTACGAGGCTTGTCTCCGCCATGTCAGTGGACCTACGATTTTACGTCCTTATCCGAGAAGACGTGAAGGTCTAACCATTTGCAGTTGGTTCACAAAGGCAGCACCTTCTACTCAGTTATTTTAAGACTCTGAGTGTTGGTCCGGCCGGGGTTTTGAACCCGCGACTTCCCGCTCGACAGACCGGAGCTTAACCACTGAGCTAACCGGGAGGCGCTTAAGCAGGAGCCCATTACCAGGAGCGTCCATCTTCCCCATTGGTTCAGTTCTCAGCACAGGAGTAGATGTGGTTATATTTAGAATTGCATTTCGCGCGAAATAAACAAAGGCCATGTTGTCTTAGCCAATCAGATAGCTAACGTCACTTCTCATTATTATTCATTATCATTCTTCTCACTTTCAACACGGGAATTCGAATTCTAAATATAGCCACATCTACTTCTATGCTGGGAGCCCAGCCCATGACATAGGAACGCTCCTGGTAATGGGCTCCTGGCTTAAGATGCTTAGTAAAGTTCATCATATTACGATATCGGTAATCCTAAAATGTAGCTTGAAAATAGCTTGCTAGATGTTTGTAATGAAATATTATTATTGTCCGAATTTTGTTCGAGTTGCAACATGTGACACCCGCGCCGTTCACTTTTCGCGCAACGTCGCCCAAGAAACCTGTTCGCTACGCCCAACAGAAACGAGGCTACACTAACAAACAAAAACTCCACGATCCACTCGTCTTCCATTTTTAAAATTAGGGTATCGGAGTAGGATTCTGGACACTACCAATATGTTGCGCAAAAACTCATTCCGTGTAATATACCTGTTGCCGCATCGATGTTGCGCTAAACGTTGCCTTTTTCATCATTCAATAATACCATGGTATATTTCATATCTTTTTATTTTAGTGGCTTTTTAACCTCTGCTAATTTATGCCGTACCTATGAGTGCTCGTTTGCAAAATCCACGCCGCGCCGAGCACTCCAGTCACTTTGATAACGGTAGGAGGGGGGAGCCGAAGGACTTGTGGCTACCTTGGGTATCTCCATTTTGAGTAAATATAATATCGGCTTACTTGATTAATCTGGTCAGATTAGTTCAGTAGAAATTAAAAGAAAAATACTTTTCTCTCGATATCAGAGATTTAGTCATGATATAAGGAAGTTCTTTCATTTTGACTCACCATAGTTAATAGAGTGGAATGGTTATGAAACCCGGCAAACTTCAAAGGGGCTAACAAAGGCGCTGCGATTTATGTTGGAAGGGGGCAAGACAAAAGATTGTGCAGGGTCATAGTTCATTAGCGTCCCCTGAACGACTGAACTCACACGTTTCTATTGGCTGATTGATTAACACATTGGAATTTCTATTGTATTTTGTGCAGGGTAGTGGTTGAAAAAAGCTAACAAAGACATATAACAAAGAAGGTCGCTGGGTTTCATAACCATTCCACTCTATTAACTATGGACTCACTAAATAAATAAGTAGACCCTAGTTTAATTTGGACTCACTAGGCGGTAATTAAATACCTTTGAGTCACATCCAAATCAATTTGGTAGAATAAAATGAAATTATGTAGGTACATGAACCATATCATCCTTCTCCTCGTCGTTACCGAACCATTTATCAAGTATAATAGGCACCAGATGACATCAGCAGAATGAATAAACTCATTTTCTACTGCATAGTATTATTATGCATTTGATTGGATATACAAAATGTACCGTGCTTTCTCGACTAATCGCCCTGCTCAAATAATCGCCCTGCTCAAATAATCGCCCCATCCAACTCCCCTTCCCGGCCGGCTTTTCAAGTGTTTTTTCGGTTTGAAACATCTATCAGTTCTCGCTACATTGTACGTGAGCTGCGGAAGAGTTCGTCATCCGGCCTGTAATGAGCAGGAAATCTACATTGAAATGACTGGAAAAAATTGTGTTTTACATTGCCATATGAACCTTTTTGTTTACTATGACTACATAGCACTGTTTAAGAAACATTGGAGTAATCGCCAGCTATACTCCAGGGTTTAAGAGTATAAAACATTCGCCTCCAGCGATTTATCAAGGAACTACATATGTGTTAGTTGGTCAATCTAATCATGATTACTCGAGGCATAGTTCTTTCTCCAGCTGATTACAGCAGATTATGCGTCAGTCAATCGACGCTCGGTGCGTTTCAGCACCGTCTGTGTTCAGTGTTCTGTGATATTAAACTCTGCCTTAATCATATCGTAGGAAGTACCCAATCAATTTTTAATTAAACTTTATTAAACTTTATTTCTTCACTAGCTACCTTTGGTATCCCGCCTTAGCCCATTGTGCAGTATCTTATCTATTATAGATATCGGAGTATTTAATTACTCATTGCTGACAACTAACTGACAAGCAAAAGAAAAACTCAAACTGAATTCATATTAAACGTTTAATTATATCTTGAAAGACTGGAAGGCGTAAAACGAAGAGATCGGTGGAAAGGTTTCAATAAGGATCTACCGTAAATTCATAGATGTAGTAGTACTGCAAGTAAAGTGGCAAAACTGTGGTTTCTTTGAGTTAATAATTTGGGATCTTTTATTGTGCTACGTACCTTTTCGACTTCGCCTTTCCCTGCAGTCATTCCACTGTTCTTTTCTCACCTGTGAATAAGAATATTTCTCCGTTTCGCTTTATTAGGGGTTTGAAAGCTACTCACTGTTTCATATCGTGTAGATTTTTTTAATCCAAGCCGCAGAATTTCAATGGTAGATAAACTGAGTTAAACTTGATGCTCGCGCGAGTCGCTCAATCAGCACCGTGGCTGTAACCGTTTTCGTATCGTTTTTGTTTTGTTCTCCGTCCTCAAGGGAATAGAAAACAATGGTCTAATTACTTGAAACAATATGAAAACGCTACAAAAACGGATACGTATGGAAGGAGTCTAATATTCATTCGGTGTGTAGTCAGTTACCGCCGCATGACACCATAGTTATAACCAATTCTTACATCAGTATCAAATATACACAACTAGAATACTAGATATGCATTGCTAATACAAAGATTTATAGACCAAAAATCAGAACTAATTGGTGCGCAGCGAGCGGAGCAGCAACTAATAATTTGGACAAAATCTCGCAACGATTCATTGCGTTACTGATTCGCTGTTTCGACCACAATAGCTTGCGTGGCCAATCACAACGCGCTCCTCCCATCCCCACTTGAGGGCATTTTTTTCAGCCACTGTTCGACACTGAATGGCAAGATCCGCGCTTCATTGATAGACTATAATTACTGTGTAGATAATATGCTTGGTTGTTTGAATTCTGCAACATTTAAACTTCCTTCTTAATTCAGGAAATTCTGGTACCATAATAATCTCCATTGGGGAGGTGAGGAGCAATCCTTTGACGGGTTTATGTTCTTCGCAGCATCTGGAGGAGAGCGATTTACGCAAATTCGCGAATGCTTTGTCGTACGCTGTACCGTCAGGCTAATTCTGATCGTCTTCGTTTGTATTTTACTACAGTTCCTTTAGTGATCCTTATTAGCCTTGTGTTTTGACGCGAAGTTTACTGAAACAGCGAGTGTAACCCACAAAATATGTTTTGTAACTTGATGATCATATGCATAAGTTGACGACTCATTCACGAGTCACTGGGGCCGTGTAGGCGATCGGACTCAGTGTGAGTATATATAAAGAATGTGATATAAAGTGGTAAGCTGTAGTGCTAAGTGTGAGTATATATAGTTTGATAGTTTGGGGCGGAGATAATGGCTATTAGTTTCCAAAGAGCAATATCTCTCCTGTTATCAAGATGGTGAGCAGCAAATCATTTTCCTCTATTGGAGTCAAGCAGCCGGTTCAAACACAATTTAGCATTTACAATAGACCGGTTCGCGGTCATCGTTGCATGGTGGGTAATCAGGGCACGCATGGCGGGAATACAGTATTTGAATGAGAATTCCGATCCACGTGGCATTTTTACCTGAAATATTGCGATACGGGGATATCTAACATCCCAAATCAAAAGAAGGGCTGTAAAGGATTTTTCTGATTGATTTTCATGGTAGCAGATGTAGTCTACGCTCGACAATCTTACTTAGCTTTGTCCATATATATATGTTTACTGTAAAGAGCCGCGATAAAATTATGAGTAAACATATAGGCAAAACTAAGTAAGATTGTCGAGCGTAGACTACTTCTTCTAAGCTAAAAAATCAATAGTGAAAACACATACAGCCCTTCTTTTGATTTGGAATACTAGATTTCTCCAGTTCGCAATTCTTCTGGTAAAAATTCAACATTGCATTCTCATACAAACCCTGTGATTTCCAGCCATGCTAACTAACATTCTCGATTATAGTTGATTTCCGGTGTTTAAACTTCACCGGAGAGAACTGCAGTTTTTTGTGCTGGGAATCTTAAGAAAATGTCAGGAATCGGTTATGTCGGGACAAAATGAAAATAAATCAGGACAACTTTTGAGACTGAACACACCACTGCTCAAACAGGCTTCAGCCGTCGCAAAATAGCCCCAAAACTACAAAATATATTCATCTAACACCTTGGCATTTTGTCATCCAGTAATATATTTTTCCTGCCAAAGAGCTACTCAGTACGTTTTCTTCTCCTTAACTGAGCGGCAGATTCACTGCCTATTAGGTATACTAGTTATTATATATTCTGCACCGCTAATCTGGGCAGCCATCCCCTAACTTATAATTATATCTAAAAATAGACCAAGTCATTTAAACAGCAATACTAAAATATACCTGCTCAATTACCAAATGTAATACATGGATGGCGAATAGGTTATCACTTCCTGTAGATTGTTTAATTCCTTTATTATCTCTGTGTCAGTATCAGTCGGCCTCTATCATCGTACTCCTAAAACATTTGTAAATTAATTTTTGTTTCTTTCCTACAGTGTTTTTCTCATTTTTCACTAGCTTTATTTTCTTCTTTTTCCTTCTGATTTTGCTCCCATTCTTTTTCACATTGCATTCTTCCTCATCTTTTACTGTTGACCCGAGCTAAGATATTTACCATACACTATAGCAAGTAGCTAGTCAACCTTATGCTACTCAGTTTGACTACTGTACACGCATTCTCGTAAAGCTTTCAACTGAACATGCGTACATGTAAGCCTTTCCAACTAAGCATTATACAATCGGTAAACTTCTCTTTTTTGTAAATGTTGCGAATAGTGTGAACTGAAATCTTATACGGTATTAACAGGAAAAATGGGAGTTCTCTTGGAATTTAATAAACAAGGAATGTTTCTCAAAGAGTGCCTAGGATTAGTAGTGACTGCTATCTAATATTTTGCAATAATCAGAGGTTCGTAACTGGGTCTATTTAACTGGGTCTATTTAACATTCTGACATCAAGGCAATCACTTCAGACCAATTATGCCGACCAGGATATTAAGCCGTCTCTAGGGCTGACAATGTTGGTCTGAATATATTATTGTAACAGCAAATTGTTTGGTATATCGGTGATTTGAGCCGAATAAGTTCAGGCTTTAAATGTTGTCGTTTCTACATGCACACGTACGTGTCATTTAACTATATAATACTTAGTATTGCGTTAGTTGCAGACACACGTACGTGTCATTTAACTATATAATACTTAGTATTGCGTTAGTTGCAGACACACGTACGTGTCATTTAACTATATAATACTTAGTATTGCGTTAGTTGCAGACACACGTACGTGTCATTTAACTATATAATACTTAGTATTGCGTTAGTTGCAGAGGAAAAATCAAATGGCTCGCAATTTGGTGCAAATGAGAATTATTTGGATATTTTTATTCCAGTTCAGAAACGACTTTAAAAAAGGTGCGGTTTGACATTGCTTTTTTAATAAAGATGGCATAAATAATTAATGGTTGAGGCTGGCTTCCGGCATAATTCTGCATAATCAAAAAACCGCCTGCAAGCACAGTCAGGCAGAGCCGAATAATGAGGTTGCTGTTCAGACATTATGCCGACAACCGGAATTACGCCTACGGAGTGAACACATTAGAAATCAACATATAGAACCTGTCCAGTAACTCTATCTTCACACGAACCATCTCTCCATCAGTTTGATATAGACAGGCCCCGTTATAAGTAGATAAGCTAAATATAAATTCTTCGATGGGACTTCCTATGTCCATCGCAACGCCGGAGGCGCGAGCAACAGCGTCATATAAGCTACATGATTATCGCCGGGTCACCTTACAAGAAACCTCCAGTGGCACTGATAGTAAGCAATGGTTTTGTCAGTAATATGGAAAATAGAATCAGGTTCCATTGATTTGATATCCGTTGACTTTATTTATCAGCCAGACAGTCTTCGATCACGGTGTTGTTACCGCGACAGCCGAAGTTCGTTATTTGAGTTTTATCTGCGGTTGAGAGAAACTCCTGAGACGTTTGGTTTGACGTTTGCAAACAAGGAAGTCTGTAGATATATAAACCTACAAATTGTTCTTGGAAGTTGTAAGAAGCAGAAAAACGTTATCCGAGAATCTGAGTTAATATGACCAAGTTCTCATTATGACAATACAAGGTCACTGAGACCAAGCTGATTTAGACATTTTGCTTCATTGGTTTTATTCAAACCTGAAGTTCTTCTGGACACACGGAAAAGTTTTGATTCAAGAGGAATCCGAGGAATCGAGGTATTTTAAGCAATCTAACGCCAGACCTGTTTATTTTCCCCGTGAAGTAAAGTGTATGGCAGCACGGCAGATGCCTTTCTTCATTGAATCACCGAATTGCGCATGCGCATGCCTAAGGCAAACCAACTGGGACTTCAGATCGTCATACATGGATTTTGTCGCTTAACCATCCCCTCAACATCAAAAGTGAAATTTCATGAGACGAAGATTAATGCTGCCCGCAGATATGAACAGTGAAAAGGTGAGAAACTTGGCGGTAAACCAATAGATAAAGTCCGATAACCACAAGTTCCTATTTTATCCCTAGGCTTAACTATAAACAAGAAGAGGAAAGAAGCTGCCTAGTCGGGATATATTGTTGCAAGAGTTGATTCATAGATACACAGGTGCACGCATACATTTAAACGAGCCTCGAGCTCACTCTGTAAAACGTGGATGAATAAAATACTAGTACGGCATTTTAAGATTTAAAAATAAGTAAAAGGATCTTAAATATTATATGCTTCGATCTGTACGGGTAACCAGTAGAGTTACTAGGAGAGATATGGTAATATTTACGAGAATATGTAATGAGCCAGGCTTCCGCATTTTGTAAAGTAAAGTAAAGCAACTTTATTTAACGTCGGCAACTCGTGATAGTCTGGTGAGACTGATAAACTTGAGGCCGACAAGAGACCTACGATTTTACGTCCTTATCCGAGAAGACGTGAAGGTCTAACCATTTGCAGTTGTTTCACAAAGGCAGCACCTTCTCCTCAGTCATTTTAAGACCCTGAGTGTTGCCGGTCCGGCTGGGGCCCGGGTTTGAACCCGCGACCTCCCGCTCAACAGACTGAAGTCCAGTTAACCACTGAACTAGCCAGGAGGCGGTTGTACATACTGAAGTTTTCACATCAAGTATTTAGGCAAACCGTGTATCAGGAATAGCGTTAGCACCAGTGTTTAATTTAGAACCTGTATATGAAAGCTATTTCCTAATTTTAGCTAAATTTCTTAAATGATAAAAACTATATTTACATATGGCGCTTCAGTACATGGCAGACATCGTTAATATATTTTTTTGTCAAGCAAAATATGCTGTCATGGCGCTGGAAAAAGAAGAAAATAGTATCTTGTAGGTTTAAAAACTCAATCAGTGCATAATAACCTCCTGTATGATACCCCCGACCGAAATTAAGACCAGTTCTAGAGTTCCTGTATTTAAGTTTAAGTTTAAAACACATCTTTCCAATGACTTATATAATGGTGAATACTATTGTAATTGTAATTTAGTGTTTCATCAGGTTTTACATTTGATTTTTATCTTTTTAGAGTAGTATTGACTATCTTTTATTGCACGTAGTATGTAACTTATTTATATTTTTATGTCAATATAGATTCTGTTTTTTAATTTATCTGTTAAGCGCTTAGAACAGTTTTATGCCGCTATATAAATAAACTTATTATTATTAACCTATTTTCGTGGAATTGCCACAAATATCACGAAGTAGCATAAAAACAGCTGGTTAATTTTAAAATGTTAATCGATGTATGTTTTTCTTTATAAAGATACTCGGCGTCATGCGAACACTAGAACTGCTCCTAATATGGAACATTATCTTGGGATGCGCACGCGCAGAGGGGACTAACACGTCACGCACGTCGTGTGTCACACCTCAGTGTCACTGCAGTATTGGTTTAGATGACCACGTGACGGCAGAGTGTAAGGTCAATCAACTCAAAGATGTGACTCAGTTTATTCGATCTCCACAGAACATAACCAGCCTGTAAGTATTCCTGTTCAACACTGATTCCATCGCGTGTTATATATCAGAACTCATATGATTAGATTGTGTGAATCTTGAGTGTGATTTCGCCGGTTTGATACGTTCACGACGAGGGCGTGGCCTCAGCTGCTAAGCGCCGGTTAGCTCAGTTGCTAAGCACTGGTTAGCTCAGTTGCTGAGCGACATTTGCCTCAGAGTTGCTAAGCTCCAATTAGCTCAATTGCTAAGCGCCGGTTAGCTCAATTGCCAAGCGCCGGTTAGCTCAGTTGCTAAGCGACGGCTAGCTCAGTTGCTAAGCGCCGGTTAGCTCAGTTAATAAGCACCGGTTAGCTCAGTTGCTAAGTGCCGGTTTCACTGCGGGATGTCGAGGACTCTATAGCTACCAGACCAACACTCAGGGTCTAACAGGTCTAAGTTAACTGAGTAGAAGGTGCTGCCTTAATTCGATTGAACTGCATGCTTATGGTTACTAGACCTTCAAGTCAACATGTTATATCGTACAAGACATTATATGCGGATGATAGAAGTACATTACTTTGTATATATATCATTCCCTGATTGAACCTTATTTTGGGGGAGATTGCATGCAGTAAGGGTCTAAACTGAAGAAAAGCTCCAAAAACTCCAAAACAGAGCTGGGAGAATTATAACTAAATCAGATTACAGTGTACGTTCTGGCATGTTATACGAAATATTAGATTGGCTACCATTAGACCAGAGAAGAATAAGAGCTAAATCAATTATGATGCACTCCATGGTCATGGGCCAAACTACCTTAGAGAGTTGTTCTCTTATTCAAGAGAGCACCACAACTATAACCTAAGGGACGCCACTTTAAATCTTAATTTACCAGCCCCTAAAACCAACTTTGGAAAACGTACATTTTCTTATAGTGGAGCAGCACTTTGGAACAACTTAACACATGATTAATGATACGAAACAAAGCGAATCACTAGCTTCCTTTAAAGTGCCTATACACCCCATTCCAATATGGCGGATACACGGCCGGAGCGTTGGGGCGGGACACGAAAACGAGGGTAGTTAGGCGGAAGTCGATGTCAAAAAGGTCATGAGGCGGGAATTTCACGCAAGTTTTGAAGCGAGTTTGTTTTTCCGAGAGGGTTGGAATAAGTAGATTTTATCCCGAGAGAGTTAGAAAATATGGCAGATATTCAGACTATCATTTTCACTGAGGGATATATTCTTCAGTGAAAACGATAGCCAGAATATCCACCATATTTTCTAACTCTGGGGATAAAATCTACTTATTCCAACCCTCTCGAAAAAACAAACTCGCTTCAAAACTTGCGCGAAATTCCCGCCTCATGACCACCTTGACATCGACTTCCGCCTAACTACCCTCGTTTTCGTCTCCCGCCCCAACACTCCGGCCGTGTATCCGCCATATTGGAATGGGGTGTATAAGGCGTCCTTCCAATTCCATACAAACATTTCTTATTTCTGCGACTCTTGCAAGCTCATCGGGGGTAGAAGCGGAATATTTTCACTCTAAAAATTCCGTATTCCTCTGCTCTCCTAAGGCAAATATTCCCATTCCCTACTAAATTTTTTTTGGATATTCCTTATTCTTTTTAATTTTCATTGAAATATTCCGTATTCAGTATATTTTTCAGGCAAATATTCAATATTCCTCAGTTTTCAACCACGATATTCAATATTCAATATTCCGCTTCTACCCCCGAAGCTCACCACATGATAAATATCCAATGAAATGTCACCAAACTTGGTAAATTTACTAATTTCGATGTGCTCTTTCTTGTGATGGAGTTTATTTCCTACTAATTAGACTATAATAGGGCTTTTTCCTTTTTGAATTCTTTTTCTTATTCAGATTTTCCAACTCCTTTGAGAATACCAAGACAATGGTCTAAATTAGAGGAACAAAAGAAACCGTGCAAAGGGAGCCCAAAACGGATGTTTTCGCTAAATTTGACACCACTAAAATCGAATTCTTAGTCAGGGCGCTATCATGATACAGAATCGATGTAAAACAAATAATTTTTGGGGTTATAGGCACTTTAAACGTAAATGAATATAATTGTAGTTTTGAGGGATTATATGAATTGAATGTATTAGCTATAGTTTCATTGACATTGTAGCTTTGTTCTATATTTAAAGTAATGACTATTTAGTTGTAAGTGTCTTTTTAACTTGTATGCCAACCGACGGCTCGTCTGCTAACCACTCTGTTATAATAAGCAATTAGTGGACGAGCAAAATATCGTGATTTGTTAGTGGCGAGCAATCAATTATTTGTCGATGCCGAGACACTTTTGCCAATAATTGTTTTATCATTCACGGCATTCAGAGCTTTTTTTGTGTTTTCGCTGTTTTTACTTTCTATCAAACATGCCAAGTCATTTGCCGACAGCTCAGGAAAGCGAGCCATGTTGACAAATGCAGTGTTACTGCGCATGAGCAGACCATTATTTGTAGGCAGTTGTCTGCAGTTCTCTCGGCGAATCAAAACGACGGAAAAACAATTTGAATGATAAAGTTAATTATCATAATTATTATTATTCTCGGAAATACATTATACCGTAGCCAAATCAACTGGCAGCCTCAAGCTTATCGGTCTTACAAGACAATCACGATCTACCGACGTGAAATAAGGTTGGCTAGCCTTTACCTTGATCGAACAGAATGGTACGAACGACTTCTCGTGGTATTTCATATCCTGGTATGAAGCCTTCTAGATGGCAAAATAATGTTTGTCTTCCTCTGTATGGTCATTTATATTCTTTGTTAATTTCATCAGGAGCCTGTCAGCGCAAGGACTGTATACTGTACCACCGGGCTGCTTGATGAAGTTTATCAACCTTGTCAATCTGTAAGTACTGTACTATACTAGTAAGGTAAAACCGCCTCCCGGTTATCTCAGTGGTTAAGCTCCGGTCTGTTGAGCGGGAAGTCGTGGGTTCAAACCCCGGATAAGGACGTAAAACCGTAGGACTAAAGTAAAGAGAGGGCCACGTATGTATGATATGCTTACAGCTAGCTATAGCGGTGAAAAGACTGATGTTGCTGACAATTCGAGAGTTAGCCATCGGCTTTTTCTCTATGACGCCGAAAACAATTTTAACTTTTAGGTTTGAAAACAATTATGCAAAATATTATTTCTGGTATTTAGTGCACCAGGTACTATCTTATTCGCATTTCTGAGGACTTCAACTGTGGTTGAAGTAATTGATGTCGTGTAAGTCGATAGGACACGCATCAGGATAATACAGTATTGTCTATCAGTTCTACAGAAGCTTTGATCGTGCTAGTGTTAATCAAGTTTATCAGTTCTACAGAAGCTCTGATCGTGTTAACAACCCGCCCGCCCATTCTCAGCTTTTTTTCTTGATGTATTTGTTGTTACAATTTTGTTATGCTAATACGAGTAGTGATATATTCTGTTTGACTCCGGTCGAAGTAAAAGACGACGCGGAGCGGTGTAGGGAATTTATTTGGCCAACCAAGTGTAAGAACAGGACGGCGGTTGATTCCGTGCATGATATTTGCACTGCATGACCAACTGTATATCAGATACTATATGACTTGCGGGAGTGTATGTTTGCCCGATTAAAATCAATTGCTACGATCGATATAGATGTTTAATATATAAATACATTATTAATTCTCTCATTATTAGTTCTCTTACACCTGGGACCAAACGGAAATGCCCTTTTTGAATGGCAATTGACTCCGCCCGAAAATCAGGGAGGGGCGGGGCATCTCGTAATCATGACCATACGTATCTCATATGCAAGTCCTCGGGCATCTTGTAATCATGCTCGTAGGCATTTTATAATCAAATATGCCCGCAGGCATATTGTAGCTTGTAATAATAATGAATGAATATAGTAGCGGTATTTAGATAGTAATTAATCACTTCTCCATAAATAGAAACATGTGTCGAGCTAGGCGGCTCAACCTTAAAGTAGAATAAGTTACCTAACTATCATTAATGTACTATTATTTTATCGCAGGACACTGGCAAATAACAACATCGCAGTTATCGCACAACATGCTATAAACATGTGTCGAGCTAGGCGGACTCAACCTTAAAGTAGAATAAGTTACCTAACTATCATTAATGTACTATTATTTTATCGCAGGACACTGGCAAATAACAACATCGCAGTTATCGCACAACATGCTATAAACATGTGTCGAGCTAGGCGGACTCAAGTTCAAAGTAGAATAAGTTACCTAACTATCATTAATGTACTATTATTTTATCGCAGGACACTCGCAAATAACAACATCGCAGTTATCGCACAAAATTCTATAAACATGTGTCGAGCTAGGCGGACTCAAGTTCAAAGTAGAATAAGTTACCTAACTATCATTAATGTACTATTATTTTATCGCAGGACACTCGCAAATAACAACATCGCAGTTATCGCACAAAATGCTATAAACATGTGTCGAGCTAGGCGGACTCAACCTTAAAGTAGAATAAGTTACCTAACTATCATTAATATACTATTATTTTATCGCAGGACACTGGCAAATAACAACATCGCAGTTATCGCACAACATGCTATAAACATGTGTCGAGCTAGGCGGACTCAACCTCAAAGTAGAATAAGTTACCTAACTATCATTAATATACTATTATTTTATCGCAGGACACTGGCAAATAACAACATCGCAGTTATCGCACAAAATGCTATAAACATGTGTCGAGCTAGGCGGACTCAACCTTAAAGTAGAATAAGTTACCTAACTATCATTAATGTACTATTATTTTATCGCAGGACACTGGCAAATAACAACATCGCAGTTATCGCACAACATGCTATAAACATGTGTCGAGCTAGGCGGACTCAAGTTCAAAGTAGAATAAGTTACCTAACTATCATTAATATACTATTATTTTATCGCAGGACACTGGCAAATAACAACATCGCAGTTATCGCACAACATGCTATAAACATGTTTCAAAAACTCATGAATAATTAATGAGCATTTTGTCCAATCAGATGAAGCAAATCAGTCACGTGCATGCTCCTTTATACCTGATAAAATCTCATCATTCTAAAAGGCCCGCGGAGGGATTTGAATTCTGTCCCAGAGGGAACGGGGTTAATGATTGAGACAATGGCATTTCTATTGATGTTGCAGCTTTCTCATTGAATTGCTAATTAGGATGAACGTTTTATATAAAGAATACCAATGAACATGAAATTTTATATAAAGTTTCATCCTAATTAAGAATTCACTGATAAAGACCCAAAGAAAGCAAAAAGTACACGGAACATAAGGTACCTAGATAATAATTTTTTGCACTAAATTTACTAATATCAGCAGACTACCGAGATACACAGATAATATTTTTTAAATGAAGTTATCCAACTACCATTACTAATTTACCGAGCCACTGTTTAGTTCCAATTATTAAACCAAACTCAAAGCCGCCAAATAATAAAAACGTGCATTAAACTTACATATTGTGTGCCGGAGTCAACAAATTTCGAGTCTGCCGTCATATCAGTCAAATCGCCTTCCAAGTCTTGAACTTTGTCGAGGTAAACCACGACACCAAATCCTTGAAGTGCAGGTTCAGTTCTTGCATTGCGAAATGCCGTTTCAAACAACATAGTATGGTAATTTCTTCATGTCATTCCCTTGAGATTTTCGTAATTGCAGGCGGTGATTACCTCGAATATTTTGCATGGCGTTGTGAATACAAAGGTTCAATGGTTCATTAAGTGAACCATTCCCTTGAGATGTGCGTCTTTCTTTCATTGCATTCTTAAAGCGTTTTTGAAGCCGTTTAAAACACTCACAGCACGTGTTTTATCAAGTCTAAAAATTCTCGGGCTTCGCCCTCGAATTTTTAAACTTGATAAAACACTGCTGTTCGTGTTTTAAACAGTACGTCAAGCTAGGCGGACTCAAGTTCAAAGTAGAATAAGTTACCTAACTATCATTAATATACTATTATTTTATCGCAGGACACTCGCAAATAACAACATCGCAGTTATCGCACAAAATGCTATAAACATGTGTCGAGCTAGGCGGACTCAACCTTAAAGTAGAATAAGTTACCTAACTATCATTAATGTACTATTATTTTATCGCAGGACACTGGCAAATAACAACATCGCAGTTATCGCACAACATGCTATAAACATGTGTCGAGCTAGGCGGACTCAAGTTCAAAGTAGAATAAGTTACCTAACTATCATTAATGTACTATTATTTTATCGCAGGACACTCGCAAATAACAACATCGCAGTTATCGCACAACATGCTATAAACATGTGTCGAGCTAGGCGGACTCAAGTTCAAAGTAGAATAAGTTACCTAACTATCATTAATGTACTATTATTTTATCGCAGGACACTCGCAAATAACAACATCGCAGTTATCGCACAAAATGCTATAAACATGTGTCGAGCTAGGCGGACTCAACCTTAAAGTAGAATAAGTTACCTAACTATCATTAATATACTATTATTTTATCGCAGGACACTGGCAAATAACAACATCGCAGTTATCGCACAACATGCTATAAACATGTGTCGAGCTAGGCGGACTCAACCTCAAAGTAGAATAAGTTACCTAACTATCATTAATATACTATTATTTTATCGCAGGACACTGGCAAATAACAACATCGCAGTTATCGCACAACATGCTATAAACATGTGTCGAGCTAGGCGGACTCAACCTTAAAGTAGAATAAGTTACCTAACTATCATTAATGTACTATTATTTTATCGCAGGACACTGGCAAATAACAACATCGCAGTTATCGCACAACATGCTATAAACATGTGTCGAGCTAGGCGGACTCAAGTTCAAAGTAGAATAAGTTACCTAACTATCATTAATGTACTATTATTTTATCGCAGGACACTCGCAAATAACAACATCGCAGTTATCGCACAAAATTCTATAAACATGTGTCGAGCTAGGCGGACTCAAGTTCAAAGTAGAATAAGTTACCTAACTATCATTAATGTACTATTATTTTATCGCAGGACACTCGCAAATAACAACATCGCAGTTATCGCACAAAATGCTATAAACATGTGTCGAGCTAGGCGGACTCAACCTTAAAGTAGAATAAGTTACCTAACTATCATTAATATACTATTATTTTATCGCAGGACACTGGCAAATAACAACATCGCAGTTATCGCACAACATGCTATAAACATGTGTCGAGCTAGGCGGACTCAACCTCAAAGTAGAATAAGTTACCTAACTATCATTAATATACTATTATTTTATCGCAGGACACTGGCAAATAACAACATCGCAGTTATCGCACAAAATGCTATAAACATGTGTCGAGCTAGGCGGACTCAACCTTAAAGTAGAATAAGTTACCTAACTATCATTAATGTACTATTATTTTATCGCAGGACACTGGCAAATAACAACATCGCAGTTATCGCACAACATGCTATAAACATGTGTCGAGCTAGGCGGACTCAAGTTCAAAGTAGAATAAGTTACCTAACTATCATTAATATACTATTATTTTATCGCAGGACACTGGCAAATAACAACATCGCAGTTATCGCACAACATGCTATAAACATGTGTCAAGCTAGGCGGACTCAAGTTCAAAGTAGAATAAGTTACCTAACTATCATTAATATACTATTATTTTATCGCAGGACACTCGCAAATAACAACATCGCAGTTATCGCACAAAATGCTATAAACATGTGTCGAGCTAGGCGGACTCAACCTTAAAGTAGAATAAGTTACCTAACTATCATTAATGTACTATTATTTTATCGCAGGACACTGGCAAATAACAACATCGCAGTTATCGCACAACATGCTATAAACATGTGTCGAGCTAGGCGGACTCAAGTTCAAAGTAGAATAAGTTACCTAACTATCATTAATGTACTATTATTTTATCGCAGGACACTCGCAAATAACAACATCGCAGTTATCGCACAACATGCTATAAACATGTGTCGAGCTAGGCGGACTCAAGTTCAAAGTAGAATAAGTTACCTAACTATCATTAATGTACTATTATTTTATCGCAGGACACTCGCAAATAACAACATCGCAGTTATCGCACAAAATGCTATAAACATGTGTCGAGCTAGGCGGACTCAACCTTAAAGTAGAATAAGTTACCTAACTATCATTAATATACTATTATTTTATCGCAGGACACTGGCAAATAACAACATCGCAGTTATCGCACAACATGCTATAAACATGTGTCGAGCTAGGCGGACTCAACCTCAAAGTAGAATAAGTTACCTAACTATCATTAATATACTATTATTTTATCGCAGGACACTGGCAAATAACAACATCGCAGTTATCGCACAAAATGCTATAAACATGTGTCGAGCTAGGCGGACTCAACCTTAAAGTAGAATAAGTTACCTAACTATCATTAATATACTATTATTTTATCGCAGGACACTGGCAAATAACAACATCGCAGTTATCGCACAACATGCTATAAACATGTGTCGAGCTAGGCGGACTCAAGTTCAAAGTAGAATAAGTTACCTAACTATCATTAATATACTATTATTTTATCGCAGGACACTCGCAAATAACAACATCGCAGTTATCGCACAAAATGCTATAAACATGTGTCGAGCTAGGCGGACTCAACCTTAAAGTAGAATAAGTTACCTAACTATCATTAATGTACTATTATTTTATCGCAGGACACTGGCAAATAACAACATCGCAGTTATCGCACAACATGCTATAAACATGTGTCGAGCTAGGCGGACTCAACCTTAAAGTAGAATAAGTTACCTAACTATCATTAATGTACTATTATTTTATCGCAGGACACTGGCAAATAACAACATCGCAGTTATCGCACAACATGCTATAAACATGTGTCGAGCTAGGCGGACTCAAGTTCAAAGTAGAATAAGTTACCTAACTATCATTAATGTACTATTATTTTATCGCAGGACACTCGCAAATAACAACATCGCAGTTATCGCACAAAATGCTATAAACATGTGTCGAGCTAGGCGGACTCAAGTTCAAAGTAGAATAAGTTACCTAACTATCATTAATGTACTATTATTTTATCGCAGGACACTCGCAAATAACAACATCGCAGTTATCGCACAAAATGCTATAAACATGTGTCGAGCTAGGCGGACTCAACCTTAAAGTAGAATAAGTTACCTAACTATCATTAATATACTATTATTTTATCGCAGGACACTGGCAAATAACAACATCGCAGTTATCGCACAACATGCTATAAACATGTGTCGAGCTAGGCGGACTCAACCTTAAAGTAGAATAAGTTACCTAACTATCATTAATATACTATTATTTTATCGCAGGACACTGGCAAATAACAACATCGCAGTTATCGCACAAAATGCTATAAACATGTGTCGAGCTAGGCGGACTCAACCTTAAAGTAGAATAAGTTACCTAACTATCATTAATGTACTATTATTTTATCGCAGGACACTGGCAAATAACAACATCGCAGTTATCGCACAACATGCTATAAACATGTGTCGAGTTAGGCGGACTCAAGTTCAAAGTAGAATAAGTTACCTAACTATCATTAATATACTATTATTTTATCGCAGGACACTGGCAAATAACAACATCGCAGTTATCGCACAACATGCTATAAACATGTGTCAAGCTAGGCGGACTCAAGTTCAAAGTAGAATAAGTTACCTAACTATCATTAATATACTATTATTTTATCGCAGGACACTCGCAAATAACAACATCGCAGTTATCGCACAAAATGCTATAAACATGTGTCGAGCTAGGCGGACTCAACCTTAAAGTAGAATAAGTTACCTAACTATCATTAATGTACTATTATTTTATCGCAGGACACTGGCAAATAACAACATCGCAGTTATCGCACAACATGCTATAAACATGTGTCGAGCTAGGCGGACTCAAGTTCAAAGGAGAATAAGTTACCTAACTATCATTAATGTACTATTATTTTATCGCAGGACACTCGCAAATAACAACATCGCAGTTATCGCACAACATGCTATAAACATGTGTCGAGCTAGGCGGACTCAAGTTCAAAGTAGAATAAGTTACCTAACTATCATTAATGTACTATTATTTTATCGCAGGACACTCGCAAATAACAACATCGCAGTTATCGCACAACATGCTATAAACATGTGTCGAGCTAGGCGGACTCAAGTTCAAAGTAGAATAAGTTACCTAACTATCATTAATGTACTATTATTTTATCGCAGGACACTCGCAAATAACAACATCGCAGTTATCGCACAACATGCTATAAACATGTGTCGAGCTAGGCGGACTCAAGTTCAAAGTAGAATAAGTTACCTAACTATCATTAATGTACTATTATTTTATCGCAGGACACTCGCAAATAACAACATCGCAGTTATCGCACAAAATGCTATAAACATGTGTCGAGCTAGGCGGACTCAACCTTAAAGTAGAATAAGTTACCTAACTATCATTAATATACTATTATTTTATCGCAGGACACTGGCAAATAACAACATCGCAGTTATCGCACAACATGCTATAAACATGTGTCGAGCTAGGCGGACTCAACCTTAAAGTAGAATAAGTTACCTAACTATCATTAATATACTATTATTTTATCGCAGGACACTGGCAAATAACAACATCGCAGTTATCGCACAAAATGCTATAAACATGTGTCGAGCTAGGCGGACTCAACCTTAAAGTAGAATAAGTTACCTAACTATCATTAATGTACTATTATTTTATCGCAGGACACTGGCAAATAACAACATCGCAGTTATCGCACAACATGCTATAAACATGTGTCGAGCTAGGCGGACTCAAGTTCAAAGTAGAATAAGTTACCTAACTATCATTAATATACTATTATTTTATCGCAGGACACTGGCAAATAACAACATCGCAGTTATCGCACAACATGCTATAAACATGTGTCAAGCTAGGCGGACTCAAGTTCAAAGTAGAATAAGTTACCTAACTATCATTAATATACTATTATTTTATCGCAGGACACTCGCAAATAACAACATCGCAGTTATCGCACAAAATGCTATAAACATGTGTCGAGCTAGGCGGACTCAACCTTAAAGTAGAATAAGTTACCTAACTATCATTAATGTACTATTATTTTATCGCAGGACACTGGCAAATAACAACATCGCAGTTATCGCACAACATGCTATAAACATGTGTCGAGCTAGGCGGACTCAAGTTCAAAGGAGAATAAGTTACCTAACTATCATTAATGTACTATTATTTTATCGCAGGACACTCGCAAATAACAACATCGCAGTTATCGCACAACATGCTATAAACATGTGTCGAGCTAGGCGGACTCAAGTTCAAAGTAGAATAAGTTACCTAACTATCATTAATGTACTATTATTTTATCGCAGGACACTCGCAAATAACAACATCGCAGTTATCGCACAACATGCTATAAACATGTGTCGAGCTAGGCGGACTCAAGTTCAAAGTAGAATAAGTTACCTAACTATCATTAATGTACTATTATTTTATCGCAGGACACTCGCAAATAACAACATCGCAGTTATCGCACAACATGCTATAAACATGTGTCGAGCTAGGCGGACTCAAGTTCAAAGTAGAATAAGTTACCTAACTATCATTAATGTACTATTATTTTATCGCAGGACACTCGCAAATAACAACATCGCAGTTATCGCACAAAATGCTATAAACATGTGTCGAGCTAGGCGGACTCAACCTTAAAGTAGAATAAGTTACCTAACTATCATTAATATACTATTATTTTATCGCAGGACACTGGCAAATAACAACATCGCAGTTATCGCACAACATGCTATAAACATGTGTCGAGCTAGGCGGACTCAACCTCAAAGTAGAATAAGTTACCTAACTATCATTAATATACTATTATTTTATCGCAGGACACTGGCAAATAACAACATCGCAGTTATCGCACAAAATGCTATAAACATGTGTCGAGCTAGGCGGACTCAACCTTAAAGTAGAATAAGTTACCTAACTATCATTAATATACTATTATTTTATCGCAGGACACTGGCAAATAACAACATCGCAGTTATCGCACAACATGCTATAAACATGTGTCGAGCTAGGCGGACTCAAGTTCAAAGTAGAATAAGTTACCTAACTATCATTAATATACTATTATTTTATCGCAGGACACTCGCAAATAACAACATCGCAGTTATCGCACAAAATGCTATAAACATGTGTCGAGCTAGGCGGACTCAACCTTAAAGTAGAATAAGTTACCTAACTATCATTAATGTACTATTATTTTATCGCAGGACACTGGCAAATAACAACATCGCAGTTATCGCACAACATGCTATAAACATGTGTCGAGCTAGGCGGACTCAAGTTCAAAGTAGAATAAGTTACCTAACTATCATTAATATACTATTATTTTATCGCAGGACACTCGCAAATAACAACATCGCAGTTATCGCACAAAATGCTATAAACATGTGTCGAGCTAGGCGGACTCAAGTTCAAAGTAGAATAAGTTACCTAACTATCATTAATATACTATTATTTTATCGCAGGACACTCGCAAATAACAACATCGCAGTTATCGCACAACATGCTATAAACATGTGTCGAGCTAGGCGGACTCAACCTTAAAGTAGAATAAGTTACCTAACTATCATTAATATACTATTATTTTATCGCAGGACACTGGCAAATAACAATATCGCAGTTATCGCACAAAATGCTATAAACATGTGTCGAGCTAGGCGGACTCAACCTTAAAGTAGAATAAGTTACCTAACTATCATTAATGTACTATTATTTTATCGCAGGACACTGGCAAATAACAACATCGCAGTTATCGCACAACATGCTATAAACATGTGTCGAGCTAGGCGGACTCAACCTTAACGTAGAATAAGTTACCTAACTATCATTAATGTACTATTATTTTATCGCAGGACACTGGCAAATAACAACATCGCAGTCATCGCACAAAATGCTTTCAGAGGATTGCGTCGTCTTCGCTTTATGTAAGTTATTATTTTAAATTAGCCGCGCGTACTATACTTAGACTGCAATTGATCGTACTGGGTACCATATCTGCGCTGCTGTTTAGATACTATTTAATGACCATTCTAAATAATTTTAGAGTCAGCAAAGGACACGCGCTAACTCAATGTGAATATACCCACTTTTTAAAGATTTCTGAAAAATTCCAAAACCAGTTTTTCTGATCTTTTGCCTCAGAAATCTGCGCCATAACCAGATCAGATGGTGGGAAGGCAACCTCACAAGAGAACTCATCTCACTGGAGTCGATTGACATGACAGGTAACCCAGCCTGGCTACCAACAGGAAACATTCTAGAATTAAGAACCTTAAAGGAAATCCAGGGCTTGACATGGAGCGACGTGTGTGTGGATTGTGAAGTGACTAGAAATGAGAGCACCGCACAGCTGTACCGCAGAGGCAGTTACGGTGTATATAGAAAATGGTACTGTAGAGGAGTCGAGTACACCGTGAGGAAGGCGACACAGACGTTTGGACGCTATGACTTTGTACCAAAGTGTTTCGACACAAACGAGAAATGCTATACATCAGAAGTAAAGGCGACGCCGAGTCACCGCTGTTGGGTGACTGATAACCGTATTCTGAACGTAGAATATGCGATAGGTATTGCGGTCATTTTATTCAATGTTGTCGTGGTAACCGTTACCATGACGAGCCCACTGAAGCGTAATGTAGCTATGCTGTTAGTAGCTAACCTTGCGATAAGTGACTTCATAGTCGGACTGTATAGTATTTCTATCACAGCAGCACGACAAAGCACGTCCTATCCCGTCTACATGACCCTTATGAATAGCTTGTGCAATATCTTAGGTTTCATGTGGACACTCGGTCAGTTTGCCACAATACAGACATCACTACTACTTACAGCTGAGCGCTATACAACCATAATATTTGCCATGAAACCACATTTAAAGTTCACTCCTCGCACAGTTCTCATGTGTGTCGGGGTCTCCTGGCTGGTTGCTATTTGTGCTGCAGTCCTGCCCTTGATTGGAGTTGGATCATACATTACCAATACATACTGTGTACCAGTACAACCTTCAAAAGGTGTACCTTACTCGTATGCCTTTAGCGTAGGAGTAGCACTGATAGGGATACTTCTGTATATCTGTACCATCCCTTTGTATATTCATATCTTTTTATTTGTTCGTAAGACTAGTCACCAGGCTGGTGTCAAGCGCGATGCTAAAATCGCCTGTAGAATTGCTCTATTGGTGATGAGTAACATGGTGTTTTTCCTAACTCCTGTTATTATTTGTCTGCTGTGGCTACTGACTGATATTTTTAAAAGGAATATTTCAGTTGGAGCTCGTAATGTCCTGGTTGGCGTTTTTCCAACATTTTGTTTAAGTTTTAATAGCTTTCTTAATCCATTGCTTTATGCTTTTAGAAATAACCGTTTCCGGCTGATAATAAAGCAGAAATTGAAGAGATTCTTCTTTAGTAGCTCGTTTGTAGCGGATATCTCAATGAAATCCAGAACAGAAAGCAGGACTAACTAGGGCATGGCCTTTCAAAAACGCTTTACTGACTGGCAAAAGCCAAGTAATATTACCTTTTGTGAATAACAATTGAGAATTAACTAAATTTTGCCTGAAATTGAATGCTGCTGACTACTCCAGTGAAAAATGAACACATACACACTGGCCTGGTAATATAATACATATATTAATAACATAATAAATATACATATTGTGCGAGGGAAAAAGACAAGCAATAAACAACACTGAGACAATGACATGTATAAAGACCTCCAACCAGTTATGTGTGGTGAAAACCCGGGAGTGAAAACCAGTCGCTCAAAACTCCGCTAAAGAACTTAGAAATTGATTCATATAATTGTTAAATCGCCTCGAACATTAAAAAATATGAATATTGACCAGTTTGTAAATTTATTTCCCAGCTAAGTCATGACTAGAGGTCTCGCAGAAGAATTTATAGGGATGCTTGATAGGGATTCTCCGGCTGTCCGCGCACCCTTACAAAACGACTTATTAAGGTGGCGCAAACTGAACATCGTCACCAAATGATAATTTAGCCTGCGTCGCATCCGAACTGAACCCCGATGAAGTGACTTAACCGGGGTTCAGTTCGGATGCGACGCAGGCTAATGACAATTAAGTAATAAAAAAAAAAAATTCCGTGCATGTTTCCATAGGGTTATATAGAAATACGAGTGAAAGTTTGCGGGGAGAACGAGAAGCTTGTGCTTCCACTTCTATTTCCCATTCTCCCAAATTTCCACAAGTGTTTCTATAACTCTATGGAAACAAGGAAAATGTTTTCGATTTCTTTCATAAAATAACTCGAAACACCGAGTACAAAACGGGAAAACGCTCATTGATAATCAAAACGTAAATTCTCCCCAACTAGCTCAAGTGAGCGCGCGTAACTTTCCGTTTCCAGTAACAAATTGAAGTTAGTTTTTTATGTGTCTGTCCTAATATTGACAATGATTTTCGTCATAACATGGTCAAAATAGCTGTGGATCCACGAGGCGTAAAATTGACTATATTTAGTTTTTTTTTTTTTACAACAACAACAAACTAATGTAGTCACTTTAAGCTTCAAACGAAAGCCGCACGCGCACTCTTTGCCAAATGACGTCAGCTTTTGTTGTCTGTCCAAATATTGCATATGAAAATAAGCCAATCAGATTGCGAGAAATTTGGCGGTTGTTGTAAAAACATTTAAGAAAACGTTTTTCAACAAATTAGAGAGCTTGTTATAACGGAGTTATTTTATACAAAAATAATTGCAAACTGATGTGTTGGGTGTTCTTAGCGGATATTTATAACGCGAGTAACAATTCTATTAGATGAGGGCGTGGCTACCAGCCTGGTAAGTATTGAAAACACAATGAGTATAGCTTCAACAAACTAATATTGATGAGCTACAAGGGAATTGATGATCTCCAATACAGTTTTCTCTGCAATTTCTTAAACGTGACTTTTTCATACAGACTTGCAGCTTCATCTGAATCCCTAAGTACGGCTTCCGGTGCCCTAAACCTGGCAAATGTCCAGGCTATAGACCTGTCGAACTGTGTAAGCTCGCTCGCATTCAGCCAAACCACTGGATTGATTTCGCCACTTTATGACATGGTGGCCATTTTAGAATTAAATTGATTCGGAAGAAGTGTATTCGTTAGGGCCAGTATGAACACTCAATGAATCCCTAACTCATTCAGTACTCCTTCAAGAACTCTCGATTGCAGATGTCATTGCTGGGATTTGAAGGTGAGTTTTGAAGGCACGGCAAATAAACGTGTTTCTTTTTCAGATGCCAAACCTGAGGAATTTATCCACTCTGTTGATTTAATAAACATGCTCACTCGAGAAAACCGATATCGCACGAGACTTAAAGGGATCAAACACCGGCTACCATTGAAGTTTCTCTTATAAAGAACATTAATTTCAGTATTTCGTCCTGAGTGTGTAGTTTCACTTTATTAAGAAATATGTCTGCAATGCGAACATCGGCGATCATTTATGGTTGGCGGGTGTAGTAGATTAATTTATTAAGATTTTCTTTGATGTTACTTTGCGTGACAATGTTTAATTGCTTTGATGTTACTTTGCGTGACAATGTTTAATTTCTTTGATGTTACTTTGCGTGACAATGTTTAATTTCTATTATGTTACTTTGCGTGACAATAATTTTCTTTGATGTCACTTTGCGTGACAATGTTTACTTTGATTGAAATGCTGACTACTGTACTACAATCTTTCCAGCAGCCCTTCACCTCTCAAAACCTTGCATTTTATTGGACCCCATTTGGACTGCACTGACAAAGAATTGAATTGTTTTAGGGTTAGGGTTTGTATTGTTTCAGGGTTAGGCATTGTTTGGATAGCCAGTACTATTCCACGTTCCGAGGAGGTGAAGGCCGCCTCAATCTTTCAGACTTCTGCAGTCAGTGTAGCAAATGACCCATTTTTCAATTCTTCTATGGGTCAATTTAGGAAAACTGATAATCGACAACCTTATGAGGAAATCTTTAAGGGCTCATTGACATATTTAAATCGGCCGTTGCTAGGGAAAGTTTGCAGCCTCGTAAAACCCGGAAAATTAAAGAGTGGGCAATGATTATTGTCAAGGTGACTCCTAGGGTAAAGTCGTGTAGACTGATGACGTCATTAAGTGACGTCATGATGACGTCATCAAAATCAGAAAATTTCTAAACTCTCCAAGGATTTTTAAACTACTAGTAATTTATGAATATTTTCCGAACCTACGAATTATGGCATGCGTTTGCCATTACGACAAAAAAAATTAAGATTTTACGACATTTTTCAGTCCAATATTAAGCTTTTTTGGCGAATGAAAAGCCATAACTTTGGCATTTATTGTCGGTTTCCAAAATCCATGCTCGGTTTTGTGGAGAACGTAGTCGACAACATTTTAACGGGAAAACGTTTGGTGTTTAGTGAAAGCACGCCTCACTGGTTAGCTCAGTTGGTAGAGCACGGTCTAGAGTGCGGGAGGTCAGGGGTTCGAATCCCGGCCGCGTCCTTGGGCAGGGACGTATATACTGATAAGCCGTTAGGCCTTGTCTCCTTCCTCTTCTAATCTATACGAGGGGGACGTAAAAGTTATTTCGAGAAAGAGTAGGGGATTGTCTCCCGACACAACAGCCTGGTATTCTGAGGTACTAACAATCACTCATGATTGTAAACTGCACGGCAGCACATTGTGCCACAATAGCAGTCCGTATCACAAAAATAACCTTGTGAAGTGCATATAGCTATATATATATATTCGTAAAGCCAGAGAGTCATATCTTATCGACATAGCTAAAACTCTCGAACCTCTCGGCATGAACAAACGTGATGAAACTTAATATGTTATCTTGTAGACCCGTGTTTTTATGTTATCTCAAATCCATATTTTTACTTACGTCATTTCCTTTTTCCTCTTAGATTGTGTAATCACCTTGATATTTATACTTGCCATTGTGAAATATTCATTTGTACTACATTTGTAAGATCTACCTGAAGAAGGCTGGTTTGGCCAGCCGAAATATCGTAGAATTCTCTATATATATACGTTGTTCGATCAGCTTTTCTGTAGTCCTTGGACTTGTTTACTTATTAGTATTTTTGGCTGATCAGATCTCTCCGCAAGATCCAACGTACCACCGACATAATTGTCGTATACGGTTTTTGCTATTTTTTATTATTCGTTACGTTACTATTCTATAGATCCGACTTTTCTTGTTATTCCACTTCACACTATGGGCATCGACATCAGCTCGTGGAGAAAACACATTGGCTCCTTTCATGCAAACTCCTCCGCGATCTCTAAATGTAATCATCATGGCTCACCTGGTAACAACAAATCTTGGAACGTTACCCTACCAAGAGGACTTTTCACCCTACTCTTTTCCCTTGCCGCAATCACGCTTGGTGGATCCTCTCTCATAATTTGTATGGACGTTCAACCGAATCCTGGCCCTAGTCCGTCTCCTGTCACTCTAATGGACACTGCAACTGATTATAACCTGCTGATACCTAAATTTACTGTGCTTTTCAACGCCACTAAACGCATCCAGTTAAAACTCGTCCGTTACCAACACCATCTCATCAACTTTAAATTCTACTCCGACAATAACCTCATACCAAATGGACTTATGCCTAGATGCACACCAGCCTTTACACCTAACAACTTCTGGTTTTATAAACAATGGAAAAACATTTTGTGTTATGCTGCCCGACGACACCTGAAACTGCTATCCTCAGAATGCTGTAAAAACATTAAATCACTTAAACAGGACTCTCTGACCATAAGGAACAATTACTCAGAACTTGTACTCGTGAACATTACACTTATTTTATAGGTAAGATTGACTCTATGGCTTTATCTCTTGAGTCCGTACTTTCTAATAGAAGACGCAAAAAAGGAGAAATCCTTTTAAAATACAGAACTAATCGGCAGAATACCGCATCCAATACCACTAATAATCATAGTCACGCTTGGTTTATCGTGTGAAAGAAAATAATACTTGACAAGAAACTCAATCCGATAATTTTGAAGGAATCGTTCATGAATGACTCGAAAGGCGCCTATTAATAATCACCCGTGTACGAGCACAAAAGTGACGGCAAGCGTACGGCGCCGCCAACACAGTGATACCCGCTACGGCTTGCTCCGAATTTTGAACACTTTACTTCATTCATTCATGAAAACCTTTCAGGTAAACCACGAATAATACTTACAAATTAAAACTATCGGGTGGCCGGTGGACACGATATCGCCTCTCAGGCTAGCGTAAACCGGAAGTCAAAATCGCATATAGCAACGGTGTGCGTAGCAACGGAATATGTCAATGGGCCGCTCTGTTTGTGATAGGCGTCCTACAACCCCATATATTGCGTGACAATGCAATGGGTCACGTTATGAAACTGTTGCGTCAAGGCTCAGCCCTAGCTCCTACTAGAAGATTGTTTTGGCTTTCTTTATGCCCGCGGGAGTCCTAATAGATTCGGTAACCTTTGAGCAGCTTCTTTTCTTTTCATAATTTTTTACCAAATAAGGTTGCATAGTTTTGATATTTTGATAACGTTGTCAATGATGCCAATTTAATGTCTTTACAGAAATTTGGATTGGGCCCAGTCGAAATTTCCATACAAATTAACGTCTGTAAAATGTTCCGAGTTTGCGGGCCTGTATCTTTGCTCCTACTCAAGATATAACTCTCAAATAACTTCGAGGTGCTCTTTTCAGCAGTATCGACGGTTTTGCTGTTATACGTATATATCAAAAGTTCAAAAAAACCGTGGAAGGGTCTATTTATAGCTAAATGTTTCTTTCCGTTCGTTCCGGGAAATCGAATTCTCTTTAAAACTCACAAACTTGACAAAACTCATGGAGTTCGATAACCCTTATGTACGTACTTTTCTTAGAGTAAGTCTTAGTTCGTAGCCTTGCATGATAGATGTCTTTGCAGTATCAGAATCTTATTATCAGAATCAGTAGCTAGTGTCCCTTGCAAATACGCGTATCGAGAATTAGCGGAAAGCAAACCGATCATAAAAACCTTAAAATATATCACAGTATACACTTCGCTATTTTTAGTTTACAACTATGAACAAACTAATAGCTAAACATAGGAAGGAACTCGTGGATTGTCAGTGACGGTTTTGTTTTGTTTTGTCCAACGTTGGTAGTAGTAATTTGTAAGTCAATCCCCTTTAATTGTTGCGTGTGTCGAATGCAGCACTCACTACCTTTTAGCCGGTAACCTAGTATAAGTTATATATTTGACTGTGTAGGATGCTGGCGCTTACCCTTGAATACACGAGCTCCTAAGGAGAGGAATCGCTCACTTAATTTATTCACGAAATGACAATATAAACTAACTAAAATCCTACCCTGGAAAATAAAAAACCCTAACCGGTCAGTAAACAAGATCTTACCCAGCTAGAGCTAGGGTTCTCAAGAAAAACTTCTCAAGAAAATGGTGAGGTAAAAAAAAAAAGAGAGATTTTCTGGAACTCGAACCCCGCTCCCGCCGACTCGTAAGGGAAACTTTGCAACCACCGACACTAAACAACCATCGTCGCTCAATTGCTGTCAAATTTGTACATTTTAAAACCACTCCTAATTTATGTATTTTATATGGTCATTTCATGAATTAATTAAGTGAGCAATTCCTCTCCTTAGGAACTCTACTTGAATACGGTTCATGCACAGTTGTTCAAGTGCCGGGCCACCATAAACAAAGGATTTATACTACTGCGCATGAACCGTAATCTGGTCTTGTTTGCGAGAGTTGTTTGCTGAGGAATTATCGGATCACAGAAATGCACACATTGTCCACTTATGAGGGCCGGATTTCCGTCACTGAAGTTTGAGGATCGATTAGAAGTGGTAATCACGGAAGATTTTCATATGCCAGGATATATTGCGTCACGTTAGGGGCAGGTCTAGTCGAACAAGGAACTGACTCCGCCGCATCAGTCGACAGTAAACGGTGTCTTCCGCTGAATATGATGCCATTACCTATATTTAGGTTGTCAGGCCTCTACTGAAACAAACGGTTTCGACGAACTGCTTCAAGTTAGTAAATCTATCTACACTATGAACGGAACTCGATCTGACTTAGTATCCGGAATAACAATATCTTTACAGCCGGGGGGGGGGGGGTATAGAAATCATGCACTCTGTTTTGGTCTCGGGACAGGGAAGATGTTGTATACCAGCTGAAGGTGGTTCATGTGGACCAGGTAGTTTCCGATCATCAATATCTGGGATGTATGGTCTAAAGCATTAAGCAGCTTCTTGTGATTGTGAATGTAGTCCTGGTCACATAGATCTCGTACAACAGCCACGTAGTCTCTTGTTTTTAGTCTGGAACAGGATATCTTTTTGCCATTTTGTCTGGAACAGGGACCTTACAAAAATAAAATATAGCAAAAACCGTATACGACAATTCTGTCGGTGGTACGTTGGATCTTGCGGAGAGATCTGATCAGCCAAAAATACTAATAAGTAAACAAGTCCAAGGACTACAGAAAAGCTGATCGAACAACGTATATATTGATAATTCTACAATTTCTTGGTCTGGAACAGGGTAAGTATTTCAAGGGCTCAGCGGCACACCACCATCCTAATTTTTAGGGAATTTACTTTGTTTATCGAATTTTAAAGGCTTGAAGTGTTGAAAATAGAGTCTAAAATAGTGTACTTTATATTTAGTAGTCGAAGCAGAAATCTATATATCGACTACGAGATCAATTAGTCGGCCCAATGTAAGCTAAGTATGCTGTTGAGTAAAATTAATATTATTTAATATTAGAATTAATATTATCCTTATTTAATACAATATATCTTTGCTAAAAGTGGTCAAGTCGGATAGCATTGTTTTTTCACGACAAAATATCCGAATTTATTTATTTTCGTAATCGTCTAAACAGAAGTGTGACGTCACAGGAAGTCACCAAAGTTCCTGATGCAGAACGAGCCCGACCGTATCTATGGACAATTGATTTTATTCTCAGAAAAATGAATGACTAAGAATTCGACGGGGCCGGTGCTTTTACTGCCTTTTAATCAGAGATATTGGCAAAGTTAATCATATCGGGACAGCTCTTCCAACAAGGAAGATCACTCCGGTCTGGTGATACGTCGACCACGTGAAACGACTATATTGAACAAGAACTGTAAGTAGTGTAGGTTGTTCAGTGGGAGCTGACGGACATTGATGCTGACGAATTGGATACAAGTAAGAAGAAAACGAAATATCAACCAACTCTATCAACCGTAAAAGGTAAAGCTATTCATTTATATAGTGCAAATTCTATATGGATATATGATGAAATGCCCTTCAAGGTTATTGTTGTGATACGTACTATGTAAAAGATAAATGTATTCATTTGTATAACGCAAATTCTATATGGATATATGATGAAATGCACTTCAAGGCCATATTATTGTGATACGTCCTACATAAAAGATAAATGTATTCATTTGTATAACGCAAATTCTATATGGATATATGATGAAATGCACTTCAAGGTTATTATTGTGATACGTACTATGTAAAAGATAAATGTATTCATTTATAAAGCGCAAATGTGATTGGAATATGATCAAATGCGCTTCAAGGTTATTTTTTTGCTGCATGCCGTCCCTCTCAGGGCACATATTTTCTCTTTCACCTTTATTCTGATTATTTTTCAAATATATATATACCTTTTGTATTCTTGTCAAATTTATATGGCTGTATATATCTAGCTAGGTAAGCATTTCAGAAGCTTTACTATGTTTGTTATGTCCAAATTCTGCGGGTCTAAAATGTCCATAAAGTATAACATGAACAAAGTTTCCAATAATTGATATCAATCGATAATCACATTATTGAATCAGAAATCGATAAAGTTATCAGTACAGTCCGGTATTCAACGTATGGTATATATTTCTATCGATCTGGGTCTAAATGGGATTCCAGAATGTTCACACTACTGTAATATGCAAACACAAACCAATACGATCCGATTTATCGTATAGTTATATCAGTTTTTACGCAGACTTTGACTCGTTGTTACAGACAAATGTATAGAAAACTGTACGATTGCACGCTTCCCAGCACAGCTACATCCCTCAAATTTTGAACAGTTAATATTTTACCTGGTACCTTAAGTTTTCAGACAGTGAATATTTCAGAAATTCGATTTTACGGAAAATTATTTCGCATCGGATTTCCGTACAAACACTGTATGTCGCGCCATGTTTGTACTTTCAAAATGCAAAATATAGGAAATAACCGCGAACAGAGGAATCGCTTATTTAATTTATTCATGAAATGACAATATAAACTAACTAAAATCCTACCCAAAAAAATAAATAAAAATAACCGGTCAGTAAACAAGATCTTGCCCACCTAGAGCTAGGGTTCTCAAGAAAAACTTCTCAAGAAAATGGTGAGGTAAAAAAAAAAGAGAGATTTTCTGGAACTCGAACCCGGCAGCCGCCTACTCGTAAGGGAAACGTCGCAACACTACACTAAACAACCATCGCCGCTCAAATGTTGTCAAATTTGTACATTTTAAAACCACTGCTCATTTATGTTAGTTTATATGGTCATTTCATTAATTAATTAAGTGAGCGATTCTTCTCCTTTGGAACTCTAACCGCGAACTGGTCTATTGATAAGATGTTGAATTTCATCTTAAAGTACTTTTGTGCTAGTATTTTCTTACTTGTTTTCTGATTGATTAGCCGGTAAGTGATCGAATAATTTTTTAGAAGCCTCCTCCGCTGTGACTTGCGCACCGTAGATTATTTTCACATCGTTTGGGCTGGTTTGGGTTACTGTAGTAATACATTATTACTAAGGGTGGACCATTAGAAATCCTGGGAGGGGGGGGGGGGGTGTAAAACTTTTTGTGCTCGATTTTTTTTTAGCAGTGTGAGCTCTGCAAGAATTGTTTTTAATATTTTTTTCAGTGCACATTCTATAGGTACAACGCTTAAATGTTCATTAGGTTTAACTTTTATCATTATCATAAAATCTGAAATTATCATAAAATCATAAACTGAAGTATGAAAAGAACCCATTCTAATATAATTTATGATCACATATTAACAAAGAAAATATAATTCATGATCACATATTAACAAAGAAAATACCTCGAGTATAAATTAAATCAATGTGTATTATATAATAGACCTAACTGATAAATTTAAGCCATACTGTATATATGCAACTTAAACCACAGCATTAGACTGTTTCCTAGCATATTCTTGCAAATTTGGCATTTTGGAATAACCTTTGTTTGCCTTTGACTTCAATAGGGTTTGAGGATGAAATTGTTTGCCTACGTGTAGCCGTAATGGCTAGCACTAAGGCACACACAAAAATTATTGCAAAGGGCACTGGATTGATGCCCTGTGGAGGACCTCCCTCAACGCCACAAGGCCATTTCGAATTCTCTTATCACATTGCGTTTATGTTTCTGTGTATTAATTTTTTTAAGAAATATGTTAGCCTGCGAAACGCAACCGCCTCTATTCGGGCCAAAGCCGCAAAAGTGCAAACTCTGGGAGGCTTTGCACTTTTAGAAGCCTCTCTCGGGGTATGCATGAATAGAGGCGGCTGTTTTCGCAGGCTAACATATTTCTTAATATAATTAATACACAGAAACATAAACGCAATGCGATAAGAGAATTCGAAATGGCCTTATGGCGTTGAGGGAGGTTCTCCACAGGGCATCAATCCAGTGCCCTTTGCAAGAATTTTTTTTGTGTGCCTTAGTGCTTGAACGAATTTTTTGGGGGGACTACCCACCCCCGCCCACCCCCCTCCCCCAAGGATTTCTAATGGTCCACCCCTAAGGCTCACAATCAATGCAGATGGTTAAAGGTTCCATTACTTGTCTCGCCAGTGTCAATCACAAAAATTGTATTTGTAAAAAGCAATCTGACTATTAAAAGGCTAAAATTGCAACTACTCACTTGTGTTTACAAGTTTGTGAATCCGATTAATTAAACGGCCAACGGCTGTTGACATACTGCTCGAAATTCGCGGCGTTATTTCCGTTTATTTGTACTTTATGTGAGGACTGGACGTGATTACAAGCCCGTTTTTCGAGGCGCAGCTGTGTCAGCTCATAGTTAATAGAGTGGAATGGTTAGGAAACTCAGGGACCTTCTTTGTTATAGGTCTTTGTTAGCTTTTTTCGACCACTACCGTGCACAAAACACAATAGAAATTCCAACATGTTAGTCAATCAGCCAATAGAAACGTGTGAGTTCAGTCGTTCAGGGAACGCTAATGAACTATGATCGTGCACAATCTTTTGTCTTACCCCCTTCCAACCTAAATCGCAGCGCCTTTGTTAGCCCTTTTGAAGTTTGCCGGGTTTCCTAACCATTCCACTCTATTAACTATGGTCAGCTTTGAAGAATATTGTGTGACAAAGGGACAAAGTTCTAGTTCTGTGATGACCATTACCAGCGACATATCGTACTGTTCTCGGCGGGAGCGTGACATTTGAGCATGGTCTATCAGTTCGTAGGTTCTATTTCACAGTCCAGTCACCACTGATCACACCAAGAACCGCATCGACATTATAACGAACAGTTTAGTCCTTGATGTAACTGCTTAACAACACATTGCTTGCTCAGTTCCCGTATGCGGATCCATTATATTTTTCCTTGAGATTCATCGTCGTAAGGTAGGTGGGCACAGCGATAATTATGGACTTGTTGTGCAAACTAACTATTTGTAATATTCTTCGACATTTTCATAGGAGTTCGATGTAGAATGTTCGTTCTTTTCAACGTGTTTCCTCTCATTGACCTGTTACTAACCAAAGGAGGCACAAGAGAGTTTTTATCCAACATTTATTTGTGACGGTGTGTCTTCATCTTCGTTAAGTTATGTGTAATCAAAGTTTGACTTATTAAGCTGAAACTGAACTAGTCACAGCTTGCGTCATAATACTGATTTGACCTATGATCTACTGCACGGATTTTATATCAAAACTGATTTCTATCAAAAGTCTCAACACTAACGAAGTGAGTTAGGATTGTCTAAATAAGTGTCGGTGTGCTGCGCAATTCTAATACCGTTCCAGCTACGTTATTGATTGACCATTTATTAACACTGCAGCTTTTCACTAAGATGACGTGAAGCCGAACCCTTAATCGGGAAGTGTTTGGCCGATCTTTGAGATTTTTTAGACCAGTGAATAGTAATCTCAAAACAGAATTTCAAGATACGTCATACTTGTGGAGAATGAAGTACTTCTTTCGACCCCTTGGTTACGTTTCAAATGCGAAAATCGATAGATGTTTTTGAAAATGGTGTTATCGATTAACTAACCTATGAGCTTTGTTGGTAACGAGTTTCAATAAAATCAGTAGAGTAGAATCTTCTACAGCACAAGGTATATAAATGTTACCGCAAAATATGATGTTCGATAATTTCTTCCAAATTGGTTTGCATGTGACGTCATCAATAATCTAAAATCATACAAAGCTCCTGGTCTACAGGAAAATGTCACGTCGTTTTGTCCGGGGTAAATAAAAGTTTACTTACCCAGCGTGTTTTTCGAAAGGCATGTAATTGTATCAATTTCTTTTCAGTTAACTCGATAAATCATTAAAAGTTGCATTCAAAGAGTTTTGAAGTGAAACCCAATGATTTTGATGGGAAATTAAGCTTTATTTGTATTTTCGTTTTATGGCCGCCATGACTGAGGGCACCAAGATGGCAGCCGCATACAAAGTAAAATGTCGTACATCCATTGCCCCACAGCTCCGTTAGGAAATAATGTAATGTTCCGAAATTTGTTTTTTTTTATAGTTCCACGAGGACCCAAATGTTATATTTGATTTTATCAATGCAAACCAATTTTGCGATCGACCTAATTTTTATTATCAAAAGAAGCCCGGCCAAATTAGCTTTTGGTTCAATTGCGTTCGGCGCATGAAAAGTTCGACGTTTGAATCGGGCCTAAGTCAGGCAATCCAATTTTACCCGTCATACACCATGGGAAACTACGATGTTAACTACAAGACCATCTAGAAAGCGGGAAAAGTAAGGTTGATTGTGGATAGTTTTCGAATTTTGAATTTATCTAGATGTTAAAGAATTTGAACGCAATCTTTGGCCTAGTTCGGGTTACGTTGTGTATATTTTGTGACACCATGTTCCAGTTCATGTCGTTTTTAAATGAATACGTTTTTGCGCACTGAGGTCGGGAATGGTTGAAACCAAATCACTCCAAGCCTTTCCTCCTCCGAGATTTCTAATTATGCGCAAAATCGTACCGTTCATCAGCGTGTTTTCAAATTCCTGGAATCGGCGCTCATATTTGGCTGACATTTTGCAAGACATTTTCCGGAACAGAATATTTTGCAGCAACATTTATATCTGTTTCCATCCTACCGATTTTATTGAAACTCGTTACCAACAAAGCTCGATAACGCCATTTTCGCATTTCAAACAAAACCAAGGGGTTAAAAGAAGCACGTTTATCCCAAAAAGTATTATGTTCTTGGAATTCTGTTTTGTACTTATCAGGAAATACATGGTGCAAAATATCTCAATGATCTTCTTGCTGTAAAGTGCTAATCTGTATGATTCCCCTAGCTGTCATGATCATAATACCCGCGGCCACCTTAAATCCCGAGTCAAGGTCAGAATCAAAAGCATTGAATAAGACGTTTGACACGTCAAACGACCATTTTGAACTTGAATTTGGATTTGACAAAGCGTCTGATTGGTATGACCAGGAGAGGTTCCAGAACAGTTCGAATTCCCTGTGGAATAAGGGAGGGAAGTGTTATGATTGAATAAAAAAGAAAGGCAGTTTCTGCATGCAGGATGTTGCAGTGTTACAGAAGTACACAGCTCAAATGAAGTGAGCTCATATGATATTAACCATGACGTTAATGTAATTTAGAGCCAACGGAAGTACACTTGCAAGATTCCTGTTTTCACGCCAGAGTGGCCAGACTAATCTGACTGCTGAATTGAATGTATTTTTTCGGGTGTCAGTTTCACAACTGATTTCCGCACGAGGCGTCCGATTCATTATATCGCACTTATCTTATGACGTAGCGGCGGTGTCATGTAGCGATCATAACCCCATGAAACACATTTAAAATCAAGACATAACAACATTCAGTTTTAAACAAAATTTACAAAGCTTTGTTCTTGTTCAGATTTCCAATATTATAATTTCTGTATTCGAACCCGCGTGTTTATATTTAAAGGAAGAGATACGTGACTCAACATCGCGCATCAATCACCATTAATTGTAAATCTCTGCATTCGCGCCAAAACAATATCAAGTGTCACACATTTGCCCGGAGGGTCCCTATATTGCCTAACGGGGGTGTTCAGCGCTCCTTATAGGGGTCACGATATATTCTCGTAAACGTACATTTTAGGGGGTCCTGTTCGCTTACACAACCCGAGTCGTACATTTTAGGGATTCAGAATTAGAATTTAAGGTTCGCGTAAGGAATCACTTTATACATTTTAATTTATGCGTACCTTTTAGGGGTCATATTCGAAATGACCGCCGAGCACTGGGATCTCTGCCGACTGAAATTTGTTCTTCATGTCCTGTTCAACCTCACAACCGATAGAACGGCTCTGAACTTAATCACGTTTTTTGTTTTTATACATCAGACTAGTAAAACCATACGCCAAAATCAGCGAATTTTGGCAGGCGAAATGTCTACTTCAGTGTCTATGATTAATATAATGTCTTGTGATCATAGCTGGGATTTCTTTTATTGGCATTCATTCACGTAATAGGTCTTTTAAGGTCTTGAAACCCTGTCCAGGAGGCTGGTCGTAAAAAAAGACAGTGGAGGGTGTGAAGTGATGTCCGAGAAGGGAGGGGTGGGAGGGGTGGGGTGTGGAGGAAGCATGATGACCACTCCTGGACCACATTTTAAATAATGCCGCCTCCTAATTTGCATAGTTGTAGAGGAAAACTAATGTAGTAATTGTGTTCAGTTTTAGAGCAATGTGGAGAATTGCTGTTGGGTTATAGGCATTTCAAATGTAGAAAAAACTCGAGGCCTCCGTTGTTTTCCTCATGTAAATCCCTTCAATTCGAAATTACTATAACTACAATACTTTTTTAATGTGTATAATAAGTTCCAATACTGTTATTTTCTCAATATCACTAATGTCGACATTGAAACAGCAATATGCATTTATGAATAAGGTCTGGTGACTCTTCATCTAGTTATCAAAATATCCATAACACTAGAATTATTGGCGGGGAACTTCGTAGTACCAAATAAGGTACTGTACTAGCGTAACCACGCTTGGCTGGCGGCGTTCTGCAGTGATGCTTAGTTGAAACTGTATTGATATTTATGACGTCATGCGCAGTGACGCAAATAAAAGTTAATTAACTTTATTTAATGATTTAGTAATAGGCGTTTGCTAAATGGCGACCATTGAGTGAGAATGAAATTTTGTCAGGACAAATAAAGAAAATGTTTCGTTTGATATCCCTTCTGGAATTCTCAGTGTTTGTCAAGATTACAGAGTTCACATCAACAACATTAAGGCGTAACACAGGTGCTTGTAACTTGAAATTACGATCTACTCCAATATTACAATATGCTCTATTGACTAAGATAATAAATGACCTCTTAACTAGATGTTAATTAGGCAGACTAGCTATTGTAAAGAATTAAATAAATAATTTTTGACACGTTAGTCAAACTAAATATTAATCATCCTTGGATATTTAAACAATTAATGTTATGAACAATATAAGCAGAAGGTGGTATTCACAGACACGTGGGTTTTATTTGATACACCCCATTTTAAGTTTAGTTCAGTTCAAGAAATTGTTTCGAAGCTACGAATTATGACCCAGCTATATCGCATGTTATTATGTATTGCAAGCCAACCATGTAATGATAATAAACTACATCATCAATATGCCATAAAAACAGTCTGGAGCAACTCAAGAGACGTTTTGCCTCACTACTGGCTACATAACATTCTGTTATATATTTTAGTTCTTTTTTAGGATTTGTAGTAGACAAGTGCTTTACGAATTTTTATATGTATTTATTTATTTGTTATGGTTCAATTTTTACCACTAGTTTAGATTATTTTGCACTGATTGTTTTGTTATCATGTTGGATTTAGGTGTGTTTTTGTTTTGGGTAAGGTATGTACTCATATAGTTTAGAATTAGAGGAAATGTATTGGGGGGATGGAGCCTTGAAAAACAAATCAAGTGAGAGTCATTTAGAATTATTAATATTATAAATCATGGGAGCATTCCAAGAACGCGCGATTTCATTGGCTACTCAGCGTGCTTGATTTTCTTATAATGCACACTCTAGCATTTCTTTATCGTAGATCGAGTTTTATATTATAAAACAAATAGAAGATGGTTCTCCTATGTCCTATAACGAAATAATGCAATTTCGAGGTCTTGAAAAGCTGCTAAATGAACTCGCGTTGCGCTCGTGAATCAGCAGCTTTTCAAGACCTCGAGCTAGCAGTATTTGTTATAGTACGTGGAGAACCATATTTTATTTGTTAAATACATATTTCAAGTTTACCCAGAATGTGTAATAGATACAGAATGAGTGGCCGTGCTTTATAGCATTTACAAAACTAGAGCTGAAAGCGAGAGTTTGTAAATCCCATAAAGCACGGACACGAATTCTGTATCTGACTTATCAAACGTATAGATGTATAGAGTAATTTTTCAGTTATTTTGGCGATACGACTTATTTTGGCCGAGAAAATCGAAGCAAAAGTGTATGTAAATCAGGACAAAATCTGTATTTGGTTTACAGATTACTTATCGCACAGTGATTTCCTATGTTTTTGCTTCATGAATTATTAATGAGTTTGATAAGTACAAATATAAGATAAATGAGGTGACTGACTTGTTCAGTAGTTTCTCATATTTCTCATGCTCAATCTGGTCAGATTAATAACACGTCTAAAACGCATTTACAACACGTTTATTTTCCTTAAATGATGAAAGTAATGACTTTCAAATTGTCATTTTTCATGAAAAAGATGTGTAGCTACAGTTATTACATACATTAGAGATACATTAGAGGGGATGCAGGTTGGCGGTAAAACACTCGCCTCTCACCGTTGCGATCCCTGGTTCGATTCCCGGCTCGGGCACCGTACGTGAGTTAGGTTTGTTGTTGATTCCTTATCTGCATTCGAGGGTTTTTCTCCGGGTTCTCCGGTTTTCCTCCCTCCGTAAATATCAACCGTGAGTCGAGTTTAGTGTGTCCAAAACAGTTAATGTAGTGGGGAGTGTGTGAGGAGTAAAAGCAGGCCCCCACCAGCTTTAAGCTGTAATACTCAGCCTGCTATAACAAATATAATATTTTTTATTAGAAATTAAAAGTATTAGGTTGAGCTTTTCAGTGAATGATTATATCTATAACTGAACTATATCTAGCACTATATCTTCGACGCAAAATAACCATTTGGCTTTTTTAGTACTCTGCAGTCATTAAAGTGCATATGAGCCCAAGCCAGTTATCTTTAATATCGATTGTACATGAAGTGAATAGTCCAACGGTAGAATATTTCTTGATTTGGGTGTTGCGTCTACGAGATATGAAGGTTTATATTTCCAATATGCTAATGATGTGATGTCATCACCGACATTTGCTGAATTTCTTTGTGCTTGTGAATTAAGCTATTTTCTAATTTAGAATTATTTTTTGATAAAATCACTTTGATAAGCTTCAAATATAACTATAATTTACAAATAGGTAATTTGTCTCTACCAACATGTTTTTGTATAATAAGTGTCGGTGATGACATCATATCATTAGCATATTGGAAATATAAACCTTTATATCTCGTAGATGCAACACCCAAATCAAGAAATATTCTACCGTTGGTCTATTCACTTCATGTACAATCGATATCGAAGATAACTGGCTAGGGCTGATATGCACTTTAATAATCAGTTAATTTGTTATCGCTCTAATATAATTACGTTTGACATCACGACCCGCTATGATTAGGCTCTGCTACCTGCGGGTTAGTGTAATCTGGGATTTGTATCTGTTGTTGTTGTTAGTGTCAACATTGCACGGCTGTACCAAAACCTAGCGTAACTCTTTCCTTTAATGTGATACAAGTGCGTCGATCACTACTTATATTCACACTGAGCTGAAAATATGAAAATTAGGATTGGTAAAATTTTAAACATTTTCCCCTAACAGATGCACAAGATGCGCCATTACTTCAAAATACTGCTGGTGGCTGCGTTACTCGAATCAGTAGCTTTAGCGCGAGTTTGTGTCACGCAAGTGTGTCACTGCACCAACATTACAGACGGCAGTGTTAGTGTGACATGCAGGCTGCAGAACTTGACAGACTTGTCTAAACACCTACAAGAAATCAACAAAGTTTCTTCACTGTGAGTAGCAGCAAACATAAACTATATAAGCAACTGATGTACTGTAGTTAGAAATCTTTAACTTTTCATAAAAATGGAAGCAAAACCCAAGAAGGCATTCAAACAAAAGACAACCAAAAAAAGAAGGTTATGAGAATTATGGAAGGCATCTATTGACCATCATGTTATTTCCGTTGCCAGGGATTTGTCGTCAAGTCAAGTGTATGCCATTCCTATATCTGTATTCGTTGGCTTTGATAGCCTTATCAATCTGTAAGTACATATCTAATGTTTACTTTTCAACCAATCCAGAATTTTGAAATTGAAACGCAACGATATAGAAGGTATGCAAATCCTATGGCCGTGTTTCTTGATAATTTTTTAAAACATTTGTCATTGCTAGTTCGCTGGCTGACAACAAAATACAAGCCATAACTACCGGGAAAAGCTTCGCGGGACTAAGCAATCTTCTTCATTTGTAAGTAAAGAAGTTGACAATTTTTCATGTTAAGTTTACTTTCCTTGCAGCTGTTCATGTGGTGTACTGCGGTGCGCAATACATATATATGGTGTACAACGGTGCGCATTTTATGGCGAGGAAGGTGCGAAGCACATGTTTGTATGGTATGTAAAGGTGGAAGAGCAAGGTCATATGTTGTGTAACGGTGCGCATTTGTTTCCATGGTGTGCAAGGTGTGAAGAGCAACTTCATATGTTGTGTAACGGTGCGCATTTGTTCCTATGGTGTGCAAGGTGTTAAGAGCAAGTTCATATGTTGGGTAACGGTGCGCATTTGTTCCTATGGTGTGCAAGGTGTTAAGAGCAAGTTCATATGTTGTGTAACGGTGCGCATTTGTTCCTATGGTGTGCAAGGTGTTAAGAGCAAGTTCATATGTTGGGTAACGGTGCGCATTTGTTCCTATGGTGTGCAAGGTGTTAAGAGCAAGTTCATATGTTGTGTAACGGTGCGCATTTGTTCCTATGGTGTGCAAGGTGTGAAGAGCAAGTTCATATGTTGTGTAACGGTGCGCATTTGTTCCTATGGTGCGAAAGGTGTGAAGAGCAAGTTCATATGTTGTGTAACGGTGCGCATTTGTTCCTATAGTGTGCAAGGTGTGAAGAGCAAGTTCAAATGTTGTGTAACGGTGCGCATTTGTTTCCATGGTGCGCAAGGTGTGAAGAGCAAGTTCATATGTTGTGTAACGGTGCGCATTTGTTTCCATGGTGTGCAAGGTGGGAAGAGCAAGTTCATATGTTGTGTAACGGTGCAGTGCAGTTAAACACGACAGCTATCGTGCTGTTGAGTGCGAAGAAAGCGTTAGTCAATATGCATAATATTCGATAACGGTTTTCTTTCGTTATTTAAACATGATTTACTAGTGCTAAGAGACTAATTATACCCTACCAGTGCACTGCATGGTCCACTTGTGTACCTCAGTCAGTAGTATCACCAGGTAATCGAGTGATCCGATGAGCTGTTTTAAATACTTACTCTCTTCTTTCACCAGAGATCTGAGTAACAACAAGATTCAAAAGTGGGAGGGAGAGATCAGCACCCATTTACAACGCCTAGAAACGATTGATGTCACGGGAAACAAGAACTGGATACCGGGCAGCAATGTTCTCGCACTTAAACATCTACAAAAACTGAAAGGCGTAACATGGTTAGAAGCTTGTAGTAATTGTTCCCTGATAAGAAACTATGCTCATGGGGATATCGAGATGGATAACTTAAAATCTGGAGTATTCTATAGAGGAAGAGAGGGAGACTGCAGAGCGACGAAATATACAATCGCTAAGGAACTGAAAACTTTTGCGACTCATGGTTTTTACCCAAGCTGTTTAAAAGAAGGAGGCAAGTGCTACGAATCCATGATCGACGTTCGTAAAATCCACCGCTGTTGGGATATAGATAATTACATTTTAAACTTGGAATATGTAATTGGCCCTATTGCACTTGTACTTAATATTATAGTCATTTTGAATACATTAACAGATAAAAACTTACGAAGAAATGTATCACTCCTATTAGTAACAAACATGGCAGTGAGTGACTTGTGTATTTGTGTATACTCCATAGTGTTGACAACTGCACGTAAAATATCTTACGAGAGGTTTCTTACCATTATGAATGGCTTATGTCCAAGTGTCGGGTTCATATGGTTGGTAGGACAGTGTGTAACAGTAACGACATCTGCCCTTCTCACCATTGAACGATACCTTGCAATTGTCTTCTGCATGGCGCCCGCAATACGCCTGCGGCTAAAGACGGCAATCGCATGCATAGCAGGCTTCTGGGTCATAGCATTGATAGTTGCAATCCTTCCTACTGTTGGCATTGGTGTTTACACAAGTAATACCTATTGCGTGCCTGTACGACCAATAAGAGATATACCTCATATGTTTGAACTCAGCATAGGGATCGGATCAGCAGCCATTCTTCTCTACCTAGCCACGATACCTCTCTACATTCATATTTATGTATTTGTCAAGAGATCCAGCAGCACGTCGAGGGGAATCAAGAAGGACTGCTGTCTTGCAAGGCGTATTGCGGTCATGGTACTCAGCAACATGCTGTTCTTCTGTATCCCAGTGTTTATCGGATTGCTTTGGATAATGAGTAACATCACCAAGGGACTGTCACCGGTTGCTAAGGAAATCATCACAGGAGTTATTCCAACAATATGCTTTACAATAAACTCATTGATAAATCCATTGCTGTATGCCTTCAGGAATGAGAGGTTTATGCACGCGTTAAGGGTTCGCGTGCAACTCTGCCGAAGCAGAGCTAGATCGATGTCACTTTCTTGGATGTCGAACTCGCGATCACGCTCGCGATCAAATCCTATTGACTGCAATGTGAATTTCAAAGGTTGTGATTCACCAGCAACAACGCGCATTTAATATATTAAGTACAAACAGATACCGCCTCCCGGTTAGCTAAGTGGTTAAACGCCGGTCTGTTGTGCGGGAGGTCGCGGGTTCAAACCTCGGCCGGACCAACACTCATGGTCTTAAAATAACTGAGTAGAAGGTGCTGCCTTTGTGAAACATGCAATCTAGTTCACGAACTGCAAATGGTTAGACCTTCACGTCTTCTCGGATAAGGACGTTAAATCGTAGGTCTCCCGTCGGCCTCAAGTTTATCAGTCTTTCAAGACTGTCACGAGTTACCGACGTTAAATAAGGTCGCTTTAACATGTTAAACAACCGTCGAGTTTAGGATGGAGTTGAACTAGCAGTTGATATTTTATTTTTTGCAGCTCTACTCGCGTTCATTTTTTATATTAATAATCTTAAGCTCACCTTTAACTTAAAGGGCCTGTGTCATGGTGAGAGACCATTACATTAGATGTCCGGGCCGAACACGGTCATTATCAGCGATTCTCATATGAACTGACGAACCTCGCTCACATGGGGGATGGTAAAAATCAAAGCAAATATTGAAAAATGGCTATAAACTGTGTAAATATACAGTCTTCGAGTAAAATATGAAAATACTTTCAATCAAGCATTGAAGGAGGGGGATTTGACTGTTTTAACCCACCAATCGAACACTGACTCCATGCATGCGTAGTACCATGACATAGCCCCTTTAATTATCACTATATATATGACTCCATAATTTGGATCGTAGCTGCTGTACACGTTTATCAGGCCAGTAGCTGAGCTACCAAATGTCTGTCTCCGGTTGTTCAGATACATCTATCCAGTGCACAAAATAAGTTAACACTTATCCACTATTTGTACAACTGGGGTCTGATCGAAACTGGTTTACTGAGTGGTTTGTGGTTTATAGACTCATTGAATCGGCTAAATTGTGACAAATCGCAGATCGAGGCTATTGAGATATGACGAAACACAGCTCAGAAAATCATTTAAATGTTCGTACTGAAATAAAATCTGCCAAAATGGTCAATTAGATCGTTGTGTATATACGGGGAGAATAGGCGTAAGGTAGTTAATAATAAATATGACCTTAGATTCATGATAGATAAGTTATTTTAGTTAGTATATTATATATCAGTATATGTATATATTACATAATTGTAAGTCTAGAAGGTACTTAGCTTACAGTATATGTGTGTATTTGTATAAGTGAAAAGGGACTACGTTCTTGGGATTATATATATTCTCTTGATAGCTAGCATTACAAACAAAACGGTAAGTTGTATTGAAACAATAACAAAACAGCTTGAACTGTGGCATTGTTCCGAACCGAACGGCATGCATGAAAAAGCCATCAATTAAAGCGTTTGAATTAAGTAATGGTCCAGATAAGAACTGTAGTAGAATCCATTGTTCTGCGGCAATGAGCCTCCCTCGCATACGACTTTGCTTGAATATGCCTTGGTGCGTTAGGAGGTGTCTTTTTTCTGTGAAAATTCAGACAAGCCACCATCCAGCCAATCGGATATAGAGAAAACAAGAGTTTTATATCGCAAATTTGAGAACTTTCCCCACACACGATACTTCGAAATTAAACCATAGTTAGTTTGATCAAAAATAAATTCAAACCACAAAAAAATATCGAATGATGATGCATTATTTCGATGGAATTTAGAAGTATCAACCAATGAAATTACGGGAAAGACTAATAGAAAATTAATACCTTTTAATATTCCTTGCCGTAGAGAACTACAGTTCTTATCTGGACCATTACTTAAACTACTTCTGTAATAAGTGTAAATATTGGTTAGAATCGCATAGTCACAGCTGAATCGCACGAGTGCGTTGGCAACATGAGACGCTGATTGGCTGAGAGGAGGAGTGATTCAGAGTGGAATCAGCACCACTGTACACTACGCGCGCTATTTATAACGTTGCAAAATATCAACTAAAGCACTATATCTTCAAGTAATTTATCTGACTATGCGATTCAAGGAAAATCACATGCCCGACTCGGTAATTCCACGGTAAATTGCACTCGAAAAACCGATATCGCCCTCGTCGCGGTTTTCTCTCGCAATTTAACGTGGAATTACCTCGTCAGGCATGTGATTTTCCTAGTATATAATTATTAGCTGAAACTGTATTATGCTATTATTGTCAATAAAGTGTGAAAGTGTTGTTTTGATTTGTCAGTGCATGGACTTGAGTGAATCAGTGAATGGCAAACAACGATGCCAAAAAAAAACGAAACTCCTTTTGTTGTCTTAGAAAACGAAAAAGATACCCCAATAACGCACGTATATAACAACATGCTCTAACACTTCTGATTATTCGTACATAAGTATAAACCTTCTACATCCCACTACATCTCATTTTAAGTAAGTCGCCTTCGGCCTACTACTACACTGTACACATATCCAGTCTTTATCAAACACGATAACACTTGGAAGTTAAACTATATTTATTATGGGTCTGCGTCAACGGACGCTGCGTCGTTGTTCCTGTTTAAAAACTAGCTGATCAACTGTCAGAGCAAAGGAAGCAGCTTTCCATGACGGCTACGTACTACACCGTCCAGTTCAATTAAAAATATATGGGCGAGATGTCATAAGTTAAAGAGAAGGCAGTATTTTACGATCCCTGTAGTCTCACGATCGATGTCTATAATGTCGATTGACATCTTTGTTGCCAGTGGCTTTACTACAATTAACCGTGGATGAATATACTCTCTTGAATTCAATGTTTTTTCGACCCCAAGTCGATATTTCAGAACCTTGATAAACATCCCATGTCTAAAGGCATAAAGAAGTGGGTTGATGGTAGCATTGATGCTTGTCAAAATAGTGGGGAGAGTTGCAGTTATAATGCTTAAAGTCACCATTGAAAACTGTTTGAACACATCAGATACTAGTAACAAAAGTGCTGAACAAAACACAGGAAGAAAGAAAAACATCATGTTACTCAGCACGAGAACTGCTATTTTCTTGGCAGGATAGCTCTCTCTTCTTACACTCATTTGCATTTGGTTTGCTCTGACAAACAAAAAGATATTAATATAGAAAGGGATTGTTATTAAATACAGCAAAATCCCAAGAAATGTGATAGATATGCTGAACTGGAACGAGTCAGTGTGGAATATCCTTCACGGGATTAATAGGAATACAGAATGTGTTACTAGTGTAAACACCAATTCCAATCAATGGTAGCAAAGCTATGAGCATCCCAGCGATCCACGTAGCTACGATTACTCGTCTGGTGGCTGTGATCGACATACGACGTGCAGGGTGTCGAGAAAATACGATGACAAGATATCTCTCGATTATGACGAGAACTGATGATACGACGGACACAAACATACTGGTCAACCAAATAAAACCTAGAATAGGACACGCAGTAGGCAGAGCCTGCAGAAAACTGCTGTAAGGAACTTTACGAAGACTTGTGAGTGTTACAGCGTACAAGTTGATAAGGATGTCACTGGCCGCCATGTTTGTAACAAAAAGTAATGTGGTGTTTTCTCGAAGTCTTTTCATTGTGAGTGTAATGAAAACAACGGTTAAATTAAGGATTAAACCAGTGGTGGAGATGACGTACTCGGCGTTCAACATCTTGTTGTCAATGTCCCAGCATAAATGAATTGGAGTTATCTTAATCTCCGAATTGAAACAGGTTCGACTTGTGAGTAAACATTTTGGGAAGAAATCGTATTTAGCGAAGAAGACCGTTGTTCTACTGACAGAATGTTTTAATTTTTTGCAGTGGGCTTTTTGACCAACGACATATTCTCCTCGCTTTAGGTTTGGCATGTTTATTTTCATGTTTCTATACTCAAGATTGTTCATCGTGTAGTTCTTTATGAGGGCACACGGCCCGCAAGCGTCGTTCCATGACACCCCGTATATTACTCCCAAGGCTGGTAGCGATAATATGGCGGGAATAGTTGGTACAAAGCCCTCGTTAGCCGTGACGTCCAGTACGGTCAGCGACGTCAGCTCTTTTGTAAGATTGCTTTTCCACCTCGTGATTTGATTTGTGCTGAGATTTCTAGGGAAAAGTGAATAAAGAAGAATTACGAGGACGAAAAACGTTTTGTGATTTGTCAAGTACCATTTTTAGCAACTTCCTGAAGAGAGTTGCTCATTATTGACAAAACCATATAAAAACCACGGTTACAGTTTAACTTTCTGTATTTTCTTTTAGACTTACAGGAAGCGGAGTTTATCCAGACCCTGGAAAGCATTTCTGCTTATCAGTGAAATGTTGTTATTTGCTAGAGACCTGCAAGGCACAATAGTATTAATCAGTCGTTAGTTTGAGCCGCTAAATGTCACATTGTCACGTCACGTTTAGATCACAATCACGGTCACGGCACGTCACGGTCACGTCACTTGACGGTCACTTGACGGTACGGTAAAGGTTTGGTATAGGACATGTACATGATGACGTCACATAATACAACTACAGGAGCCCATATAAGGAGCGTCCATATCTCCTATATAGCTGTCACAGCGTTTTTACAAGTTGGGCTATTTTAGATTATTTTCCCCGCCAATTAATCGGTTGCAACGTGGCGGAACAAAAGATGCCTCATAAGCTACTTTTGTTATACCAAATAACATGGCTGCTATACGCTTTTGTGATTTGATGCCCTTAGAAATAATTGAAACTCAACAATAGCGGGAAACCGTTCTAAAAATGACCTAACTTGTGAAAACGCTGTGACATAGGCCTAGTATGCACCGCCTCACTGGTCTGGAGTGCGGGAGGTTGGGGGTTCGAACCCAGCCGCGTCCTTGGGCAGGGACGTTTATAAGCTGTTGGCCTTGTCTACTTCTAATCAGTATTTGAAAGGGACGTGAAAGAACCTGTTGTACTACTCGAAAAAGAGAAGGGGATTGTCACCCGGTACAGCAACCTGGCCATTGCATTCACCACGCACTCAACATTGTAAACTGCGTGGCAGCCATTGGCGCCGTAATAGCAGTCCAACAAATTCACTGACGGGATACGTCAATAATATGTAAAGCGCCATGAGACTGTGGTATATGCCGCTATATAAATATGGCCTATTATTATTATTATGCGGGATGGACGCTCCTAGTTATGGGCTCCTGACAACTACCAGAACTCTTTGAGCGAATCCTTTTGTTCCTCTAATTTTGACTATTGTCCTGGAATTCTCAAAGGAGTTTAAAAATTTGAATGAGAAAGAGAATTTGAATAGAATTCTGGTTGCGTGTAAATAGTTTCTTCCACACTACCCCTACCTACATTAGTTCCCTGCTTGTGAGAAATTCAGATGTGCATAATAGAGAAACTAGATATTCAAATTTTAATTTATTATGTCCAAGATACAAGCGAGTTACTGAAGGAGGGAGAACATTTACCGTCAGAACTATCAAAGACTGGAACTGAACATCAATATCGAACAAAGAAGGGCACATTCTGTAAGCAGCTTTAAACGTGATCTTTACAAACGATTTTTATGTCAGCAAAAATCTGATTTTCTGCGATTATTTTAATACAAATTGTTGTAAATAGTAGGTTTTAGTCGTAAATAGTACATTTGTAAAAAGTATATATTGGTAGTTAGTTCAAATCAGTTTAGTAGTATTTTTTAGAAAACATTTTGTAACATAAATTATAATATTAATAGTTTCCCATCAGCAGTATTGTAAATGTTTAGCTTTCTGACTTTATTTCATTTTTTTCCCTTTATTTGTTTAATTTTATTTGAGGGCCACGAGGTTATCAGTTATTGGATCACTTCGGATCCAACGTATTTTTACAGGATGTTTGTTCACGGTGTTTGCTTATATTTTTTCTATTATGGATTTTTGTACCGTAGGTCTTATATGGATCCGAATATTCCTGTTATTGTCATCATTTATAAAGCTGGTCTGGCCAGCATAACTATTTCTCACAAGGCACTGACATGTTAGGTTCAGATTTGTTTGGTTTTTGGCTTTTCGCCACACGTAATGACGTGTGACCCGATAACCAAACATTTCTGTGGGCTCGAAACTAGATGCTCCTTAGCTCAGTCCCGGGTCGGTAGTGCATTGGCACCGAAGCCTGTGTTCTGTTTGCTATGCCATACTGACGAGTTCTAATAAGAACGAAACAGCTGTCTATGGCTGCAATCTAGTCCGAGCGCTTTTCATGTCAGGCCTAGCTAACCGTAGTGCTTTGTGTTGGAATTTTACGTTGTATATCAGCTTTGCTGTAGTCTTCGGACTTTTCATTCGTAAACACCAGCAAAAAAAGTTTCTCCTTGATATGATAGTTATTTTCCATCCAAGTGCATGGAATGTCATCACAAGCTGGCGAACCGACAGCCATCCGCAATTCATGCCGCATGGCAGTCATCGCGTCGAGTACAGAAACCATGGTTTTAACTCTGCCACATCACTTGATCCATTGTGATTTGAAGCTGCAACCTCATTCTAGCCACTTCTAAATGGGGGAGGATGCCATTATCAACAGGAAATGCATAGGATTTCCCACCCTTCCCCCCTCAGTTTTGCAAGGTTCGCATATCTTACCCCAAATTTGTAACCAATATGTTGTGTTCGTCGTGTTTACTACCAACACTATGATTTTAAAGCTGCAACGTCATTCGAGCCAATTCTAATGGGGGAGGGCACAGTTGTTAACAGGAAAGGCATAGGATTTCCCACCCCCCCCCCTCAGTTTTGCATGGTTCGCATATGTTACCCCAAATTTGCAACCAATATGTTGTGTTCGTCGTTTTTACTACCAACACTATGATTTTTAAGCTGCAACTTCATTCAAGCCAATTGTAATGGGGAGGGCACCGTTATTAACAGGGAATGCATAGGATTTTTCACCCCTCCCCCCTCAGCTTTGCAAGGTTCGCATTTCTTACCCCACATTTGCAAGCAATATGTTGTGTTCGGCGTGTTTTACTACTAACACTATGATTTTTAAGCTGCAACTTCATTCAAGCCAATTCTAATGGGGAGGGCACCGTTATCAACAGAAAATGCATAGGATTTTCCACCCCTCCCCCCTCAGTTTTGCATGGTTCGCATTTCTTACCCCTAATTTTCAAGTAACATATTGTGTTCGTCGTGCTTAGTACCAAAACTATGATTTTAACGCTGCAACTTTATTTAATCCAGTTCTGGACTCGGAAATAGGAAATGAAACTGTCCCAGCATGCTTTGCGGCCAAAACGGAAAGGGCGATGGATTTTTACGGGTAGAAAGCAACATCGTAGAGACATGGGGTTTTCACCAAAATGTTACCCATAGAAAACTGCAGGGGTTCCTCTTAATTTGGTTGACAATAAAGTTCAGAGGGAGAAATGACAGCCAAAACAAAAATTCAAAACGACTTAACCCCCCCTGAACCTCATTTGCGCGAGTAATTACGCAAAAATTTAATCTAGTTGGGCGAAAATACATAAGACAGGCTAGATTTTGCGTCTATAACTCGCTACATTAATTAATGATTGTATTATTTCTATGATTATCGTTAGGAATTATTATTATTATTACTCGGGCCAGGCCTTTGGCCGGCTCGAGTCAGAAATCGCAAGTGTTTATTTTTTTTATTTTCCATGTCGAGGAATTTCGCCCCCAACCAATCAGATTGCGCCTTCTTTGGAAGTTCTTTTTGCCACCGCACCAATCAGATAGCACTGTGCTGGTCACGTGGACAGTGGACTGCATTTCCATGTTTTTCAAGATGGCGGCGAGTGGGAGTTTTGACTTGGCAAAATCTTTAATATCAGCTGTTTTTTGTGTAAACCAAAGGTTCCTTCAAGTGCAATACCAATATGTTTGTCTTTCCTAAAGCTGAGAGGTGTTTCACGGGCTTTGGACGGGAATTTATCTCACATTATGCGACATGCTTTAAGATACACTCGTGAGAAGTGACAGTCCGCTCTGCGATCAACACTGACTATATATAAAGACAACAGCTTGTAAATGTAAGTAGCCGCTTATCTGAACATGATAACCTTTATACCAATTGACTGTCGTTGTGTTGTTATTTAGTGTTATTAACCTCTCGAAAGTGTAGTAGAAATGATCCGATTTCTCAGTTCTCTGACTGACAGGGGCCTTTTAAAAGAATTACAGTCGTTTCGCCCCCCATGCACATGTATTTAAATGTTTATAAATTCGGGAACGAAAATCCAGCATGCAGTGAGTGAGTATAAACTGGGTAAGTAATCCGAAATGAAGATTTTTTTCAAACGAACGATAAATGACTCTGATGTGGAAATCGCATATTTATCTGTGGCGTGTTATTGACACTGGTTTTATTTTGTTCTATTTCCCGGGTCTATTTACATCTGGCCTGTACCTCTTTGTATTGATTATTATCTCTTGGTTTAGGCATTCTACAGTGTATTTAATGTGTTTTTTTAGAACTGACATAATGATATTATGTATAGAGTAGTGTATTTATCATTATTGTAAGTTTATAACATAACATAACTAAATTTGGTCCAGAACTGAGAGTATACTTACATGCAAGTGGCACTCTTTCTTTCCCTTCCCCTTTCTTGGTACCGTTATATATCCATGCAAGCTAGATCTTGTTTCAGTGTTTCCCATCTGAGGTGGTCCTGGCTTAAAGTGTTTATGAAACCAAATTTTGCACCTTTATTTTATTGCAGAATAATAAAGTTCATTCTTTTCTGATTATCAAGAGTATATTTATTTTTCAGTTCCGCCTTTGGAAAGGTCTTTTTTTCGCCATTCAAATTGACTACTTTATGCTTAAAACTGTCCGGGGCCTGGAACCGAATCCGCCATTACAATGACGTCACTGTGAGGACTCGCAAGTGACAATTCCTAAATATGATCATGTAGGACGACACGCATTTCTATAAAAAAATACATTAGAATAAAGCACAATACAATTCAATACAAAAAACGAAATACAGTAGAATGCAACACAGTACTTAACAAATAAAAGATGGTTCTCCTTGTTCTATAAAAAATACACGCTCGAGGTCTTGAAAAACTGGATGCACGAGCAGAACGCTGGTGCATTTAGCAGCATTTCAAGACCTCGAAAGTACATTATTTTGTTATAGAACAAGGAGAACCATCTTTTATTTGTTTTATAATATTAACTTCAATCTAGACGAAGGAAAGTAAGCTATCTAATTTTTGGAACCCACATAAAGATCTATTAACTAAGCAAACTATAGCGATGTTTCGTGTTGATAAACATTGCAATTGTTATGCTAATGTGCCAACCATGATTTGTAAAGCCTGCTTTGTGTTTGTAACCAATGGATCTCTGGTTGGCACATTAATGACAATAGATGACGACACACGAAACATCGCTATACAGCGAAAACTCCATTTTACTGTATTTGACTTGTTTACAACATTTCTCGTCCCTGATTGGTTCAATTCTGACAGCTTGACATTGACGATCTGAAAACTCGTTTCTTATTGGATGAAATAACCTGCTATAAAAAGAACATGTCGATTGATAAAAGTGAAAGACAGAGATTGCAACTGCAAGACAGGCTGTAAAATTGTCAACTGATCAAAACTGTTGCAGGAAACACAGTGCTTTCTTTTTACAATGTATGGTCAGCACAGGAGAAGTTAATCTGCACATTGTGATAGTGTTGAAAATGCCTGATGGAAAAACATTCATAGAGAAGACGGCATCTGAGACTGAGTTACGTGAGTTGAGGTTCCCGACTATAAATTATTTTCTACAACAACTGCATCGTTGTCAGACAGTGGCTATTTATTCTGTGGTCTGAAGAAGGATATTTTCATTATCCCAAGCCGGAACAGTGTTTAACTGCTGTTCTGATGGCAGCGAGTTGCGTAGCTTTTGAGGCTCAGTTCGACTATACGGCTTTCGAAATTCTGTGTTCTTTGCAAGTTTTATCGTCCGTTTTTCATTCACAAACATTCAGGATTCTCTTAAACGAATTTCTACAGGAAACCAGAAAAACCCTACAGGTATATTGTATTCTTTGCCATTCACTGTTCTGGCTTCAGCATAAAAGTACAGGAGTATTAAAGTTATCGTCGAGTTCTTGGCGAGTCATTTCTTGTAGTTGTTTTGTATCAAACTGTGAATGAGTAACACTACATATTAGAACTTCAATGTCCATTGTATTTTGGCGTAGGATAAAGTTAAATACGGGAAGAAAACCAAGGCCACCAGCCACACAATATCTTCCACCTCTTCACTTATTTTTAGCTTTCTCTGAAACTTTCTTGCTGGAGTCCGCCATTGTTTGTAACAACGAGTCCTCACAGTGACGTCACGCAGCTCATTTGGCCGCGCGGCAAACCGGACAGTTTTTAGTCAATTTGAATGGCGAAAAAGTGACCTTTCCGAAAGCGGAACTGAAGAATAAATATACTCGTGATAATCAGAAAAGAATGAACTTTATTATTCTGCAATAAAATAAAGATGTAAAATTTGGTTTCATAAACACTTTAAGATAACCCTAAGGTTACCTTAAGGACCTACCTTCTCATCATTGTATTTCTTATTATGCCTTATTACTCGTAAACATTTACATCATCTTATGAGAAAATAAATGTAATTGTTGTTGTTGTTCCTCAGTTCTTGACGTCAGCATTGTCACTTTCACTCGGTCATGATCAGGAGTACGAGTACTTTTACGAATTATTTGGGAATGAAAATTAATCTTGCTGCGACCCCAATGATATAAAAAGAGTGGACATTGCATGTTTATTTGTGGCCTGCCATTATAAGTTTCATTCTCCTTCAAGATGTAGAAAATGAGCACTAGCTAGCACAGTGGCAGCTCACTAATACTAGAAAATGGTGGTCTGTAGTTTATGATCTCAATCGAAAATATTGTATTGAGAATTTAGCCTGAATGTCAGCCGTCTCCACTGGTTTGTTAATAATTGAGAATTACAAAAGATGACTTTATTTCACATGCAGAATGACATTACCTAACTATTCACAATGAATAGCAACATTATGTGGAATTTGTTATTCTAAATTGCTTGATTTCTCATAGTTGTACTGCACCAGGCTGATATAAATACAATTCATCAAATTTGAGTGACTCAATATCGTGCAGACTACTCAAATAACCATTGCACTTCAATCAACAACACCCATACCAAGTTTTTTTTTGTAATTCTAAAAACACGTGGGGCATTTGCACATTGACATTTGACAGACAAGAGCATCAGTAGAGAACCAATAGGCCCTTTGCAGCTAACAAATCACGTGGTTGTACTGGAGAGCAAAAAATAACCGACCTCATTTATTTAAAGGCCTTGTACGAGATCGGTATTGCTATTAGAAAAACCTGTTTGCAAATGCTATTTTCCACCTCCAATCAATTGCCGATCTTTTTAAAACTGCGTTTTTAAAGATAGCTTGCTCTCCAGTATTCATGGCAACGCCTTTCCCATGGGGATCATGAGCTCAATTCATTCGTTAATGAAGTATTATATCGGCACGTGACTGTTAGCTGCAAAGGGCCTATTCTCTGGCTACTCTAGCACAAATCATGTTGACACAATTATGCTAGAACTCCATGCAGTACATGTTATAAATGGCCCGAGTTAAGGCCACTCAGGGCCTCTTGTTATTACTAGTGGATACCGCTAACGATAATCCAACCTGTGTGTTAGATGCTAGCTACGTCGTAGCGCGTTTTGGGTAGTGCCATGCAACTTGCATGATAGTGATCATAGGTGTATGGTTATTTTCCACCTACTAAGGCTCAACTGGAATTTTGGAGCACTTCCCGTGGAAATAACGATTGTTATTTTTTATTTTCCATCCAAGTGCATTGAATGTCATCACAAGCTCGCGAACCGACAGCCTTCCGCAGTTCATGCCGCGTGGCAGTTGTCGCGTCGAGTACAGAAACCATGGTTTTAACTCTGCCACATCACTTGATTCATTGTGATTCGAAGCTGCAACCTCATTCTAGCCACTTCTAAACGTACGGGGGAGGGTTCCATTATTAACAGGAAAGGCAAAGGATTTTCCACCCCTCCCCCCTCAGTTTTGCAAGGTTCGCATTTCTTACCCCAAATTTGCAGCCAATATGTTGTGTTCGTCGTGTTTACTACCAAAAATATGATTTTAACGCTGCAAATTTATTTAATCCAGTTCTGGACTCGGAAATAGCAAATGAAACCGTCCCAGCATGCTTTGCGACCAAAACGGAAAGGGCGATGGATTTTTACGGGTAGAAAGGAACACATAGAAAACTGTAGGGGGTCTTCTTAATTTGGTTGACATTAACGTTCAGGGGGGAAACGACAAGCAAAATAAAATTTCAAAATGACTTAACCCCCCTGAACTTCATTTGCGCGAGTAATACATCAAAAATTTAATCTTGCTCGGCGAAATTACATCAGATAGGCTGGTGTTTATTTCTCCTAATTATGTGCAACATACCAAACATTAAGCCATGAATTACTAATATTCCCTACCCCACCCCCCTGGAAATGGTATACCCATTTATTTTTGCAAAATGTCTCGGGAATGTCATTCATGATGAAACTGATCGGTTTCTACTGAAGTTTTCATGTTCAACACCGAATGACAGAATTGACATTAAACAGTTGCCCAGGACCCGCTCGGCCAAGCAAAAAGCAATAAAAACCGCCTTAACCCCCCCTGAACTTCGTTTGCGCGAGTAATACATCAAAAATTTGATCTAGTTGGGCGAAACTACATAAGATAGGCTGGTTTTTACGTCTTTAACTATTCGCTACATACCAAACATTAATTAATTATTTAATGATTGTATCAGTATTTCTATGATTATCGTTAGGAATTATTATTAAATGTCTTCTTGAGATGGAGAGCTGACGTCTGATGTCTATGTTATCAATATCAAGACAAGATGAAAGGCTGATTGTACGGTACTGGGAATATATATAATTACTACCGATATTGGTTGGCACGGCCAACCTTCCTCAGGGTACACAAGTATATTAATATAATAATATAGTAATATACTTGTGTACCCTGAGGAAGGTTGGCCGTGCCAACCGAAATATCGGTAGTAATTATATATATTCCCAGTACCGTACAATCAGCCTTTCATCTTGTCCGTTGATATTCGTATATTTTTGCTGATTAGATCCCATCCAAGGTGATCCGGTTCAGTTCTGCACTTCGTCCGAATTGGTCCTTGCATTCAGTACATTACATTATGTTATCAATGCCGCTCAACCTCGGAACTGCCCCTGAGGGAGCTACTCCCCGCCGACCCGGAGTTTTGGATGGGGCCGTGCCACACGGGTCTCAAAACCATGACCCTATTTCAAACCTGACCCCGAAAATGTATACATAATAATAATAATAATAATCAGCAGACTGACGATGGCAGAGTTACAGCTGATGTGGGCCTACCCCTCACTACATTAACTGTTTTTTGGACACACAACACTCGATTCACATGTCGACCGGAAAACCCGGAGTAAAACCCTCGAATACAGATAAGGTCTCAACAAAAAAAACTAATTCACATACGCTGCCCGAGCCGGGAATCGAACCCGGGACTGCAGCGGAAAATGAAAGGCAAGCATTTTACCAGTGCGCCAACCTGCATCCCCGTTTCATTCCCGTTTCCATTTCATGCACCCAACACTTAAAGCTGCCTTCATTTAATTGCATTAATGACATTTGGTTTGTTCTCTAGCCTGCATGTGGCGTTCGGGGAGCTAAAGTCTGCACGCAGGCTATTTGTTCTTTTTCTCAACTGATTTATATCCAAGATCAATGTGAAATAAATGGCAAATCAATGAACATGTGCGGTCTCGTATATCCATATCAAAATCATACCCTGCACGCAAGCTATTTGTTCTCTTTCTCAACTGATTTATTTCCAAGATCAATGTGAAATAAATGGCAAATCAATGAACATGTGCGGTCTCGTATATCCATATCAAAATCATATCCTGCACGCAGGCTATTTGTGCTCTTCCTCAACTGATTTATATCCAAGATCAATGTGAAATAAATGGCAAATCAATGAACATGAGCGGTCTCGTATATCCATATCAAAATCATATCCTGCACGCAGGCTATTTGTGCTCTTCCTCAACTGATTTATATCCAAGATCAATGTGAAATAAATGGCAAATCAATGAACATGAGCGGTCTCGTATATCCATATCAAAATCATACCCTGCACGCAGGCTATTTGTTCTCTTCCTCAACTGATTTATATCCAAGATCAATGTGAAATAAATGGCAAATCAATGAACATGTGCGGTCTCGTATATCCATATCAAAATCATACCCTATTCCAGACTAAAAAGGCAAAATTTATAACCTCAGACTACAATAGCTCGAAACCCACACCCTTTGGGGCGGCAAATATTCAAATAGCTTCTATATGGGAGTACTGCAAACCAATATTAAAACAACCATATGGGAGTACTGCAAACCAATATTAAAACAACCATATGGGAGTACTGCAAACCAATAGTAAAACAACCATATGGGAGTACTGCAAACCAATATTAAAACAACCATATGGGAGTACTGCAAACCAATATTAACCCAACCATATGGGAGTACTGCAAACCAATATTAAAACAACCATATGGGAGTACTGCAAACCAATATAAAAACAACCATATGGGAGTACTGCAACCAATATTAAAACAACCATATGGGAGTACTGCAAACCAATATTAACCCAACCATATGGGAGTACTGCAAACCAATATAAAAACAACCATACTGGAGTACTGCAAACCAATATTAAAACAACCATATGGGAGTACTGCAAACCAATATTAAAACAACCATATGGGAGTACTGCAAACCAATATTAACCCAACCATATGGGAGTACTGCAAACCAATATTAAAACAACCATATGGGAGTACTGCACACCAATATAAAAACAACCATATGGGAGTACTGCAAACCAATATTAAAACAACCATATGGGAGTACTGCAAACCAATATTAAAACAACCATATGGGAGTTCTGCAAACCAATATTAACCCAACCATATGGGAGTACTGCAAACCAATATTAAAACAACCATATGGGAGTACTGCAAACCAATATAAAAACAACCATATGGGAGTACTGCAAACCAATATTAAAACAACCATACGGGAGTACTGCAAACCAATATTAAAACAACCATATGGGAGTACTGCAAACCAATATTAAAACAACCATACGGGAGTACTGCAAACCAATATTAAAACAACCATATGGGAGTACTGCAAACCAATATTAAAACAACCATATGGGAGTACTGCAAACCAATATTAACCCAACCATATGGGAGTACTGCAAACCAATATTAAAACAACCATATGGGAGTACTGCAAACCAATATTAAAACAATCATATGGGAGTACTGCAAACCAATATTAACCCAACCATATGGGAGTACTGCAAACCAATATTAAAACAACCATATGGGAGTACTGCAAACCAATATTAAAACAATCATATGGGAGTACTGCAAACCAATATTAAAACAATGATATGGGAGTACTGCAAACCAATATTAAAACAACCATATGGGAGTACTGCAAACCAATATTAAAACAACCATATGGGAGTACTGCAAACCAATATTAACCCAACCATATGGGAGTACTGCAAACCAATATAAAAACAACCATATGGGAGTACTGCAAACCAATATTAAAACAACCATATGGGAGTTCTGCAAACCAATATAAAAATAAAAAGAAGCCATGCCGTAGACAGTGACAGTGCATAGGTCAGTGAATGGTTGAAATACTTACAGGTTCACCATCCCAGTTGAGTAAAAGTGTAATTTATGTTAGTTGAGGTACGAAATTCACAGAAATGAATATTTTGCTGGCACGGAACAGAAGCCTGGGGAGAGTAGTGCTGAGAATTATGGGTAATGTAGTGTGCCATAAGTAGGTGACTGTTAAGAGGTTGAATTCATTCTAGGTCAGCCTTGCTACCTTGCTTCATTTTTTTTTTTTTTAAATGATTGGATCGAGAAGCCGGAGGCATAACGAACATTAAGGGAAACCATTCTGGCTAGGTTAGAATCGTCCGAGTTTAATTTAAATCGACATAAGATTGTATTTATCATATCGGACTAAATGTATCTAGATGACCTCAGCTCCCAGAGTTGGCGGCACTGCATTGGTGGGAGTATACGTTCCCGTTTAGTCCACACAGTGGTTTTGGGTTTTCGTATCCGGCAGTGTCGCAATAATTAATAATAGTAGTAAATAGAGACCAAAAGTTGAAGAACGAATGCCTGTAAGCTATTATGAGCAATTATATGAATAAACGCTGTCGGGCTCGGCTGACCGACATCCCCAAGTATCCTAGATGACTGTGTGTCTGAATTGTGTAGTGGAGGCAAAATTTAACAAATACGTCCCCTGGTACCAATGAGATGTTGGTTGAAGAGAGAGACCTGGAAACCAAGTGTAACGGAGACATCAAGGCGATCAGTATCTGAGCAATTCAGTGCTGATTCATCTGTTTTTAGCTGAGTATCTATTTTAAAAAGCTCTAAACATATTCAAATCAATGTAAAGTAAAAATTGTGAAAAGTGTCAGAGTGTTGAATCTGACACGTGACAAGAATGAAAATGGGCTACCATTAGGAGCTGGCCCGTTTTGTTTACTGCATTCATGATGTGACTAAAATCCTAATGTAGTTTGCTGTACCTTCATATATTAATCGGTTCAGTTAGTACTCCTATTAGAGTCAAACACTACATTATATATATAACATCATTTTACCTCCTGCAATAGTATGCATTCCTTCGGGCTAGCTTGGTACATTTCCCATCGATAGGTATGCAAACACACACGGTCTTTTGGATACCAAAAATAAAGACTTGCCATAAACCTACTATAGTACTATTTTCTACTCCACTCCCCAATACATGCACATGCTGTTCAGTTAATGACACGCTTCGTACTTACAGTGCAACGACGCGCCGCGGGTTAGTGATGTCCTCGGCCAGTTGCTCAAGCTTATGTGTGGTACACGCTGCTTTGATCCCACGGCCATCATGATCCGCATTACAAGTACATCTACCGCTACATAACTTCACGTTGAACGGCTTAGTACTCGGTACATTTACCACGAGGATAAAGACTGATACTACCATCAAGATATCAGCCATCTCTTGAGTTTATTGACTTTAGGGAGAAAAGAGGGATTCTGACTGACATGACAACATATTATAATTACTTGATCGGCCTTATTTAGCTGTCGAGCTTATTAAATTACCTGTGAATATCATATTGGGGTTTGGCGATAATAATTAGTGTATTTACAGTTTGAGAAACGGCAACTTATTAGTTCTTATAACCCATCAAATATTTTCTCTCAGAAAATAACAGCGAAAACACCCCATGTGAGCGTAAAAGCGCGGGTCGAAGAAAATATTTGAAGGATGATAACAACAATAACCTACAATGTGGCGTCGAAATATGCCCGGATATTTTTCCTATCTGATTCTCGCCATGCTCACAGTTTCCCTCGAGCTTCGCTGTTCTCTTCTCGGATCAGATAATGTCCGCGGACAAAATATCAGGGCATATTTCAACGCCACAAATAGGTTATTGTATTTATATGTGGTGCCTCTCGAAAATAAACTGTTAAATCTTAAAGGAAAACGATCGGCCAGCGCTTATTCGTTAAGTGACGATAAACGGAATATAACTGCTACACAATAAAGTCAATATGAAAATGTCTCTTGGGATTTTAAATTCCCTAAAAATATACGACCTTGTATTAAAACTGAACGCGGATCTTACGTTAGATAACCTTCCCAATCGGCTGATAAAATTGTACGAAATGACTTTCTTGTATAGTTTTACTTACAATCGAGCTATATAGTTATCCACCACTCCTGCTTGATGCTATTGTCAGTCTTGATCGGTGCGATTTTGCCGCTGAAATGTATGCCGCCCACATGTACGCCTTCTCTTCATAATATTTTCTAGATCTTCAAACTGCTTGAGAACAACAACGTCATGCCAACTCCTTATTGGCTGTTTTCTGACTGGACGAGCCTTGAGTTAGTGGGCTAGAGATGAGGCCTCTTGTACACCGTATAACCCGCTGCTTTGTTCACTGAGTTAATTTATTAGTGTGAACGTGTCTATGTTCTTACAGGAAAAAGTTCGTAAATATTTGACTTTCCAGGTACAGATCACTTTTCAAATAATTCCGTGAGAGGCCTTATAGAACAATGTTATACTGAATAGCACTTGCAAGTAAACATAACTTCGAAATCGCAACCATAAATAGTGTCAAACTTGAAAGCCCAAGTCATTAACTGTAGCCTCTTAATTCACACAACCGAATTTTCTTACCTAATACTACAGGATACTAGGCCGTTAACGATATCTACTGTCTTCACCCGATTTACCTTAGTCACGCGGCGACCTTGTGCTGTTTTAAAAGCTGAGAGCATTCGTGCCTTAGCGCTCATTATTAGCGGTTCATACTGAATCGCCGGCTATTTTCATTCCATGTTTCAACAGATGGCGTAATCTGCTTTAGAGCTGGACCATTTTTGTGAATTCCAATTGCTTTCATTATTTTGACATTTTGTCGGCGTCTTTTTATAACCTGATTAAGGGAAATTACTCATAATTTTGTAAAACAAAATATGGCTATTGTGGAAATGAAACGACGAAGTGTTAATGTTATCCTTTAAATTACACGGTTTATTTTGACTACCAGTCTATACTTTGCCATCATATAACTTCAGTGGGTGACAGTAGCCGGGAACAGTTGCTTCCGATTTCGCTCAGTGTTTCCGTTTTTATCACGTGACTCGTACGGCCCCCCGCGCGCTTTTCTTTCAAATCTATTTACGTCACGTGATGGGGGGCGTACTTGTTTGACATGTTGTTTTTACATTTGAAAGTGGTCATACTCAGTCTATAACTTTTTTTTATCCAGTCCTTCCCTCTCATAAAAAAAATTATTCAGTAAAAATATAATATACTGACTCGAAGCTCTCATAAACAATATCCAGGCGTGCCGTCAAATTTGGAAAAAGATTTCGATCGCAAATGTAAATATCACACAAAACATTTTTGCCGAAGAGTTTCGCCGAAGATTACAACAATAACAACAGTCTTTCACTCAAGATGGAAGAGTTACAGGTAGCAAAATTATATACAATTCTGAGTTGGTAGGTCCTGAAAACCTTAGGGTTATCTAGACAGGACCACCACCAGTATTACAAATACTACGAATTACCGCCAAAAATATGCGATCTTGAGCTTGATCGCAGCAGCTGTTCGCAGGCTGTACTCGGGCTTTGGCGTGTGAATATCAGATATATAATTTGAGATGAGCTGTAGATGATATCACACGTTATCTTCCTCATCTGTTTCTGGAGGTCTTAATAACTATAACGACTTTTCAAAAGTCAAATAAAAAAATGTCTTATCATTCATTAAAAAAATCTATCATTTATTGGTTTGAAGCTCTCATAAAAAAATATTCCAAGCTCAGTTCAAACGCCGATAAATTAGATTCGTGTGCGATTAGCCCACTTTTTCGACAAGAACAAATCCAAGAGGAAATATTCGAAGAAAATCTTGCACTTGAGGTCGTGCCAGTTGGTCAAATTGAGCGAATTCACAGACAGTTGAAATGAACTTTTGGAAGGTTTAATTTCAAAATGTTGGACCGTTGAGCTCTAGAAATGATTAAAATGAGTTCTTGAAATGAGCACTAGAAAAACAGAGCCGAATTTAAGAAAGCAGAACTAGTAGTTGATGAGGGCTTGCCAAACTTATATAGCCGCGATAAAAAGCACGAGCCTAATATTTGTATCAGGAAACTGACATAAAGCCTGGAAGAACTACCTGATTATCTTCCATTTTCTCTACATTTTAAATTTCTTTTACTTTTTTTATTTCATGTTCTGCGTTGACCACTTTACCATAGAGCCAACCTATATGGGGGCGTGTTCAAAATAAGGTATATACGTACGTTCTGAGCCCGTGAACTTTGGGCAGCTAGCAGTTGTCAAGCGTTGCCAACTTGTCCCAGTCACGAATCCCAACGGGCGGATTTGTTTGAAATTAGGTTCGATTTAGGCTCGAGAAATGGGGATTATTTCAATTAAATGGCACGAGGCTCTTGGAATAGATAATGTTGTGCTATTATTTGAGGTTTAGTTGCGGTTGGCATTGTTTTGGATGAAAATTCGAGCGTGATGTTCGAGTGATTGGCCGTTGCGAGGTAGAGGGGTAAAATTTCAACAGAATTCGCTGAAATTGCATACAGAGCCCAATGAAGAACAGATAAAGACTTCAGGGGAGTTTTCATTGATTTTATTTCAGTATTTCTGGCCTATCGGATACAACCAAATACTCGTCCAAAATCTCATACAAACCATTATAATTTGAAACTCAAACAGAGCTTGGGTTTCCTGTGTTGCTACTAGTCAAGTATTATCCTCTTGCCTTATTGTTGACTTATAAAACAACAAATATACAACAAACAGGTGAAAATAGAAATCCTTTCAAACGCGAAAAATTCCCTAGAGTAAAACTGGATAAATGCCACTGCTATTTGGTTCTAATATTACACTGCGCGTGATAGTATGACAGTTTTAAAATTCAAAGAAAGTGGAATTTAATAATATTTTATCAGGAATCTCTCTCACGGATGTGATTTTCGGAGAGGTCCTGCAGAATATCACTGATCATTATGTCAACTCAGTGGAATGGGAGATATTTAACGAAAAACTAGAGACAGAACATTGAAACAGAATATGGACAACGAACAAGGAATAGCTAGCTATAGTTAACAAATGAAGAAGCCTTAGCCATGTTATATACTATCATAAAACACGATGGGCATTTGAGAACATGAAAGAAATGTTAAAGCACAAGCCGAAGGCGCGTGCTTTCAACATTTCTCGAGTGTTCTCAAAGGACCAGAGTGTTTTATGATAGTATAAAACATGGATTTAAGGCTTCTTTATCTGTTTTATAATATAGATTTACACGCGCGATGAAAGGAAACCGCCAGTTGAAAACAATAAAACACGGCAAACCATGTTATATACGACTGATAAAACATGGCTTTTTAGCCAATCAGAGCGCGCGTACTATCGTATCTATTTTATAAATTGTAATAAAGGATTCAGTTCAGTTACCTGACACCAAACATTGAAACAGTATATGGACAGCAAACAAGGTACGGTCAACTAGACTCTAACGGATTCAGTTCAGTTACCTGACACAGAACATTGAAACAGTATATGGACAGCAAACAAGGTCAACTAGACTCTAAAGGATTCAGTTCATTTGTAAAGATTCATTTAATTTCAGTTTGTTTTGTAAGTCATTCTAGATCTGTAATTACTCGGGCTGCCTGTGGCAGCACCGAGTCTTAAAATGCAAGTCGTTATTTTTTTTATTCCGTGTAGCAAGCTTTCTGCGCATGCGTTAAACGTCAAATTCACACCACTCAGATTGCACTGTGCTGGTCACGCAACAATCGCCAGGTTAATTTATTTACATAATTTAAAACAGTAAAGCAAGATGGCGGAGGACCCGCGAGCAACTTTCTCTCTAACTTGGAGTCTCATCTCTCAAATGTAAGCCAGTTTAATGTTTTATTTAACTTCACTCGTGCGAAAGCCTTCCAACAGGCTCAGGATATTTCAACTGGCGCTATTGTCGGAGCCGAAGAACCGCGTTTTTTACCCAGATGGCCAGTGATTCTATATACGACACGTACGACGACCTGAAGCCAGTGAAGGGGCCAGGATCCGGAAAGCTAAAATTCGAATTAATAGATATTGGAATCTATAAGCCATCGGCTCGCTGTGCTGCATTTAAAACATCCGAGGAGAACATCTTATTTTGGGTGAAGGCACTTCAAACCAATATTATGAGTCTCTTAAAAACTGTCAGAGATTTAAATTTACCGTAAGTTGGATCTTATTCAGAGAGTATTGAGATCAAGTTATTTCGTTCCAGCGAGGATATTGACCTAGCGGAAACGGTACAAGCTGTCGAAGGATTTTACTTATAATCGCCCACGTCTACTTAACAACAGGAATAGTTATGTGCCAAGGCATGGGCAAAGATTGAGTTTCCCAGATTACAGATGAAAGTAGAGAACTTAATGAATGAAGAAACAGAGGTCACGCGCGACATGCTTGAGAAAATGAACATGTTCAATACTTTATGTTATGCTAAGAAAACGAAACAAATTACAGAGCCTGCAAGTTCACAAGTCAATGAAAAACCCCAAGAGCGTGTAGTTTTGGATCAACATATCCTTGAAACTCCAAAAGCAACATACACATGAGTCAAATTCAAACCGGAAGATACGGAATTCTTTAGATTCTTCACGAGGATTGTTAGCCCGCAATAAGAACTCTCTCGCTGCTTTAACGACCTTGATTTGTAACATGGAGGCTGACCTAACTGATATGCGTAATGAATTCTTACTCTCGTCACATCAAAACACGAATCAAGAAACCAAACTCAGTCATTTGGAAGACAAATTAGTGCAGCAAGATAATATATACAAGACCGAAATCAAGATGCTGTCATTACGAATATATTATTGACCTAGAAGTTGAAAAGCGGATATAATAAAGCTGAGATCAGACTTTCAAACTTAAAAAAAATAATCAAGAATACAAAAAAGAAGACAATGAAAGACCAAGGTCTCCAGTGTTCCGAGACTACCCAACCTACTGAAGCTTATCAGTTTGTTCAAGAGCCATCTTTCTTACATGACAACCCGATCCCTATTCATCAGAATACATTTTCTGTGCTAAATGACGAGAGTTTACAATCACCTGACCGACAACCCACTACTAAAGAAAGGGACCATGAAGTACGGTAGTACGGTTAATTCTCGGGTCCAAAACAATGAATATATGCCTGCTCAAATGCAGTGTGTTAAACGAATAAGTAGTGTTTAAATTAAAAGGTCAACATACAAGAAAAACAAAAATATTAAATTACATATATACTAGGGGAGCAGAGAATGAAAGTCACCGCGCTACCGGCCACTCCTAAAGACTGCTAAATTCAGCTAATAATTCTTCCCTTTGGTTATTACTAAGAGGATTTCAAATGAAAGTGTAATTCATCTTCAATCTCATGTGGCCCGAGTGAAAGCCCAGTGGGCTCTTGTTATTCCTTATTGTCGATGTCACATGCATATATTAATGTCAATATTACTGTACATGTTTTATTAATTGTTCGATGCCTATAAGCCCAATGCGGTCCTGAGTGTACTATGATCACGTGATACATGTCGTGTTGTCGTGGGTCTGTCCTCTTTAACCATATTAAACTCGCCATATGATTGGCTAGTCAGGCGTCGTCTATTGACAAACTCGCCATCTGATTGGCTATCCAAAGAAGCCAGACACCGTCTATTGACAAATTCACCATCTGATTGGCTAGCCAGGCAACGTCTATTGATCGCTATTACTGATTCAACACATCGTAACATTGCCCAAATATGGTCATTTCACCCTTAATATCTACACATATATCCTGCGATAGCTGTCATCCGAACGAATTTGACAGTTGTTTTACTTTCTACGAAATCTTGAAGTGTTTCAAACATGTAAAAAAAAACAATAAATTCGACTTAATTATCAGTAATTCTGTTCACAGAAAAAATAATGAAACAAAGTTGAATATTGAAGATTTTCAATACATTTGGTAAACCACTCGCAAATGCTCAAATCAGATTCCCTACTTCCGATTGCTTCAATCTGCTCGAATACATTTATTATATGAAGAAAACAACTGGTAAATTACCTCATTTGCAGATACAAATTTACTCTCAGATCCTAGGCACTCTAGGTAAGTTGTCAAGACATTCTACGTTCTTCATCTGAACCCCAAAGTCGATCAGGTTTTCGACAACAATGTCGACAAGTTGAGGCGAATTCGTGAATGGATGAATTTCAGTGCTGAGATATTGACCGTCCATGGCCATTCCTTTAAAGGGGCTGTGTCACGGTAACACTTTACATTCGTTTTTCCGGGCCGGAAAGAGCTATTTCCACCGATTTTGATATGAACTAACGAACCTCTCGGCCATGTGGGATGCTTAAAATGAAAGCAAATATGCAAAAATGACTAACAAATAGTGTATATAAAGTCTCCAGGGAAAATATTGAAAATCCTTTCAATCAAGCATTGAGGGAGGGAAGTTTAACTGTTTGTATCCAATTAACAGCCACTAAACGAGCGATTACTCGATACATACGCAGTACCATGACATATCCCCTTTAACAGTTCCAGCGAATGTCCAACATGTTTTCATCGTTTCTCGAAGGCAAATAAGCAAATCCTGCTCAACTTTGTACGGCTTCAAGTGAAGAAAGTCAAGTTCAACTGTAAGCGTCTCTAGACAGAAGTACCAGCACTTCATGCATGTGAATCCTCTTAGAAGAAATTAAAGGTAGGAATCCTTGAACTCAACTCAACCTGCCATAAATCGAATAATTTCAAAATCACAGCGATTTCATCACTGGATAACAGTTCTCAAATAAATTTCCCACATTTATATCAATCCTTAAACATTTACCCATAACCTCAAAATGATCAGCCACAGATCGACAAGTTTGTGTGCTGAAATTGAAAAAGATACTCGGCGTTCCAATCCTGTTGCCAATTCTAGCCTCAGCGGGGAGGGCTATCAACAATCGGAATCCAGCCTAACCCCTCACAACTAAACTAAATATTTTTTGACAGTTGATTATAGTGGATTCAAAAGTCTTCCATGCAGGCGGGTTTTTCCCAGCAGAAAGTTGTGTCGTTGAACGACGTCTATGATTGGTTCGTGGTGAATCTTCATGCGAATAGACCATTTTCTCAAGTATGTGCACGCAACAGGCTTGACGGGCCGGTAAATACTTCACGTGGGAATCACGTAGTGGTTTCCTATAACCCTCCCTATTATTTCAACCAATACTAAATCCAAGCTTTTTTGCTCTGACGAAGGGCTAACGCTCGAAACGTCAGCTGCTACTCGCTTTCCACGGCGGTTAGCATACCTATTTTCAAATAACTTAGTACTTTTAACAAAGAGTTTTATGAACTGAAAGATACTTTGAATCCGAATAAATATTTAAAAGAGCTTTTCAGGCTTTTTCCAACTGTTTTCTAACCAAGTTTGAAAATGTTTACTTCGCACAAAATCGGCAAAAGGCGCCAAAATGGTGTGCAAATATGTACATGACGCGCGTGCGTTCAACTAGATTCCCGCGCGCCAAAATTATTTTCTGAAATGTTATCGATGTGTTGAATAATAAAACAATTATCCTGCTCGATCTTGTGGAATATCGCCTGATTTTAGCCCACTCGGCCCTCGTCGGCTAAGTATCTGGCGTTATAAGCCATCAAATATTTTATCTCTTTCTTGGTTGAATGCGTCACCTGACCCGATATTTTTTCTCTCCGCGAGCGGGAAATATCAGCGAATACACCCCCCTGTGAGCGTATAAGCGCGCGTCAAAGAAAATATTTGAAGGATGATAACAACAATAACCTTTGTGGCGTCGAAATATGCCCTGATATTTGTCCTTGGACATTATCTGATCCTTGAAGCTCACAGTTTCCCTCGAGCTTCGCTGTCGGGAACTGTTCTCTTCCTGGATCAGATAATGTCCGCAGACGAAATATCAGGGCATATTTCGACGCCACAAATAGGTTATTGTATTTATATTCCGCGCGATCTTGCAGGTTAATTGTTAAATAGTCCGACCTGCGCGCTGCAGACAAAATCACTTAGACTAAATGCCTTTTTGCTAGTTTTTCTCAGTTTTCTCGGTCTCGTCAACTATCAGCCGATAGAAACCTCGAACTTGCAGTATAAATAGATGCACAGGTCACGTCATGGTATGACGACATCAAAAACGCAGTCGAGTGGCGTGACTGTTGTTCTCGTCACGGCACAAATTTAAGATAACGCATTTCCCATAAAGCTTTCTATTTCAACCCATTAATGATCTAGGTAGTAATAAGGTTCAGGGTATTGACAAATACAGTGTTTATAAACTGAGCATGCGTACATGGATTGTTAACATCTCATATCCTTTGATATTCTCGGAGAGGTAATAATAATAATAATAGGCCATATTTATATAGCGGCATATGCCACAGTCTCATGGCACTTTACATTTTACTGACATATCCCGTCAGTGAATTTTTCGGACTGCTATTACGGCGCCAATGACTGCCACGCAGTTTACAATGTTGAGTGTTTGGTCAGTGCAATGGCCAGGCTGCTGTACCGGGTGACAATCCCCTTCTCTTTTTCGAGTAGTACAACAGGTTCTTTCACGTCCCCTTCAAATACTGATTAGAAGTATAAGGAGACAAGACCAACAGCTCATAAACGGCCCTGCCCAAGGACGCGGCTGGGTTCGAACCCCCAACCTCCCGCACTCTAGACCGTGCTCTACCAACTGAGCTAACCAGTGAACCCCTGACCTCCTGCACTCTAGACCGTCCTCTACCAACTGAGCTAACCAGTGAACCCCTGACCTCCTGCACTCTAGACCGTGCTCTACCAACTGAGCTAACCAGTGAGGCGGTTGAGGTAAACACCTGAAGTTAGCGCTTGGTATTCATATGTACACCAACCAACGCCTATGGAACTAGCAGTAAAGACATCGACAAACAGGCGGTAACAGAGATTTAATGAATTAGGTCGAGAAACGGTAGATAAAGTAACATTTCTTAGTTTTGCTTCTGCGCATCTTTTCTGCGCACGTCGGAAATAAATTATGGTACATGTATATCTTACTGTTTTTTTGTACCCACGCCTGCATGACAAAACGAAAAAGTAAGTTAGCATTACGCCTATTGTAGAACTCTGGTCTGCGGTTTCATTAAAAATAAACGAACAAAATACGTCGAGCGGCTTTAACTTTTACTTGGGCTGTATATTGTTGCAATGTTCACATCTTTAATTTGCCAATTAAAAACCAAAATAGTGTAAAATTATCATTTAAAAGAGACAATAAAGTCATATTTAAATGTCAAAGATTTCATCGGACAGAATAGAGCGTCACATCCGGGATATTCTTAATCCAAAGAGCACGCAGTTGAAAATCTTTGCTTCAATGCGCATGCAAAATTACAAAGGAATAGACCGTTTCGCATTCAAGAATTACCGCTGGATGCGATGACTACAGACGCATTTACTCAACACTAGTCTCATTCTGATGTTAAATATTCATAAATACCAGCGAGAAGGTGCAGAAGTTCAAACTGCAACAATTACGAACGTAATCCTTTTCACCCTAAAAGCTCTTGGAAACCTCCTACAGACAGAGATGCTGCACTTACTAAAAACGTAATTTACATGGTTCAATGTCACTACTGTAATTCACAATACATCGGAGAAACAAAACGATGCCTCAAAGACCGTTTTAACGAACACAGACGACCTGTAGATAAATCTAATATCAAAGCTAAGCCTACAGCCGTTTCTGAACATTTTCTCAGCCCTATATAACCATTCTAATACTGACATGCTCCTTATTCCTTTAGAAGTCATCTATTCTAAACGCGATTCCGCGAGAAAAGCACGTGAATCATATCTCATCTATAAAGCTAAAACCCTCGAACCACTCGAAATGAATAGACGTGATGAAATTTGTTTGACCTTTATTGTCGGCTGTTATTCGTATCTGCACAATCTTTTCAAACCTAATTTCCTTTTATGTGTTACTATTGTATAAAACATATGTCATCGATTTTGTAATTTCCGCTCAGTTACGTAATTAACAATTTATATACGCCTTGTATCCATTTGTGACCTCCACTGTAAAATAAACCTGAAGAAGGCTGGTACTGGCCAGCCGAAATATCGTATAAACCTCGAAAAGCGTTGTATTTGATCAGCATTGCAGTAGTCTTCGGACACTTTATCATTATACAACAATTGGTATTTATCAATATTTAATATCAGAATGAGATTGATAGTCCTGGGAGAGTCCATTAAAGTTATTATTATTATCATTAGACTAACTTGAGTAAATGCGTCTGTAGTCATCACATCCAGCGGTAATTCGTGATTGCGAATTATACTTCTCGCTGGCAGAGGTACGAAATAGGCGAGAAGTCGTTTCTCGCACACGACCATACCTGGTGCGAGAACTGAAAGGCGGGAAAGATGGGTCACATGACCAGTTGTTTTCGTTGCAGCCATTGTGCAACCCACGGTTTTTAGAGACCCACCCTCCGCCCCTGAATAGCTATTTATAGTGATGCTTAGATATCAGACGTTATACATGTAACTCTTAGCCAGCATAAACGTATCTGCGTTGGATTCATAGCTGTTAATGTTATACTATAACAATATATACACATTTTAAGTGTGAGAAATAAACCAAGGGTTGCGTTGTGGCTGGCGTCCACTATTCAAAATAGTGTGCGAGAAACTGGACTATTAAGATGAGATAAGCTTTATTTATCCACGTGACGTTACTGAGCCTAATAAGGCTCGTTACACAAATGTACGTGTATCTACAATAAAAACTACAATACATCTACAAAGCATCATTAATATTTAAGGAATGTATGGAAGAATGGTTCTAGAGCAATTTCAACAGTGATCATTATAGAAACTACGATAAAGGCCTTACATGCATGTAACTTAAATCTACGAGTGCGTACAATTAAAAATATATGATAATAATCCTGAGATAATATATATATGAATGGAGTCATGAGCTGCACTAGCTAGGGCACTGGATACAATGGCAGCACTCGTCTGTGCAGCAAAGTTTTTAAGATTAGGAGCCTCTCTGACATGAATAGGTAGTTTGTTCCAAAGTCGGCATGCAATATACGAAAAAGATCTATGTTTGAAACTAGTATTGGGGGCCGGCTGAGTAAGTCTACTTCCATTTACAGTTTTTGATACTAAACATATTACTTATATAGTTAGGATAACCTTTATAAATAAGTGTAAGAGCTTGAGCACAGCGCCTATGCTTAATAGATTCTAAATTACACTGTGACAAAATCTGTTCATATCTAATAGACTTAGGTATCTTAAAAAGAGTCCTGACTAACATAATAGTTAGTTTGCTCTAACTTATCTGATAAGGTATTATTGATTCCTATTAAAAGAGGGATACAGTAGTCAAAATGGGGAGGATATACACCTTATATTGTTTCAATGCCGTGTCACGATCAATAAAGTTCCTGATTCTGCGCAGAGCGGCAATCTTCGCATGAACTTTACTGAGAACTGATTTTATGTATTTAACTTGTTATCGATGTTAACTCCCAGCAGCTTAAGTTCTTCCTTAACCCAGATATTACTTGACTTTAAGGCGAGCTAGTAGTTATAGGTGGATTTACCAATGATCATGGCCTGCGTCTTAGTGGCGTTGATAGTAAGGTAGTTGTCATCAAGCCACTGAATTCCAAGACCGCAGGTGAGTTACTTGCAGAGTAACCGGTAATGTCGTCTGCATACAGCCTTAGTTCCACATTCTTGGTGGTACGGGTTATGTCGTTAATATATATATTGAAAAGAAACGGTCCCAGAAGGGAACCTGGGGGACGCTGCACTGGACTGTACGCCAACTTGAGTAGCTGTTCTCTATTTTGACTCGTTGCTGGCGGTCGCTAAGGTACGAGCGGATCAATTTCAAGGAGGTTCCTAAGACCCCATATTCCTTTAGAATTCTTAGTATATAGGAGACGGTTACATAGCGTGTCGAACGCCTTGCTCAGATCTACTGACACAGCAGAGACTGTTTCTCTCTCATCTAGTGCTTCTCTCCAATCCTCTGTGATCTTTAACAGGGCCGTACAACACGAGTGTCCTCTTAGTAAGCCAGATAGACTGTCAGAGAGTAGGCGGCGTGGCACAAAGTAATTGTACAATTGATTGTGCATGACTCGTTCGAATATCTTGGATACACACGGTAGTATGGAGATGGACGAGTTGGCTTTAGCGGCTTCACAGTCCTTTTTGAACGAGGGATTGATATTACTAGATTTCCACTCGCTAATCCAGCATGATTGTTCAAGGCAGTAATTAATCAGGCGAGCCAATGGTGACACCAGAGCAGGGACCGAGGCTTTCAGGACCTTTCAGAAACCTGGGGGAATGTTGTCGCCTTGGAGCCATTTAGAACGATTAGCAGGCTTATTGTGGCATGTAGTTGCGTTCTGTTGGTTATGTAACATCGGGATTTTGAAGAAGAGATGTTAAGCGACAATTTGCATTATCAATAAAAAAATCGGTTAAATTTCCCTTGATTTACATTTTTTTTGTTGGAGGGGGGGGGGGGGGGATGACTGGAGAAAATGCTGTTAGCTTCAGCTTCAATTTTTCTCCCCTTTTAGAGTGAATCACTTAGGTAGCCGATCGGGTTATGTTACAATTCCCGGAAGATGAGAAAGCTCCGCCTACATTAACCGCCTTCTACGATATAACAATACTCTCCTGAAACAATACCCGGGTGCACAACTGACGAGCGAAGCGAGCGGAGAAACAGTTCGTAATTTAGCCCATATTAATTCGAGATAATTCCTTTCTAAATCGGAAATGCTACAGTACTAGTTGCGTCGATAAACTGAAGTCAACGTAACATAATTGGATATCTCCTTAAAGTGCACCTATTAAACCCCTTTTGCAATTTTTATACATATGAATCTTTGAAAGGTTTTGAGTACTTCTGTGAAGAAATGTGCTTACATAGAATACTCTATGTTTCTATACTTGTTTGAAGTGGTGAAAATTTGACCTTTCCTGACCCATGACCGCGTAAGAAAAAGACTGGGTCGATTCTTGATCTTACGTCATATAATTCATTCCACTTTGCAATAATTTGAATACATATTTAGCATTTTGTCTAAAATAACTATTTTCTTTACTGACAACTCGCAGACTGTGTTGTTGTTGCCATGGAGAATAATGCATTAATGAGGTGACGTAAGATCAAAATTCGACCCAGGCTTTTTCTTACGCGGTCATGGGTCAGAAAAGATCAAATTTTCACCATTTCAAACTGAAGCATAGAACATAGAGTATTCTATGCAAGCCAAAAATTTCTTCACAGAGGTACTTAAAACCTTTCAAAGATTCGTATGTATAAAAATTGCAAAAGGGGTTAGGTGCATTTAAGTGGTGCAATCGTCAACAACACGTGGTTGTTCGTGGTGAATCCTCTGATTGGCTGACCGGCCAGCTCGGATTTGAGACCTCTTTTTTTATTTTTTTTTATAAATGACTTACCCAATGTGATTACTAAAAATAACAAATTATGCAGGCGCACCGAGATTTATGGGTCCGCGGACCCAGAAATGTTCATATAATTTACACGACAAAAATAGGTGTTGTGCCGAAATAGTTTGGGTCAGCGGACCAAATTTAGGGGTGTAGACACTCGGCCAAAATGCTTGGTACAGGCACCAATCGCATTCACACGACGTTGTACAATGTAACCGACTGTTGTAAAAAGCTTTGCTAGCGCTATTGATATTTATACCTGTTAGCTGTTGGCTCATCATCAGTGGCTCGAGTTACCATGTGTTTTCAGGGCTAGGGTTTTGGGTTTTGGTTGCAAATGAATGCGAGAAGGTATTAAAGTAATTCAGTTTCCGCCAGTGTGTGCTTTGCTTACCGGTTGTCGGTCAATGTACTGGAGAATGGGAGTGATGCGAGTTGAAAAATGCGAGTTGAAAGAAAAAGTAAGTAAACTGAGATTGGGGTTCCTGCAATGGTAAATGCTTTTTGAGATGGAAAAATCAAATTTTCCGTATACAGGAACTCCGAGTCAGTCGACGAAACGTGGGCCCCCCTTCTGGATCCCTAGAAAAATGAACCAGCGTATACCTCGCTGGACGTTTATTTTGTTCTCTTTACCCTCACAGTTATTCAGAGCTAAGTCCTTTCTAATTCTAATTTAAAATATTTCGATTGCAATCACAATTCAGTTCAATCTATTACTTAGTTTAACTATTCCCTTTCTTCTATCTCTGATTCTTCCAGCGACGAAAGCAATGTGCATCTTGAGGAAGTCCTACTCCCCCCTTCACATTTCTAATGGTGCCTCCCTTGGACACTGAAAACAATTTCTTTATGGGAGTACCCCTTCCTCCATAAAGGTGGGACATACACTACGGGGACATGCAAAATGTCTCCTGGTGTGTGCTCACCTTAAAGAGTGTCTGGCTGCATTGATATATATATATATATATGCTGGCCCACTACTCTGTAGTTTGAGCACTTTGGCATGGTACAGTGAACCTTTTAAACTGCCTTGTTGCAAGCTTGCTTGCTTCATAGCTAAGGTTCAGTCTGAAATCTCTGTTCTGCACTGATGAGCTCACAAAGAGCGAAACAGTACTGTCTGTAGATTGAGTATATATATATATATATATATATATATATATATAGATAAATAAATGTTTCGATTAATTCTATCAAACAGTGCTCGATACAATGCTGTAGAGCAATAATACTAAGGATTCGGAGTATTTAAATTTTTGGTTGATTCATATTTCGCTCTACAATACTGTTTCGTGGGGACCAAAGTCCTCACTCGTCAGGAGTTACTTCGTGAATGAATATTTTTTTACAGTAAAAAAATATTCATTCACGAAGTAACTCCTGACGAGTGAGGACTTTGGTCCCCACGAAACAGTATTGTAGAGCGAAATATGAATCAACCAAAAATTAAAATACTCCGAATCCTTAGTATATATATATATATATATATATATATATACACTGAAACAAAAAAACTCTGCCAAAGACTTATATATATCATATATATATATCCTTTATATTTCCGTCAAACTTTTTTGACAGTTGTTGCTTTGGTAGACACAAAGAAACATAATAGGCTTTGTTTTTCTTTGTCTTTGACGGTAATGAACTAATATGTTTAACCGTGAAATTCTGGCATTTTGGCCAGCAAGGTTTTGATCACACGTCAGTAGCAAGAGCAATAGCAAATTAAAATACAAAAACCGGTAATTTTGTTGGGTCGATTTACAGCTTTGTATTTTAATTTGCTATTGCTCTTGCTACTGACGTGTGATCAAAACCTTGCTGGCCAAAATGCCAGAATTTCACGGTTAAACATATTAGTTCATTACCGTCAAAGACAAAGAAAAACAAAGCCTATTATGTTTCTTTGTGTCTACCAAAGCAACAACTGTCAAAAAAGTTTGACAGAAATATAAAGGATATATATATATGATATATATAAGTCTTTGGCAGAGTTTTTTTGTTTCAGTGTATATATATATATATATATATATATATATATATATAATTCCAGAGGTTGCTTTTGTACTCGTATATCTAGAGTGCTCAATACCGTTAAGTAGAGCGAATGTAGAAACAGTTAACTGGTCACGGTTGTACTTTTGCTTCTGTTTAATGCATACAGAGCTGTTTCGTAAAGGGTCGAAGGTCCTTCACTCATCAGTGCATGGTCACTATATATATATATAGTGGCCCGAGTGAAAGCCCAGTGGGCTTTTGTTCCAATATACATTCGATATAGCCGCTCTACGTAGATGTATCGTAGCCGTATTTCAGTACGTTCCCGAATCCATAGCGCTAAACCCATGAACCATAAACAGTTCTGTAACACACATGCGACTTCTAAATAAACTAAAACCTATAACAATCATCATTTCCGTGACAACCGTTGTTTCCATCGATTTTCCAGCGAGAATCGAAAAAAAGTCACCCTTTGTTGATGTTTCCACAAGGGTCCGGCCAATTTTATAATTAATTTCCTCTCAGAGTTCAGTTTCGCTCGTTTTTCTTGTTCTATCATTTTTGTTTGGTTTAGTACTTTTCTTCTTTATCCTACTAGTTCGTTCATGTCATTTGCAGTTCGATAAATTGTTTTTGCAATCCGAAAAGTAGTTTATTCAGTTCTGTATATTCGATTCATATCCGTAAGGGGCCGTCGACATATTCGAAATGCCCCGCTTAACGCACAACGGACGTTAAAGTCAGACCCCCTCCCCCCTCCCCCTTAACGTCCACCCATTGTTTTATGATTTTATAAGGTCAGGAAAAACAGTAATGAAATACACGGGAGTTAACTTATAAACAAAGTATATATAAAACAAGCTTTCAGTACCTCGAATTCCCGTACGAGCTCATTTCGGATCTTGACTAAAATACTCATTATCCACACGACTATAAAACTGAGTTTCACTACCTGGAGGTTTGAGGTATTTCATGATACTTGTAATCAAAAGACCTTGTTGAAATTTCCGAGAAATTCAACAGAAATTGCGCTATAATGTAAATCTACCTGACTGGAAACGTTTGATTAAAGAGTGTACTTCTATTGATGAAAAAGTGTTTGTTCTAAATACCCCACACTAACGTCCATGCCCTTACCCCCTCCCCCCCTAAACGTCCGTTGTTATGATGAAATACCTCAAACCTCCAGGTAGTGAAATTCAGTTTTATAGTCGTGTGGATAATGAGTATTTTAGTCAAGATCCGAAATGAGCTCGTACGGGAATTCGAGGTACTGAAAGCTTGTTTTATACTTTGTTTATAAGTTAACTCCCGTGTATTTCATTACTGTTTTTCCTGACCTTATAAAATCATAAAACAATGGGTGGACGTTAAGGGGAGGGGGAAGGGGGTCTGACCTTAACGTCCGTTGTGCGTTAAGCGGGGCATTTCGAATATGTCGACGGCCCCTAAGCCATGTTCTGTTCGGTTTCGGTCAGTTCAATTTTCTCAATTTCTTTGTGTATGGGCGTCAAACAGTTTCAACATCGGATTCGGTTTCCAGTTCTATTTATTCTATTCATGCACTCAGCTTAGTTTTCTTGGTTCATATCTAATCATGTCCATGTCCACTCTAGTCCGGGTTCAGTTCAGACTCTGTTCTCCAGTTCTCTTAGTTCTAAACTTCTCGGCTCTTTAAGAGCGACTGTCCACTAATATCGAGCAAACCGCGGCAAAAGATGAAAAAAAAATTCTTCATATTTCGTTCAAAGATAGACTTTGGTCAGTTAGTAAACGTGCTGGGATTCTTTTGTTCAAAAATTTATTTAACTTTGAGAAAAATTTAAAAAACGGTTACGGCCGGCGTGAGTCCGAGACAGCCTGAAATAAGAGTGATTTTACCGGTCTCTCTAACCTTGCCCTGTACAAACGCTAAAGGAGCTTCGCATTTTTCGAATTCGGATATTTGTTTAGAAAGTATTGATCAACTGTTTGAGTGCAATAATTAGATTATAGCTTTATTCTCAAGATCCTGAGAGCCCACTTAAATACGCTGTAGTTTGCTAATTTGAAAACCTTATTTCAGGGCACTTTTTTGAAAAATAAATGTTATATGTGGTATAATTCAGAATACATTGAAACTTCGTTTTTGATACAAGTTAGCATTGATCTAAAACATATATGAGAATTAGTTTGGGTTATCTTCTCAGTGCTTCACACGAGCGGTGTGAATTTCGACGAAATGACAACATGAATTTGTAAACAGTCAAGTCGTACTCTTCGATAATAGTGCAAAATATCGAGCAGAAACCTATTGAACCAGCAGTTTTTAACAATAAACATAACTTAAAAGAGTTGAATGAACTTACCTTTTAAACCCATTGCTAGAAAATCGATTCTTACTAAGTTTTCTTCCTTCTATTAAGTTGCCCTCTTCAATTGTTGTAATCCAAGATCACAATTACCAATTAACTGTTCGGCGGGTCAGCTCCAGACATGATGGAATAATAACGATTCTTGCATTAATCGAATGGCTTTTGACCGCTTAATAAAGGAAATGCATTAAAAACATACCTAGCTGGAAAAAAATCCACTGTTTCGATTGCATTTCGTGTTTTTGTAGGCAGTTACAAGAGCGGATCCAGCTTTATGCATGTCACGCGCTCTTGTGTTTGCGTGGTCATGTCACGCGCTCTCGTTGGAGAGGGTGGGAGGGGGGGGGGGGGGGGGGGGGGGGGGGAGGAGGGAGGGAGAGAGATGGAATAAATGGGGGGGGGATTTTTAACAAACTCTAGTGGGCAAAAATAACAGGGGAGCATTATCAAATTATTTATCCGGCTTATATCTCATTCGAACTTTCCTAATAGTATTGCCTTCTGTACAGTTGAGGCTGGCTGTACTTCTGATATGAATGGTAAACCATTCATGCGCAAAATAAATAAGAAACAAAACAAATAACATCCAATATGCCCAAATAGGTTGCTTAATGTCCTCGTTCGGGATACCATAGAGACCAGCTTTTCCCCCGCTCCACGGGTTGGGTGTAGTCATGTAATGTGTACATAACGTGAAAACTAGCAGTGTGAATGAAGAGCCGTGAAAAGAGCCTCTTGCCAGTTCATTCGCGACTGACACAAGCTTTTGTTAGATAGATTATAGATAGATACAGCCGATTGCACTGAAATATTCTGATTTCACCAAATATCCAAAATTACCAAATACCCAAATTTTCACAATGCCGACTTTAAACCATGCGTATGGTGGCACAAAATGACTTGTTCACGAAAAAAAATTCTCGTGCAAATTCCTGTGCCCCAAACATTGTGAAAATGCAAATGATATGGTATATGCAAATTAATATATGGATATAGTTGGTGGAATCTCGGTTAAAAAAAATAGTAACACAAAGCAAAGTCGTGAAAACGAGTCGGAAAGTTGAAATCTGACTCTGGCAGTTTTCATTTATTTTGTATATACTTGGGGAGAGGTACCCTGCTAAGCTCGCTTCGCGCCTAAAACTAGAGAGTGCAAGAAGTTAGAACCTCTGGTTCCTAGGGTAGATTCCTTGACTTTTGTTGTCATTATCCGTCCTCGATCATCATATGGTTTTTATTTTTATTATTTTATTTATTTTTATTTATTTTTATTTATTTTTATTTATTTTTATTTATTTTTATTTATTTTTATTTATTTTTATTTATTTTTATTTATTTTTATTTATTTTTATTTATTTTTATTTATTTTTATTTATTTTTATTTATTTTTATTTATTTTTATTTATTTTTATTTATTTTTATTTATTTTTATTTATTTTAATTTTTTATTTTTATTTATTTTTGGGGGGGAGGAGGGGGGGGGGGGGGAGGGCTGATTGGACAATTTTGGATTTTTCCTGTTTGTCATTGTCAGATTACATAAGAAATATTAAACCCGATAAGATGTAACATGTTTATTGTTCTACTGCTTATGAAATATCTCTCTTTTTTCTGATTATCGACTTTACCACTGACTTTAGATAGTATCTGAGACGAGCATTCAATTTTTTGAATCTGACTGACATCTTCTCCCGATGGAACCTGTACATTTGTGTTTTTTACAGGTACCTGATATACTAACCAGCTAATTGTGCACAGTACGAGTTTACAACAAAATATCCAGCTTTCATTAGCTCTCGAGGCAATAATTCAGAGATTCGAGCCAATCAAATTCGATGCTCCGAAGGAATTCGTTGCACTGTGAAATATCTAAATCAGACGGTCTTCGTATACATTTTATCCTGACCAGAAAAAGAGTGGCCAAGCTGGAATTAATACGATAGATAAAATACGCGAACTTCAGGAAAGCATCTGGGTTACGTAAATGTTGCTGTGCCCTTCATAGAGACCCATCGCTTTATTTGAACACAATGCTGACAACTATATTTACCTCTTATTAACCTCGTTTGCTCGGTCCGTACCGTAAGTCATGGACCGAGGTTTTCCCCTTTTTATGGCCCAAGCGCGAAGCGCGCCGAGCAAACGAGGTAATAACATTTTTATTATATAGTTTCTTCATTTTCTTTGAGACCGGAAGTGGGCGGAAGGTCCGTACGGGAAGCTATAATTTACCAATCATAGCTCGCGACTTAGCTATATAATGATTTGCTTCAGTTTGCTTCAATAGCCGGTGGAGTCGACTGCCACACAAATAACAATTTCAGTAGTATATCACATTAGCCAGTTAGCTACACTTTAGCTGAGCAGTATTAGCAAGTGTGCGCAAATGATCAGGGCAAGGGCGATGACACCCTCGACTTCCCATCCTTGATCTGACACACCGCGCACTTACTAACACACTCCACTAACTTAGCAGCGACAAAGAACGAGTCCGTAATTTCGAACGCGATTGAGTATATATTGTGTTTTGTATAGTCGAGCATGATTTATAGTCATATTCGATCACGATAAAAGGTAATGTCTTCGCAAAACATCAAATTTCAAACCACAAATGGTTAGACCTTTTCGTCCTCTCGGATAAAGATGATAAATTGTAGGTCTATCCGTGAATGATCATGAAGAGCCACCTTATAACATTGCCACTGATCAATCGCACTGATATTATTGTCATCGTTGTTGCTATTGTTAATCTGTTTTTTTAACGTTAGACAAGTTGTCTCACGAGCGCGCAGTTGGGGCCTTGGTAGCCTGCTTGTAGGCTCTGGTTGATTTGGAGTCCCTGTGGTGGGAGAAAGGAGAGAAAGAGAAAGAGAAAGAGAAAGAGAAAGAGAAAGAGAAAGAGAAAGAGAAAGAGAAAGAGAAAGAGAAAGAGAAAGAGAAAGAGAAAGAGAAAGAGAAAGAGAAAGAGAAAGAGAAAGAGAAAGAGAAAGAGAAAGAGAAAGGAGAGCCTGCACTGTAATTTTGACAGAGCTGATTTAGCCCCAAAAATGGGGCCGAATCGGTGAGTAAAATATGGCACCTTTTTTAAGTCTGTTTCAGACATAATGGTTAGAGCTGATTTGGCCCTTTTTGGGGCCCTGATTTGACCCCTGCCATTAGGGCTGAAATGAACCCTGTTTGGTACTGTTTTGAAATTCGAAGGGTCTGAAATGCTTTTGAGAGGTTCTGAATTGGATTTTAAAGGTTCTGAATTGGACTTTGAAAGGGCTAAAATAACACCTCAAATTGGGGTTGTTTCGACCCCATCTAGGGCTGTTTGTATTCTGTAACAAGGACTGATTTGACCCATTTAGCAGTGCCAAAATGTTTTTTTAATGGTTCTGATTTGGACTTGATTGGGGGTAGAGTAGGTCACTACCACAAATGGGGTTGCATCGACCCCATCTACGTTGTTCGTATTCTGTAATCATTTACACTGGATGATTTGGCAAATTTACACCTTAAATACAGATTTTAGAAATACAAATAATCAATTCAGGACAATAACTTAAGATTTAAAATGAATTGCCACTTTAATTCAAATTGAAGATGACCTATAAAATAGCAATAACAAATGCTGTTTGTACCCTGGAAGATTATACTTTATACCGAGATTATAAAAGGCCACATCGTTATAAAAAAAACGAAAATAATAAAAGGAAAAGACCCTTGTGTCTATTTCCCAAAACTTGCAAATATTTAATTCATACCTTTGCCGGTGCATTGCAAAATTATGCAACAGACACTAGCGTCTCTCCCCTGTGAGTAAGATAATTATGTTAAAAACATAAAAAACAGGCCAACAAATCAAAGATGGTATCTACAATTGTGTGGCTAGGAAGGGTGTACATTACATGTATGCTTCCCTCACAAACAATATACAAATTGTCCATATCATAAAAGCTCTCAGACTGCCACATCTTGAGGCAACTCAGTTCTTTGCTATTGATTTAAAAAATCCAAATTCCCTAGATTCTTGAGCAATCTTTGGAAGGGAAAAGACTCTTGAGTGTATTTTAATATATTTCCCCCAAACTTGCAAGTATTAAATTCATACATTTGCCAGTACAAAATGATGCAACAGACACTAGTCTTTTTCCTTCCCAGTACAATGAGGGAGTATTGCTCAAGAAATGAGAGAATTGCTGTCCCCTGTAAGTAAGATGTTAAAAAAAAAACAGGCCAACAAACGAAGATGGCATCTACAATATTGTGGCTAGGAAGGGTGCACATTACAACCAAAAACAGGTAGAGTGGAAACTGAGCTCGAAAAAAGGTTGATGTCTCACCAGTCACTCTTCATATGTCTACAAGTCAAAACATAAAGGAATGTTAGCTCTTCTAGGGAAGTGTCTGAGAAAAATCACAAGCTTTCGATCTTGGGCGACTCTGTCTCTATGACCATTATTTGTGTAAAAATTTGACGGCACAAAATCCTACATGAAATAAAGTGTATCAAGGTTTCTTATTTTTTTATAAACCATAAACTTTTAAAATAGCAGTGGGGTATCTTGGGGGCAGGGGGGGGGGGGGGGGGGGGGGGTCTAGGGGTTCCAACCCCCCCACCCCCCCCCCCCCCTTCCCTCTTGAGAATTATTCTTTTGAATGTGCCATTGAAAGTTACAAAAAATGATCAAAACTATACTTGACCTCCCCTTTTGGGGGGCTGAACCCCCTCCTTTTCAATATCCTGGCTCCACCTATTTAACAATTAGACTGCAAGCTAAAGGGTTCTATCCACTGATAGTTGGTGAGGGGCACAGCCGTGAGCCAACTGTCAAAGTCGATAAAAACTGAGAGCGAGCCAGTCTAATCCACTATACCAAAAAAGATGGTGGTGGTACATTTAACCACAATTCCTTGCGAACCTAAATCAGCCACCACAACAAATAGAATTTGTTTACTTGCATGAAAGTTACACTTTGTTAACAGCCTTATACCTGCATTGTTTGAAGTTTCTCCACCCCTCTTTAGGAATTTTATGGGGAATTTTAGGTTTTCTGCACACTAAGAATTGTGGGTAAATGTACCAGCTGCCATCTTTTGGGGTAAAGTGGATTGTGTTAGCATAACATAGCTATCGTTCTATCAACTTAATAGCAATTGACTAACATCGACAAAACCTTGCAAAACAATCAATGTTTGTCCTGCACGCACTAGTCAGATCTTGTGCCCATGACATCTATCGAACGATTGAAGTCACTGGTCTAGCCAATCAGATTTAGAGATTTCCCAATAGTCGGCACGGCTGTGTTATGCTAAGAATAGATATTTTTACTCCATATAAAGGAAGATTTATTCCCGATTTGAACTCGAAGCTCTTATCAAGACTTCTAAAACTGTATATTTCAACAGAATAACTGCCAAAGTCTGGACATTTTGACGTTGTATCTGTACCAATTTGTTGAAGAGGCACAGGCAACATATAGACCTCTTTTCAAGCTCAGTTTCCACTTTACTTGTTTTGGTAGTATGCTTCCCTCTCAAACAATATACAAATTATCCATATCATAAAGCTCTCCCAACTGCCACAACTTGATTTTTAAAAGCCAAATTTCCTAGATTATTGAGTAATCTTTGGAAGGACTGGGAAGGAAAAGACCATTGTGTCTATTTTAATATATTTTCCCCAAACTTGCAAACATTAAATTCATACCTTTGCCAGTGCATTGCAAAATGATGCAACAGACACTAGAGTCTTTTTCCTTCCCAGTCCAAGGAGGGATTGCTCAAGAAATGAAAGAATTGCTGTCCCTTGTGAGTATGATATGTTAAAAAGATAAAAACAGGCCAACAAACTGAAGATGGCATCTACGATTTTGTGGCTAGGAAGGGTGCACATTATGCTTCCCTCACAAACAATATGCAAATTGTCCATATCATAAAGCTCTCCGACTGCCACAACTTGAGGCTGGACAAACTTGCATACCCCCTCTTCAATAGGCTTGTTCCTATGCAAGAAACAATAAGAGCTGGCATCAAATATAATTTACAAAAAGTACACGAGGACCACTTTTTCATATTTGTACAGTTAACAATAATATCATGAGCCCAAAGTTGAAGTAACTGTAAACCTTTAGTTATAAAACGAGAGGGAGTGGAACACATGTACAATTGTTTAAGGTGGCTCGGTACAATCGAATAGATGCCCCCGGCTTCTATTTAAAATTTGGCCTTGACAACCCGGCATTTATTTGAGACTGGCATTAATTCGAGACCCGTCATCTAATCGAGTAAATACGGTACATGTACTGTATATCCTCTATTAAACCCCCTTCGATTCTTCTAAAAAGCCCCCCTTTTAAGGCACAAAATCTATTAAGCCCCTCCTCTCTTTTAAGCCCCTCCCCCTCCCACCTCAAAACAGACACAATAACTGACAGTATTACCAGTAGATCACTACCGTACATACAGTATCATGGTGATAATTAATTAATGTTTAATTCGATGTACATGTACAAGTAGTTAATTTGGACATTTTTATTATGGGAAGGTACTCATGGCTTGCAATAAAATGAGTAAACTGATAACCTATTGAAATAAAATAAGCCACTCCCTCCCCCCCCCCCAAAAAAAAAATGTGCCTGGAATTAAATAAGCCCGAGGTGGCTTAATAGTAGCCTGCGTCGCATCCGAACTAAACCCTGGTTAAGTCCGTCTGCGAATTAATGAACGACAGCTTGTTTTGGACCCCCAGCGGAGTAGCACGATTATATGTACCCCTCCTCTGATTGGTTTTTAATAATGCTCATTCGTATACGTCTTCTGAATGGCCATTCAACTGTCAACAGTGCAACTTACGGCTAATTTACATTTCAAAATATGTCAGATCACGTTGAGAAAAGCAATGGCATCTGTACAATATCAGTTTGACATCAATATTTGTTTGTTAGAACAAGAGCAGTTGACTGTAGTTGAGTTCAGATGTGGCACATACTAGATCTTTCCAAGCTGCATGGGATATTTGTTTGTGTTCCTCGAACGAGCATTTTGTCGTGACAGATTCTATTCAATGTGTTCGGCAAGTTTCCTTTCATGTGGAAACTAAACCACAGCCAGCCTATTATGTTACATTACTTCAAAACCTGACCCGAAATTGAAATAAACCTACCCTTCTCCGATAGTAAAACACAGGGAAATGACGACTGAGCTCATCTAGGGCGAGAAATCCCAAGTAAACAGCTGACTCAGATGCAAACGAACAGTCTCAACCGAGTGACCTCTGACATGAACTGCCCATCATAACAATCTCCGAGGCTGGCTTGTTCTAATGTCAAACTGATATCGTACACATGCCATTGCTTTTCTCAACGTGATCTGACATATTTTGAAATGTAAATTAGCCGTAAGTCGCACTGGTGACAGTTGAATGGCCATTCAGAAGACGTGTAAGAATGAGCATTAGTAAAAACCAATCAAAGGAGGGTACATATAATCGTGCTACTCCGCTGGGGGTCCAAAACAAGCTTTCGTTCGTTAATTCGCAGACGGACTTAACCTGGGTTCAGTTCGGATGCGACGCAGGCTACTTAATAGAGGAATTACGGTACCTACATGTAAGATACTTACTGCTACATGTAAGAGAGTGAAAACCTCTTCCTGTAACCCCTGCTTCCCACATTTTTGTTTCAGCAGTTTGTTGAGTTGAGTTTGCTGTTCTTTATTTCTAGAAGAGAAATTATGTTATAATTTATTCATGATAGACAAAGAATAGCGGAGCCTCAACATCTTTAATACAGGCACTGAAATGACAGGATTGTGGTGTCTGCATTACAGTTGAGCCTCTAGATAATAAAAACCTTCATAACATATATTCCATTAAAATATGGAGCCAGCTCTGCTAAGAAAAAGTGCATATTACATGAATGTACATCGTGCAAAGCTTTAGACATGGTAAGAGAATGTCTCTGCCCTTCAGAAAATCCACAAAACTCTAAAACTAACATATGGCTATTCAATACAACACCAAAAACAAAAGGAAATGCTGGATGCGAGAGTTAGGAAAGAAGCTTTAATAAATATTAAGCAAATGTACAGACACATTTTAATAAATTTGAAGCAAATAACAGCATTAGATATGTGACAAGCAATGCATGTTAGTAATGAGATTCCAAAACACAAGGCTTTGCACTCATAATGCATATTCCTCAGTCACATATTCATACAATAATTATATGCAGACAGATTTAACAAAATTAATATGAAGCAAATAACAGCATTAGATATGCAACGAGCAATGCATGTAACTAATAAGATTCCAAAACACAAGGCTTCGCACTCATAATGCATATTCCTCAGTCAACATTAACATAATAATATTAATTATGTTGACACATTTAACAAATATGAAGGAAATATCAGCATTAGATATGTGACGAGCAATGCATGTTAGTAATGAGATTCCAAAACACAAGGCTTCGCACTCATAATGCATATTCCTCAGACACACATTAATAGAATAATTATATGCAGACAGATTGAATAAATATGAAGCAAATAACAGCATTAGATACGTGACGAGCAATGCATGTAACTAATGAGATTCCAAAACACAAGGCTTCGCACTCATAATGCATATTCCTCAGTCAACATTAACATAATAATAATTATTATGTACAGACACATTTAACAAATATGAAGGAAATATCAGCATTAGATATGTGACGAGCAATGCATGTTAGTAATGAGATTCCAAAACACAAGGCTTCGCACTCATAATGCATATTCCTCAGACACACATTAATAGAATAATTATATGCAGACAGATTTAATAAATATGAAGCAAATAACAGCATTAGATACGTGACGAGCAATGCATGTTAGTAATGAGATTCCAAAACACAAGGCTTTGCACTCATAATGCATATTCCTCAGTCACATGTTCATACAATAATTATATGCAGACAGATTTAACAAAATTAATATGAAGCAAATAATAGCATTAGATATGTGACGAGCAATGCATGTTAGTAATGAGATTCCAAAACACAAGGCTTCGCACTCATAATGCATATTCCTCAGACACACATTAATAGAATAATTATATGCAGACAGATTTAATAAATATGAAGCAAATAACAGCATTAGATACGTGACGAGCAATGCATGTTAGTAATGAGATTCCAAAACACAAGGCTTTGCACTCATAATGCATATTCCTCAGTCACATATTCATACAATAATTATATGCAGACAGATTTAACAAAATTAATATGAAGCAAATAATAGCATTAGATATGCAACGAGCAATGCATGTAACTAATAAGATTCCAAAACACAAGGCTTTGCACTCATAATGCATATTCCTCAGTCAACATTAACATAATAATATTAATTATGTACAGACACATTTAATAAATATGAAGCAAATAACAGCATTAGATACGTGACGAGCAATGCATGTAACTAATGAGATTCCAAAAAACAAGGCTTTGCACTCATAATGCACATTCCTCAGTCACACATTAACACAATTATATACAGATTTAATAAATATGAATCAAATAACAGTATTAGATATATGATGAGCAATGCATGTAACTAACGAGATTTCAAAACACAAGGCTTTGCACTAATAATACAATATTCCTGTCACACTTTGGTTCAATTTTTACATTGTCTTGAGTAATCTGTGCTAACACATAATGCTCACGGTTTGTGTTCTGAAATTTTTGACTCTCACAAAATGGGAGTTCAGCACACTATGCATAATGGTAGCTCCTGGGCCTTTAATGCGATTACCAAACCACAGGCCTCCGCCACTCGTATAATGCATATTCCTAAAACCTATTAACATTTTAAAACATTTTGTTCATGTACATGCTACACAAGAGCAAAGGCATTTGTCTGTATTGTACAAATTAAGTAGCAGTTATATAAAGCTTTAAATGCAAATGAGGGCATTAAAATAAAATAAAACATGGAATGCTGCATTTGAATCATTATTTTGTAAACAGATTGCACCTAACTTGTACAGTGTACCAGTTAAAATTAAAACCACAAGGATGTGTCACCCTAATAAGGCATGATTAAACAATGCATGACAGAACATGAGGTGGTGTGAGTTCAAACTCTCACATTCATTTGAACATAAGGGGTGGTCAGATTGGTGCTAGTGATTGTGATGTCACCTTTTTAGCAGGCACTAGCATGCATTCCAAGCTTCGACCATGGAAAATGATTATTCCTCCAGTGCTCCAAACAGGAAGTTGACAGATATCAGAATCAGAAGTATTGTGCTAACTCAAGGTTCAAGGTTCAAGGTTCAAGGTTTTTATTTCCACAAAACAAAACAATAATTACATTTAGGACATGCGACAAAAGATAGTTGCTAATGTGGAGGAGCACAAGCATAAAACCACGAGGGTTACCAAAGTTGCTTATGCCCCTGGAAAACTTATTTAAATTAATCTATATATAAGACAAATACAGGATATATAAAAAATGATTGTAGATAGTGCACTAGATCTAGTATAAGAGTTTGTGTAAACTAGACTGAAACAGAAATAAATGTATTTTGTAAAATAAGATTAAAGTAATAGAGTAATAGAGTTTTGGTTAAGTATTACATCTACGAGAAAGAGCAAAAATTGTAATTAGCACAAACGACAGCTGCAAACGACAGAAATTTATCATTAATACTCAGGAGGAAGAGCTAATAGATATTTTTTGTAATTATTTTTGAAAGATTTCAAGTTAGGCGATTGTTTTATATCTAAAGGTATACTAAAGGTATACTAAACTAAAGCCGGTCTGCTAGATTGTGCTGGGTAAACAAATCATCCTGCCTCCTATAAACTCTTGCTGATTTTACTGGATCCTACAGTGTAGTTGATAGCAGTTTAGTTTAACTGACGAGGTCATCCTGTTAAAAATATTATTATTAACTCACAGGCTCTCATGTTTGACTCATAATGCTGATTTGGTCTCTTATGTGCACTCACCTTTTCTCTCTTAGGAGCTAGTGCTAATGTACTAGTAGGGCTGGCTGCAAGGGACTTAGTTCCTTAGACTTAGTACCCTACATGTAGGTGAAGAAATATTGACCGAAAACCTTTAGTTTTCTATTGGGCTCCGTTCAATATCCGTAACCTCCCTCTCTCTCGAGGGATCTGGCGAATTAGTGTGGAATAAATCTTATACATAGCTATAGCGGATGATGTGTAGATTGTGACTACTAGTGAAAATATCCAGCTTAATTTTAAACAATATGCTAAAAATTTTGGTAATTCAAACGTCGTGCTGCCGCCGTGTCGACACGGCGGTAGCACGACGTTTGAACGTACAATATAATACGCGGAAAACAGTAGTATTTTACCGACTTTACAACCGTACCTTGTGAACCGGATAGACTGCCTTGATCAGAATTGGAAGAGTTATCAATGACCAAGAAGTCGGCAGAGAGATCGCCATATTATAAATCCCATTATCAGTCGTACTCGTAGCATAATTTCTTCTGGGAAGACGGGCCTGAAATGTATAAAAACACACACATGAACTAATAATACATACTAATACACCAATTTAAAGTTGAAAAGTTATATTGTAGTTATTTAAAAACAGAATATTGCTGAAAAAGATAATTCTACACGAGTTAAAACGCCTAAAACCGTAGAAGTTTGCAGTGCCGTTGTTCCTCGTTGCTATAATTGCGCCAAAATGTCTACGCATGCTCGCTAGCACTCAACCGCTGAGTTTGTATGCGGCGCATAAGTGCGCGAAAACATATCACGTGGTTTCACTTCAAGAAAGCACATGGTTCACTGAACTACTGTACCTCAGCCTTTCCTTTTCATCTTCGATAATCTTGCCTGCTTTCTTCTTAACGAGCCGACGGTCTTTAAAAAGTCTCGTCCTCAAAACGTCCTGCAAGATCTTCGCCGTCGAGGAATTTTTTGTCTGTGAAAGTTGAAATTTAAGCAGTCAGTCAGCCCGGGGACACCACTGTGAGCCTCTACGGTTAGCGCAATATCAGTTTGAGATAATTTTACTTACTTGCAATTCTTTCGATGGTGTCAGGCTTGAAATTATTTTCCTCCAACCAATTCTTGACCTGTTCGCTAGAGAAGGTTCGGTCGAATTCCGTTGACATTGCGTAGCCTACAGCTACTGACTCGTCTGATTCGATGGCGGCACTTAGGGCGGAATGACTCAGCTTACCACTGTTTGAACAGTGTCCTCTACGCGGGGAAATCAGCGAAGAAAAGAGGCAAAATGAATGCCGGGCTTGCGATTTATACCCAAGAGTAAATTACAGTCACGAGTCTTTCCGAGAAACCAATAGAATTAAAAGAAGCTGACGTACGTAATATCTGAATACCCTGCACCGACCAGCAATTCATGATCCTTCATGAATTTTGAGGAGGGGGGGAGAAAACACTGAGCTATTAGGGAAAAAATAGTTAACAAGTACATGCTTTTGCTATCAGCTATCCACTAGTCATTACAAATTTGACGGGTGGCCCCCCCCTCCCCCCCCCCCTCCTCCCCCCTCCCCACGATGAAATTATACCTCTACCCACATACTAGTTTAATAGTTGGGAGGAATGCGTGACGATATAAACGAACGTCTGCGTAGGAGGCTACCCACGTACCGGATATGTGCAATGTTGGTTGATCGTAATCGTGCACTATTAGAATCACATGATCAAACGGAGTCAAATCATATTCACATGCACAGCGCAGAGTCGAGGCTGTGGCCTTGCCGCCTTAGTCATGCCTTTTAAGTGTAATATGTGCACACCGGGTGCCGTTATGATAACTTTTGCACTTCTTTTCAATCATTACCAACGAGTAATGTGCCGAAGCAAACGCTGTAAACTTGGAGTTTGCATTGCAAGTTTGGATTTCTCTATATATAGGTATAGTGTTTGTAACACCCAGTTTAAACGTTGAACTTTTCATGTGTCAAATCTAATACAAATCTCATATGCATTGCTTAGCTTGATCATTTACATCAAATTTCACATGTTAAACTGCATCTTTATCAGTTTAGTTAGGGTCATAATTGTAATGAAAAATGCAAGGGGTGAATTTAATTACTGGGGAGCCTGTTTTGCGAAAAGGGGGCTGTTTTGAATATAATTGAGAGGACTGAGGGCTGAAACAGCCCAATTGTACAGTTTAACCCTTTACTGTGTTGAAATGACTAAACCAGGGCTGTTTTGGGAAAAAGGGGGCTGTTATAAATATTGAGAGGGCTGAATGTTACATAGGGCTGAAACAGCTCTTGTGAACAATTTGACCCTGTACGGTGTTGAAATGACTAAACCAGGGCTGTTTTGGGAAAAGGGGGGCTGTTTTGAATATTGAGAGGGCTGAATGTTACATAGGGCTGAAACAGCCCTTGTGAACAATTTGACCCTTTGCGGTGTTGAAATGGCTAAACCAGGGCTGTTTTGGAAAAGGGGGGCTGTTTTGAATATTGAGAGGGCTGAATGTTACATAGGGCTGAAACAGCTCTTGTGAACAATTTGACCCTGTACGGTGTTGAAATGACGTTGAAAGGGGCTGTTTTGGAAAATTATAGTACTGTTTTGAAACGTCATGGGGCCATTTTGGTTTTCTTTGGAGCTATTTCAGCCCCCCTTGGTCACAACAGTCCAACAAGGGGCTGAAATAGGTACTCTGTCAAAAGGGCTGTTTTGGACTTTAGGGCTAAATCAGTTCTGTCAAAATTACAGTGTGCGACAAGACCCTGTGGCCGAACGATAATTTCAAAAACACAGGATCTTGTCGCAGACTCTACTTTCCCCCCTCCATGCAGTCTTTCTCTTTCTCCCCCTTACCCCTCTTCTCTCCCACCACAAGAACCCCAAACAACCAATAGCCCCAAATCAACCAGAACCTGCAAGCAGGCTAGGGCCTTGGCCGAATGGCATCAAATTAGGCAAAAAGCCTTTATTTACTATCAATTGTTGCAGTTTGTATCGTTGGCAGGATTTCAGGTTTCATTCACGACAAACATAATCATGTAAATAGCCTAAAAGAGGAGTAAAGGGAGGGTTGTTTAGTAAAGACTTAGAGGAGACAAGAGTGACCCCGTCCCCTCCTCTTATGCCGCTTCGCAAACTTCTAGTCTGATGCTTTTATTTAGTGCACGATAACTCTGTTGTGAACAAAGCTGGCTTGCTTTTCGCCTATTTTTGAAAAATTCAACAGCTGTTATAGGGTTATATAAAAAAAAACGTTGGGTTAGCGGCACTTTAAGCCCAACGCCTTTCGCCGCTGGCTAATTAGCGAAAAGTTGTTGATTTCACTTTTGACCGTGAAAAGTTCTTTATGCAGATCAACTAGATCTATAGATCGACGATCCATGCACGTGTTCTTCTGACTAAGGTTAGGTTTTTTAATATGTTGGGTTATAGGGTTTGGATTAGTTCACAGGACCATTAAATAAACAACACTGTAATTCCTCTTCTAATCTAACCCTGACTTAGTATCCCCAATTGCTCGCTAATTTGGGGTTAGTCACTAGACCACGTGGATCGTGGCTCCTTACCGGCCCCGTAAAATACCTGAGCTGCTGTCCGTACAGAGATTAACACGAAAACACTTACCCGAACCTACAGGAACAAAAATGTCAGTCAGCTGTCAGGATCGTTCTGGACGCCTCTTTGTTGGTGCTGCGCTCTGCTTTTGGCCATTTTCTTGCCTTTTCGTGTTTGGATATTTCTTCAGTAACACCAAACGGCTGGGAGCCTCTGCGCCAGCCAATGCATAAGGAAGCTAGGGCGATGCGCCTACAATGCTTTGAAAAGCGCAGTTCACTTCCGTGCGTTCGCCGCTAAAACTTAGCTTCCTAGTTTTCACGGCTCTTCATTCGCACTGCTAGTTTTCACGTTATATGCACACATTACATGACTACACCAACCAGTGCAGCGGGGAAAAAGCTTGCCTCTACGGTATCCAGGACGAGGACATTAAACAACCCATTTGGACATGTTGGATGTTAATTGTTTTGTTTCTTATTTATTTTGCGCTGTACCAAATTTGGTTATGAAATCTCAATGAATGGTTTACCATTCATATCAGAAGTACAGCCAGCCTCAACTGACTGTATAGAAGGCCTATACAATACCATTAGGGAAAGTTCGAATGAGATATAAGCCGGATAAATAATTTGTTAATTTTCCCTTGTGCTGTTGTTCCCACTAGGGTTTGTAACCCCCCGCTTATTTATTTCATCTCTCTCCCTTCTTTCCCTTCCCTCCCTCCCACCCTCTCCAACGAGAGCGCGTGACATGACCACGCAAACACAAGAGCGCGTGACATGCATAAAGCTGGTTGTATATAACTGCTGCCTACAAAAACACGAAATGCAATCGAAACAGTGGATTTTTTTGCAGCTAGGTATGTTTTTAATGCATTTCCTGTATTAAGTGGTCAAAAGCCATTCGATTAATGCAAGAATCCGGCGTTATTATTCCATCATGTCTGGAGCTGACCCGCCGAACAGTTAATTGGTAATTGTGATCTTGGATTACAACAATTGAAGAGGGCCAACTTAGAAGGAAGAAAACTTAGCAAGAATCGATTTTCTAGCAATGGGTTTAAAAGGTAAGTTCATTCAACTCTTTTAAGTTATGTTTATTGTTAAAAACTGCTGGTTCAATAGGTTTCTGCTCGATATTTTGCACTATTATCGAAGAGTACGACTTGACTGTTTACAAATTCATGTTGTCATTTCGTCGAAATTCACACCGCTCGTGTGAAGCACTGAGAAGATAACCCAAACTAATTCTCATATATGTTTTAGATCAATGCTAACTTGTATCAAAAACGAAGTTTCAATGTATTCTGAATTATACCACATATAACATTTATTTTTCAAAAAAGTGCCCTGAAATAAGGTTTTCAAATTAGCAAACTACAGCGTATTTAAGTGGGCTCTCAGGATCTTGAGAATAAAGCTATAATCTAATTATTGCACTCAAACAGTTGATCAATACTTTCTAAACAAATATCCGAATTCGAAAAATGCGAAGCTCCTTTAGCGTTTGTACAGGGCAAGGTTAGAGAGACCGGTAAAATCACTCTTATTTCAGGCTGTCTCGGACTCACGCCGGCCGTAACCGTTTTTTAATTTTTTCTCAAAGTTAAATAAATTTTTGAACAAAAGAATCCCAGCACGTTTACTAACTGACCAAAGTCTATCTTTGAACGAAATATTAAGGATTTTTTTTTTTCATCTTTTGCCGCGATATTCTGATTTCGCTCGATATTAGTGGACAGTCGCTCTTAAATTTCTATTCTGTTTATTTCGGTCTGTTCATTTCGGTTCTGTATCTGGAGAATACTGATTCCAAAAGGTCGTCAAAAAAAATGCTTGCTTTATATCGTTAATCGGAAAGAAAGTCAAATTCTCTTGGACTTGGCTCAGCCGATCTTCGAAATTTCCACTCTGCACTGCGATAGATCGTCTTTTTCCCGCCATTTTTTCCTGTAACATTTCAACTCGCAACACGCACTTTTCAACTCGCACTTTTCCTATCCCCGGTCATCTGAATAAGGATTGGTATGAGTGTTTCATCAGCAGTACTGGAAAGAATCGATTGAACTTTAATTTGCCTGGCTAAATTTTGTTTTTGATTAATTATATTTTTTTTTGCATGGCTCGCATGGCTCGCATCGCTGGCTCGCCTGCCTCGCTGGCTCGCACATTGTAGAGACCCGAAGCGTTTGGCTTATTATTATTTTTCTTTAGCTCTTTCTGTTTGGAGAGAAGGACTTTCCTTGTCTTCTCAAATACGAAGTCATTCATGATACTGACGGAGTAGCTTTTCTTCTTCAGGTGTCGCTCAAAACTTGCTAATAAACTTCGGAGCGAAGAGGTGGACAGAAAGCACTGTGCACGTGGACACTGATAGACTTCGAAAATACAGAGAGTTTGAATGCGAGCAAAGACGAAAGTGTTTTGTGCCATTTGTAGCTGTTATTTACCCTGGTTCCAGATGTTTTCTAGAGAGAACAGAAGAGCCGAGGAGAACAGAAGAGCCGCAAAGCGGCGAGCGAGCTGCGAAGCAGGGAGAGAAGAGAACATCTCTGGTATCGGTGGGTGCTAATCTCACTTTCATGAGGGTCAAGATCTGACTGTCTTTTCTGATTGGAGGAATATTTAATGAGCTCAACAAGAACTGTGATTGGTTAGATATATTGTTCTCAGGGACGGAAGGATACTGTAAACATTTTGACATCGTATGGTCAACTGGTAATTATTTACGTTTGCTGGCTCAGCTTCGATCCAAGTCCGCTCGATCTCGTAGTCATTCGTACGGCGATTCCTCAAAGCATCTATGAAGACATCGCTGATCATCTGTACTAAAAGATCGCTTTCCCACTGACTGGTATAAAGCAAGACAAAGCGTCATTTGGCGTTATAAATCGGAAATCCTACCGATTGGTCATGGCAAGTCGATAATTTTTCAGGTGCTGGGTTTAGTTATCCACGGAACGTAATAGTTATTGTTATCTGGCCTCTAAAATCAATGATGGGCTCTCCATTGATCTAAGGTCTTCTCGAACTTCAGAATAGTTCTGTAGCATAATTTTCTTGACACCGGATCACTTGTGAAACATCATCTCTGTACTGATCGGCTACGTGCTTTAATGTTTATCCTGCAGACTCTGCAATGGTCGTTTATTGTTCGAGATTTTACGGCTTCAGTGAGTGGTGTTTTAATTTTACGGGGAGTTCTCTGCTGTGAACTGAATCGCCTGCATTTGACATGTAAACAAATTAATCTTCTGGCACAGCATTCTTTTACTCTAGCTAAATTATAATGTGACCCGCACGTGTATCTCTCTCCTGATTGGTCGATGTATTAATTACTCAGTTGATATGTTTGACAGTTTTCAAAACATGAAAGTGAGATTAGCACCCACCGATACCAGAGGTTTTCTCTTCTCGCTGCTTGGCAGCTCGCTCGCCGCTTCGCGGCTCTTCTGTTCTCTCCTTCTGTTCTATAGAAAACCTCTGGAACCAGGGTAGCTGTTATTTGGCTAAAACCAAAAGTTTCTTCGACTGAAATGCTAAGATGTTGAGTTTTTCTAGGGTTGACAAACGTATTACGGACTTTCGAGGGAGATTTCGCACATTTTACGACAACATAACTGGCGCTCCTGAACGCACGTGGTCCAGTAATAATCGACATATGTAAGTAAACAAATGATATAAACTTTACCAGCTTGTAGTAGTGGCGTGTTTATTTGTGCCTTTTAAAAATGATGGCTTAAAATATATAGTAAATGGCCTAAATTTTCAGTTCGGATCATGTTTACAATCTAAGCTTATGTAGTTACGACTCCATTGTCAAATGGTGTTGTAAACTTGACATGATCCCTCATCAGTTCTTTGATATGAAGCCAGCTTAGTACCTCTTCTCGGTAAGCGTCAGGAGTACTTTTAAATATTGATATGAGTATCTTCTTGTTTAATATTCGTTTCTGTTAAAAGTAATGGCATCAATTACAGCAGTAAATAGCCCAATTTAGGGGGAGCCCCGGGGGGGGGGGGGGGGGGGGGGGGGGACGACTCCCTTATGTGAGGGGTACATGGATGCTCGTCGTACCTTTTAGGGGTCAAAATCAGGAGTTTGGTACCACTTAGGGTATCCACCATCAAACACAGACATTTCTATGTAAAGCGGTACCTTTTAGGGGTCGGGTGTCAATTGAACAAAAAAGCTGTTATCAATTTACATTTTTATTATCTTTTAGGGGTCAAAATAAGCTTGACCACGCCCATTTTAGTACCTCTTAGGGGTCAAATCGAAAATGTCCGACGAGCATCCCTACCCCTTTTATATGGGAGTCCCCCGGGGGGGGGGGGGGGGGGGGGTTAAGCGCTTCGCCTCTCACCTCTGTGGCCCAGGTTCGAATCCCGGACGCGGCGCCATATGTGAGTTGAGTTTGTTGGTATCTCGCCCTTCATCATCAACAACTTTATTATACACGGTATCCCATCATTATACAGAAATAAATGCTCTTCCAGGGAGCCGTGTGAAAATATGTAAGTAATATAAGATAAGTTAAATAATACATACACTATCTGCAATTATAAATTTCGACTCTAAATATTAATACATGTAGTTGATAAAAATGGGCCCTAAATAAATATTTAATATACAATGCTAGGTAAAATTACTTTACTTATAAAAGATAATCAAATGTGATTGCGTACAAGTCTTTTAAAAACATTAGTATTTTGTTCGTTTATTGCCTCATTAGTTAGATTGTTCCAGAGAACTGCCCCTCTATAATGAAGCTGTGTTTGGCAGCTTCAGTTAGGGGTCTCGGGATAAAAAGGTTAGTAGATGATTTCCTAAGATTGTGGGAATGTATATTGGAAATTTTAGTAAAGACATTTTTTAGATAGGGTGGGAGACAGCCCTGCATCACTTTATGCATAGTAATTGCCAACTGTTGGGCTCTTCTGGTTACGAGATCAGGCCAATTTAACCCTAGAAGTAACTCAGCAGATCTTTTATCATAATGAGAAAAAGTGATTACTCTGGCAGCTTGATTTTGAAGTCTTTCGAGTTTGTCGGATAGTACTACAATAATCGAAATATGGTAGTATTAGCGCTCTGTACATGGAGAGTAATACTTCGAAAGGAGCCAGATACCTTACACGTTTTAAAACACCAATGCCAGCTGATACTTTCTTAGAGATAGAGTTAATGTGGTGTTCCCAAGATAGAGTTAAGAATCCTAAAACCGGGAAGAAGTACTCTATTGAATGTGTTGTTGTTGCTGATAATTTAACACCCCTGATACGCGCACGTACAGCGCAACAAATGGAACTGATAACGGTGCATGCAGATAATTTCGTTTCAGTTTCACCGCCAAAGAGGAAAACACACGAAAATGTCCGAAAGATCGAGACAGCAGACGAGCTAATCCGACGCCATGCAGAAGTATTCGCGAAAGACCTGGGAACCCTACCCAGTACAGTCCATCTACAGACTGATGAAAACGCCGAACCATCCATTACGCCGTCCCGACGAGGCCCGACAGCACTTAGAGAGAAGTTCAAAGCAGAACTAGACCGACTGGAGAGTCTGGACGTCCTAGCCAAAGTGGATGAGCCCACAGCATGGGTAAGCAGTGTTGTCATAGCAACAAAGAAGTCAGGCGCTCTACGAATATGTATAGATCAGCGCCCGTTGAATCAAGCACTGAAGAGAGAAACATATCAGCTGCCGGTCCTAGATGACTTGATGCCGGAGCTAGCCCAAGCGAAATTATTTTCAACTGTCGATCTGACGGCAGGCTACTGGCATTGCGTGCTTGATGACGAGTCCAGTCTACTCACTACATTCACAACCCCCTTCGGAAGGTATAGATGGAGGAGACATTTGGGTTGTCAGCATCAAGTGAGATTTTTCAGAAACGTGTCATATCTGGTGTTTCCGCGATAACAGGGTTCTCTCTCGTCTTCTTCGGTGGTAGCGGTTTCTCCTGTAGGTTTCTCCGTCGGGTGTTTCTATCCTGTATGATCTTTCGTCTAGTCTTGACGTGACTGTGCCTTTCTTCCACACCTTGTTTCCCATTTGGAAGGGCTTCATTCGTACTACATCGCCTTCCGTGAGTGCGGGTAAGTCGCGAGTGTGTTGGTTGTAGTATTTGGACTGTTGCTTTTGCCGCTTCGTCAACTCCTTGATATCTCGGTCTGGATAGGGGGTTCTGGGTTGCAAGAGAGCTTTCGTAGTAGGCAGGAGTGCCCGTGTCCTCCGGTTCATTAGGCGCTGTGCTGGACTTGACTCCATTCCTTGTGTTGGAGTATTTCAGTAGTCGAGGATTGCGATGTATGGGTCTGTTCCAGCGTCTAAAGCTTTCCGGATGAGGTTCTTCCAAATGGGAAACAAGGTGTGGAAGAAAGGCACAGTCACGTCAAGACTAGACGAAAGATCATACAGGATAGAAACACCCGACGGAGAAACCTACAGGAGAAACCGCTACCACCTGAAGAAGACGAGAGAGAACCCTGTTATCGCGGAAACACCAGATATGACACCTGTCGGAAACCCTGAGGACAACACATCACCGACCAAGCCTACAGAAGAACCGCGTACAGACAACACCAGCAAATCTGCAGAAGTCACACCAAAGACTCCAGCACGACCTCAGCGCATCAGACGACCCCCATCATATCTGGGAGATTACATGCGGTAACGAACTGTGATCCTGTGTGACTGATGGACGAGAAGCAATGTACAGATAACTTAGAGACTATTAGAAACCTGTTACTGTTTGATAGTGATTAATTTTATGCGTGATTACCATTTTTAGTAATACCTTAGTTGCAAGAGACACTTCCAAAACAGGAACGATGTTACAATATGTCATGTACACGTCAATCATAGATGAATTAGTCTTAGTATAATTAGCATATAATATATTGTATCGTATGTCACTTTGAGTTTGAGCTTGGGAGTAAAGCACGATTCAACTGAAACTACTCTTATAATCATGATCCCGAAGCTATTGAAACAGGTCAAATTCTAAGCCCAGGTATTTATAGGTTTCGTATCTTAGTATATCTTGATCGTTAATTTCGATTTTAAATTCGTGTTGAAGGTGTGCTATGTTGTACTGACTACCTATAATCACGTATCTCGTTTTTACGACATTTAGGCTGAGTTTATTGGCCTTGAGCCATTCCTGGACCTCATTTATATCATGGTTCATTAATTGCTCAAGGACAATGGGACCTTTCGATGCCATAGAAAGGCTAGTATCATCAGCATATAACCTTGGTTTGGAATAAAGACTACAAGCAGACAGATTTATAATATAGATTATAAATAGTAATGGCCCTAAGATCGAATCTGAGGAACACCACATTGTATGACTACGCTCAAATAGGTATGAGGAAAACCATTTAAGTGACTTTTGGCAAATGCCAAGGTATTGCAACTTTTCCAACAGGATTTGGTGGTCAATAGTGTGTCAAAGGCCTTTTTAAGGTCTAACAAGATTACTCCGTATAGAAGACCTTTGTCAATATTAAAGTACCAATCATTTGTTGTATCTAAAAGAGCACTTAGTGTTGAATGCAATGGTCTGAAGCCAGACTGAGAATCGGCAAGTAGGTTATTCTCTGTCAAGTAAGCATACAGTTGATTAAAAATGATTCTTTCAATGAGTTTACTAACAACAGAAAGAACAGATATAGGCCTATAGTTATGTGGATCGGTTTTAGATTCGGCCTTATAAATTGGGTAAACTTTGGCATGTTTCCTATCGTTTGGAAAAATGCCAGTTTTAATAGATTGATTGAAGATGTGCGTTAGAGATGAAACAATAACAGGGCCAGCTTCCTTTAGTAGACGACATGGGATTCCATCTAGCCCAGGGGATTTGTTAGTGGGTAGAGCATTAATGAGTTTTAACACCTCATCGACTGAAGTTTCTGTAATAGAAAATTGACTCTGTGTTGGGGTTAAGTAATCTTTAAAGTCAGCTATTCGTGTTGGTATCTGAGCAGCTAGTTTTACCCCTACAGATGAAAAATGGGAATTCATTGCATTACTAATTTGGTTTGGTGTAAAACTATATTTGTTGTCATAATTAATACAGTTGATATCAGTGGATCTGGTGTTCCTACTTAGAATTTCATTAACACCGGTCCATGTTTTCCCCATGTCTCCAATATTGGATTTGAAGAAAGAATTATATATAGTATGCAATTTAGCATGCTTAATCGGATGCATTGACTTTATTCCTGGCATATTTATAGTCAATCCAGCTTTGATCAGTGTTTAATCTGGAAGCTGTCTTCTTCAGTCTATCTCTCTCAAACATATCGTTCTTTATTTTTAGGTTCAGCCATGGGGCTGGTGAAGACCTTATTTTCTTTTGCCGTATAGGGACATGGTAATTACAAATAGAAAGGAAGGTATTCTTCCAGATTTCCCATGCATGATTAGGATCATCTTGGTTTTCGATAATATTCCAAGGGGCTAACAAAAGATCATTTCTGAATTTGGTATCGTTGAAGTGTTTGTACTGCCTAGTAGAGATAATCTTAGGACCAGATTTGGTTGAGAGAAATTTTCTAATGGCATAAATTAGACTGTGATCACTTATACCAAGGTGGGAAACTCCTGTTTGGCAGTAGTTAGCAATGTTATTAGTCAGAAATAAGTCAATAGTAGTAGCTGTAGAACTTGTTAAGCGAGTGGGTTCTGGAATAACCTGATGAAACTGATATAAATTGCACAAATCTAGCAATTTACGGGTATGGTTAGCAGGGGAGGTGGCACCAACGTCACAGTTGAAATCACCCATGATATTTGTCTCAATATTAAGAGATTCTAGCTTTTCTATTAATTTCTCAAAAATATTCATAGATTCAATTGATGCTCCTGGGGGTCTATACCAGGTTGCCACTAAAAATGGCTTAGATTTTGGCTTAATAACCTTGATACAAAGCCATTCTAGCTCCATCCCAGTAGGATTGTAAGAGCAATCGACAGCATAATTAATAGTGTTTCTAATATAACTGAAGTGCAACTCCACCACCGGACCTATTTCGGTCTTTCCTCTCTAGAACGTATCCAGGTATGTTTACTTCATCATTGGAAACACTGTTATCTAGTCGAGTTTCATTTATAGCTAAGATGTCAATTTCCTTGGAGAACATATATATTCTTAGTTGATCTATATGTTAAGGGATACTGGCAATATTAATGGCTGTTAGTTTGAAACCTCTTGCCTTAGGAAGGCCAAGGGAGGGTTTTTGAGCAGAAATAGAATCAGATCGATTAATTATATAGATCAGATTGCGGGGTTACTTCATTAGGAGGCAGTTCTCTAGGAACAACTACGGGATATCAATAACTTACACTGAAGCAATTTATGAGATTTGATTCTAAAACGGAAATCCATCCTTGGATCCCTTTTATCATCGAGTCTCCAATAATATATGACTGTGGTAAAAGGTTTTTCTCAGTTTACATCAGTCTTATCACTGGACTGATGACTGATCACTAGCTGCATTTGGGTTCTTGGCACTAGTGGAGGAATTCATTAGGAGGCAGTTCTCTAGGAACAACTACGGGATATCAATAACTTACACTGAAGCAATTTATGAGATTTGATTCTAAAACGGAAATCCATCCTTGGATCCCTTTTATCATCGAGTCTCCAATAATATATGACTGTGGTAAAAGGTTTTTCTCAGTTTACATCAGTCTTATCACTTGACTGATGACTGATCACTAGCTGCATTTGGGTTCTTGGCACTAGTGGAGGAATGCTGAGATGACTGAGCGGCTCTAGCTGTACTCGAACTCCTGGCACTTGTCGAGGGCTGAGATGACTGATCTTTGGCTGCATTCGAGTTCATTCTCGATGTTGATCGGTTTACATGTTTGTTTTAATTTGTAGGAGGACCGTTCAATATGTTGCTTAGTTTGGCGATTCTTTCGACTATTTCTTTTGCTTACAACTTGAATGAAACCGGCATCTTCCTCATCGTCAGGTATAAACACTGGGGTCTGAGATATGGGACCGGAACTTTATGTGCAGCGGGGCTTTTTTATATTTAAACAATATTTGGGCTTTACGTTTGCCCCAAGAGCTCTAAGCTCATCGTGGGGGCTCACGTGAATTAATTTATACAATGTTGACCACGAAGAAGCACAGAACAAACACAACGAGAAAGGAAATAGAAATAAATAAAAACTAAGATAACAAATTACATCTCTTAATTAAAACGTCCAGATTGGCATATGAAAGTCCTTACGGCAATAAAGATAACAGCATTAGCTTTGAAATTCAAAATTGTTAAACCGTTCAGTAAAACATCTACTCTTTTAGATAAATTAAGTGATGACCAGGCGTTGCCGGCACTCTGCATAACGGAGGTAAGCATTGTCACACGTAGAGCAGCAAAACGAGGGCAAATCATCAAAAAATGTGTAACATCCTCCTTGGACGCACCGCAAGCACAAGAAGGTGACGGTACACAATTAATTAAATAAAGATAATAATTCAAACCACAATTCTTGAGTCTCAGTCTAGTATGTAAAATAGATAAATATCGATCCCCTAAATAAAAAAGTTTATTAACAGGAGATACGTAAAATATATTACGCAGCAAGTCGTTTTTAAAAGAAGCTACAGAAGTACAATCACGGGATGATTTCAGCAGAGTATTCCACTGTTTTGTAGTTGAATAAAGAAAATAATTCTTCATTTTTTCAGTGCGTATAGAGGGTAAGCACAAGTTATTCCTAGTACGAAGTGCATAAGAACTCCTCTGGCTAACATAAGGAGGGCAAAGTGATGAGTGCAAGACTATTAATCATTTTATACAACAAAATCATTTTTTTATATTTTCCTCCTATCACTAAGCCTATGCAATCCACTTTCAACTAACAAACTTTCCCTATGCGTGCCCTTCATAGCACCAGTAATTAATTTTACAGCATCAAATTGAACACTTTCAAGCAAGTCCGATTCGCCCAAAGAACACCCGTTCCAAACAATATTAGCATATTCTAAATTAGAGCGAACAAGTGATTAGTACAAAATCTCGAGGATTGATCGTGAAAGTTTGAATTTAAGACCCTTGAGTAAATTTAACTTTTTAAATGCCTTTTGGTGTATTTTAAGAATGTGAGCCCTCCAAGACATATTACTAGAAAGCGAGACACCTAAATGCTCGTGACTGCTAACTTCATCAATTGCTCTGTCACGCATTTTCAAAAGAGGATGGTATGGCTTATCTCTTTTAAGAGAAAACACCATACTTTTAGTCTTTGAAGCGTTCATTGTAACCAACCAACTATCGGACCACGACGTTATTACGTTCAAATCATCATTTAAACTTCGAGCAGTCGACTCAGGTGAATAAACTTCTTCCAGTAATAACGTGTCATCAGCAAATAAAAAACAATTAATATGATCAGAAAGGTCATTAATATAAATCAAAAATAAGAGCGGCCCAAGGACAGATCTTTCAGGCACACCAGCTTGGATTTCTTTCCACGAAGAACAACTACCTTCAATAACGACCCGTTGCATCCTACCACTTAAATAACTTTCAAACCATTTAAATAAAATTCCTTCAATGCCTAACCCCAGTAAAAATATATTGTGATCACGCTGTGATCACACATGTGATCACATCATTAGTAAAGTGTGATCACAGTGTGATCACGTGTGATCACGCGTAAAAACTTTTACATGTGATCATGGTGTGATCATGGTGTGATCACAGAATCCCAGTGAAAATATGCTGGATCACACGTGTGATCAGTCAGATGTGATCACGCGTAAAAACTTTTACATGTGATCATGGTGTGATCACGGTGATACTGTGATCACAAATGTCTGGAGTGAAGGAATTGAGGAAGTGTGATCACAAGTGTGGAGTGTGATCATGCTTACAAGTGTACACTAAATTCCTTCATGATAATTTTGATCACACATGATCTGATGCAAATTCAATAAAGTTTAATTATGATTAAATGTCTTAATTGCCAACTGTAATACTACATAATGATAAGCAGAAGTAAATATGCCAGTAAATATTTAAATAATGTAACACAATTAATTACAATTATTATTTCACTGAATCATATATTTTTTAAGAAATAATCAGATACATGTAATGTCAAAGGTTGTCCTGGCCATGCTCTACACTTGAACCTCATATACAGACCTCTACCTGGCAAAACATGGAAGAAATACATGTAAGAAAACTGGTAATTAACTTACATTTGTATTTGTACTAGCTGTTATAAATGTCCATTAGATTGCATATTAATTGTCATGGGCAGCCAGCAGGTCATTATGCACTGCAATTATACACTGAATGACACCATGGTACTGTCATGATTTCCAATATTGATTGTTCTTGTTCTTGAAGCACTGACAGCATGCCCTAATTTCAATTGTTGCTGATCAGTCAATGTACATTGTAAATATATTATGTACATGCGGAGGATGCTAATCTACTCGTGCAGCGGCACAGGATTAGCCCAGGATCGATATTTGTGGTCAAAAATTATAAGGCTAGTGTATTTATTAACTGCAATTGTATAGGAATTTGCGATTTGTGAAATATATCTATAATTTTTTCACCTTAAAGTGAATTTTAGTTGCCTGATGTGCCAGCAGATGACCTTCTTGTTCTCTGGTAATCAAGCTATTTCAAAGAATTTGAACCTCCTCAGTTCCTCCTCAATAGCATTCACAAATCATGATATTACTCATTTGTAGGGCTTTCTGTGTGCAGACTGTCTTTAAGGCAGTCACTGACACTCTCAGAGTGTACTTTAAGTTTACATTTTAAGAACTCCGACAAACCCTGATCTCCTGTGATCGATCACTTTGCTAAATTGTATTCTATATACATAAAACTTGATAATATTCCGGATTTGCTCATTAAAAGTGAAGGGGTTAATGCATGATGAGTTCTTTTTCAAAAAAGAGTCAGTCTCAAATCTCGTAGTAGTCGACTGTGCATGATAATTTTAACCTAAATTAGCGTGAAATTCCCTTTTTTCCTGGTTACAAACCATACAATTTTACTATCACATCTTACCTTTGTAGTTTTCTAACCTTCCAGGTGTTTTGAAGATTCTTTTGCCAAGTTTGGAAGGCCTATTATACAGATTTTACAAGAGATCGCACATCTAACGGCTTTTTTGAACGATTGCGCCAAGAGGTTTCTGAAACCGCCCGCATGATTCAGGTCAGCGGTATTATACAAAGCAGTGCATCATGGGATCGATTCATGGCGGCCATATTGGTTTGTAGAGTGAAGGCAGGGTTGTCTTCGTCTAATAGTAATGGCATTAAGGATTGGAAAATGGTCCAGATGGCTATGTCTCTGACGAATCTAAGATGCTAATGGACTGGTTTACTTACTCGTCTGTCTGGGAAAGCAAAAAAAAACCTGAGGCTGGGTGGGTTGCGTATTTAAAACTACAACCAGAATCCAGCTTTGAGAAGTCAACTGTTTTAAAAACATATTTGTAATGTACGTAACTGCCGTAAGCTTACATGTAATTATAAGCTTATTAGTTAATTCTTCTAGATGAAATGGACACTTTAGAAATGTATTCCTAAAGTATTAATGCGTAATTAAATGGATTAGTTGTCAAAAAATTAATGTGCTTAACTTGCATCAGCGGCCTATTTTGGAGAGGCATGATTCCATGAATCATATTCGTCAGCCAATGGACGTGTGAACTCGATGATTGTTCTGAATTCTATTCTGGTTATTATGTCCTACTTTCCAAATATTGTTGAACATAACTTATAGCTGTTTCATGGGATCAGGCAAGCTACTTATTTTTTTACATGTGATTTTACTTGATATGAGTACATTGTTTTAACTGTATGCAGCCTAGCTTTCTTGATCTCTACATGTACATTCGACTTTTCTTTATTTGAACAGATTTATTCAATGCAATTTCCCAAGAGCTGTAGTCAGGCTCACCAAAGGGGCTCTTGTAAAATAGCTAAATAAATTGGTGATAAAATCTAGAGGGAATTAACAATAGAAATGTAGCTAGATACATTAAAACAATTAACTATATAAGAATAGAAAATTAATTTAAGTGTAATTGTACTCATGATCATGATATTGCACTTGTGCATGATCACAGTTTGTTATTGTGATCACATGTTGTTATTGTGATCACATGTTGTTATTGTGATCACATGTTATTTTTGTGATCACATATTACTTAGTGTGATCACACTTTGATTGCATATCACACCATGACTCAGATGTGATCACAATTTTAGGTGTGATCACATGTGTGATCACACCCAAAACCGTGATCACATATTTTTACTGGGGAAATGTTTCAACTTAGCTAAGAGACCCACGTGCCAAACCTTATCAAATGCTTTCGATATATCCAGCGGGGCTTTCTGTGCCATTTGTAGTGTATTTGGCTTGATGCGATTTCTTCTGATAATTATTGAGGATCTCAATCGTAGAGATAATTGACTTTTCAGCTTCCAGTCTGGACACTTTAGTTCGGAGTCGAGTGATGATTTCGAGTTGTTCGGCGAGCTGGTCATGTTCGGTTGAACTCTCTTTTGACAAGTAACATTCTTGATTTGATTTGCTTCGCTGACACTGCAATTTCAATTCGTTTAATTCCGATCGTAGGGACATAACTTCAGATAAACATCAGGGATGGGATCTTTAGACTTGAGATTCACAGCAGTGTTGCTTGCAGTTGTACATGTTTTCACTGAGGAAGTCTGCGAAGGTTCAATGATTTGAGTAACGAATTCATTGCCTGCCACGACATCAGCGCCATTGTTCACTTCGTGGGAAATTTGAATACGGCCATTGTTCTTGATGGAATCATGGCGGGAGATTTCATTTAGGATTGACTTCGTAAGTCTTTCACTCAGAGTGGCGTTTTTTCCACTTTTACTCAATCCCCTTTCGCCCAGTTCAGATTTCAGTTCTTGATAAGTTAAGGACTTGATGTTTCTTTCATTCAGCACCGTGATAATCGGTTGTTCGCTTGGCTGTTTGCTTGGCTGCTCACCAGAAGTGCTCGACAACCCGATTAAGCCGTTGTTAGTTTCCTTGTTAAATTTACTCTGTTGTTTAAAATCAGAGATATCCAGATTATCAAATGCTGAATTCTTGCTTAATGTACCAATATCTGGTAATGAGGCCGACCTTCGCAACTTATTGGAGATGAACTTGGGATTTAGATCGGGAGCTCTGTAAGCACGTCCGTTCTCCATGTCTGCTGACTGCTAACTTCCGGTTTACTCGGGCGAGGGTTTTTCTCCGAGTTCTCCGGTTTTCCTCCCTCCGCAAAAACCAACACGCTAAATTCCAATTCGATCTGTGGATTAGCCGGGATCTGGCTTTGATCAGCCGCCATGGTCGTTTCAGGTCTCGTTAGAAATTCAGAATTCCTGTTGTAGGCCATGGCCAGCGTCGGTATTTTCACTCAGTCACTTCATGACATAGTAAGAATTCGGGAAAGCCGAGTGATCGAAGAAAACGTGTGGAAATTACGTACGATTCGTTATAAATTTCAGCCTCCTGCAAGATGTAGAAAATGAACACTAGCTCTAATCTTGGAAAATTCACCACTCTACTCGAAAATGAAACTGCATACAGATCTAGATAGATGACTTTATTTATTGAGACCAACCCTAAATATTCACAAGGGGTATCTATAGCTGTTATTAGCTAAAGGAAAAGTTACATGTATTCCACAATATAATAGCACCTGTGCTTGGACAGTGAAGTTAGAAATAATATTATCAGTCCATTAGTCCTACTGAAAAGCATTGATTTCTAAGAATGTTGAAAAGTATGGGTTGGTTAAACCCTGCTAAAAAGAATTGTTTTCTAAAATACAAAAAAAATCAATTAATATTTTTGAGCAAGTTGGTTCAGAGAGAGTGTTATGTGAAGTTGATTTATTATAATTACTGGGAGCAGTCATGTGCTGGTATAATACTTTGTGAACGAAGAAATTGAGCTTGTGACCTGTGGCCATGGGAAAGACATTGCCATGGATGCTGGATGGCAAGCCGATCTTTAAAAACGCCGTGTACAAAGATTGGCAATCGACTAGAAGTGGAAAATAGCATTTACAAACAGGTTTTGCTAAAAACACTACTGATCTCGTACAAGTGCCTTTAAATATATGAATTAAGATTTGTTTGCCATCTAGTACAGGCCTACTCTGGGTCCTTAGGTCGCCGCGATGAAGTGCGACATTGAGCGACTTAAGGCGACATAAGCATTTTTTTACAAAAAACAATGAAATATTAGGCAACATTGGGCATTATAAGGCGACATTGGGCATTATAAGGCGACATTGGGCGATATAAGGCGACATTGGGCGACATAAGGCGACCTAAGGACCTAGAGTAGGCCTTAGTACAGCCATGTGATTGCATTCCTACAGAAGGTTATTCCCATTATATATTAATGTTCATGAGCATGAACAGTGAACTGAATAGACCTAGTTAGCTTGCCTGTTTGTTGTACCATTTCAGACCACCTGACTTCCTTCAATAATGCATTTTTATTTTTCTGTATCCCAAGAGGAAATGTACCAATTTCTATAATTGGAAAACAAAGCACTGAATCTTCTGGAGAACTATCACATGGTTTGAAATGGGGCAACAAACAGGCAAGCTGACGACTTCTATTATCTGCCTACCCTAGCACAAACCATGTATGACACAAAAATATGTTGGAACTCCATGAACTCAGGGCCTCTTGTTTCTCGTTATAAAATAACCCACAGAAAATACGCGCTCTGATTGGTTGAAAGCCGTGTTTCTATAACTCTTTATAAAATAACCCAGAGGAAACTCGCGCGCTGATTGCCTGAAAGCCGTGTTTATATGAGAGTCCATAGACATGGAAATTCGCTGGCACGCGATTGTGAATGAACTGATCAAAATGGCAAACGACAAGGAAGAATGTTGACTTTCAATAATATGATTCAGTGTAATCAGCAAAACCGACATATATATTTAACAAAAATACAGCCAACCGACGAAGTTATCAAATTTGCTAACCATCCCGGCCAAGATATTTTTATTTGTGGTCCAACAAACAAAAGTCGAAACCACTTTTCGTCTAACTTATTTCGTACGGTAAAACTAAAACACACAAACGGCTAACAAGTCTAGTTTTTAAACAACCTCCTTATAGATGAATAGAGCAAAGAATGGAGCTAGAGACTAGAGTAGACGAGAGGGAAAAGCAAGGCAACACTCTTTCAATTTTTGTTCTCTGTCGTTTTTTATCCCAAACTAAAACTAGAAGGACATATACGTATTTGTCGGCGACGAAGTCACGAAATAATAAGCCTTCATATAAGGCAAATTGTTATCATTCACTCTGTTTGGTCTTAGATAATTCAGATAAGGTTTTTAGCTTTCTCCTTGCCATTTTATGAACAACTACATGAATTTTGCAAACTCACGTGCGACAGTTGTGAAGTTGATATTTTGTTGATTTTTTCACAGAACAAAATGAGTTTTTCCCTCTTACCTTGCACTCTTAGCCTCATCTCATTGGAAGGAAAGTTCCAACAGCTAGATCTTTCCATTGAGTTTGGTGAAAATAAAAGTTCATTCACCTAATTAAAACCTGCTTCAAAGTTCAACAGGGGAATCATGTTTCCTCGTGTACAAAAACACCCAGTTCAAGTCCTCCACTCCTTGAATGCCTTTCGCCTTAAATTTCCGGGAAAGCATGTCTTGACTCCGGAGTTAGTCTTTTCGGGGACTGTTGAAGCAGAGGTTTTTAAAATAGAGCCACACACTGACACAGAGCCAGAGGACACAGAGCATTCCTTCGTTTCTCTCAGTTCTGTATCGGGGGATTTCCCGCGCTGTGCAAACTCACCGTCGGTCGATTTCCGGCGACTGTTACGGTTAGGAGAATTGATCTTCTGATCGTGCGTGCGTACGATTTTCTCTCGTGTTTTTCCTGTTCGTTATTTTATAAAAGCAATATAACACGCTTTTCATGTCTTTGTTCTCTTATATAAACACTTGGGATATGTTGGGAGAACGCAGAAAAACTTGAAAATCACTCGCCTAGCGGCTCGTGATTTTCAAGTTTTTCTTTGTTCTCCCAACATATCCCGCGTGTTTATATAAGAGAACAAAGACATGCGTGTTATAGAGCTCTATTCCGGTTGCTTAAATAGAAACATGGCAAATTATGCCGGCATCGTGGCCTTGAACTCAATTTGAAACTCGGCGAAATAATTCCTACACTTTTCTAAAAACATTGAGCACTAAATTCAATTCGACGAAGAACCAGCTACAGTATTGTAAGAAACGACAATGTGTTGTTAGTTTAGGAACAAGCCGATGTTTTATTGAACTCAAAACAATCTCAAAGTACGAATTACAACATTCATTTCTGTGGACAAAGTTGAGTTGGTCGCAATTTGTGTGATATTAAACAATCATTTTCGCCAAAACAGTCTATTTTGGCTGACTAAGCTCAATTAAAAACCATCGTTTGGTAGATTTAAGCCGGAGAACTTAAAAAAATCCTGTCTTAAATATTTCTAGATGCACAAAATAGAGGTTAAAATAGAAATGGAAATAAAAAATACAGCAAATGTGGAGCACAAACCTGACAAAGTTGATGGGTGTTACTAAAACGAGTAACGCAGTAACGAGTAATGAGTAACGGAGTAACGGGAAAACGAGTAACGACCAAAAATTGCAAGAGGTAAAAAAATTAGAAAACGAGTAACGACCAAAAATTGCAAGGGGTAAAAAATAAGAAGAATTCTTTACAGAAAATATTTACAGAAAATTTACGGAGATACCAAGATATGGTAAATGGGGAAACATATTTTCCCACAGAAATATAGTTTTGACTAGCCTGAATTTCAGCCGTCTCCTGCAGTTCGTTCCTCCGAACCGGAGGAGACGGCTGAAATTCAGGCTAAGTTTTGGTAGCAATTTTTCACATACCAAAAACTGTTAAAAAAGGAAGTTTTTAACCGGAAGTAAAACGTTCTGTTTGATTGACAGCAGGTCAATTAACACATGACATGTGCTCACTCGCCCGTGACGACTAGCATAAATTCATTTCATGTTTATTGAGAAACGTTTTTCCACCCTCGATCCATGGGTTGTTGGTCTCATGTCTTCCAAAAGGGAAATCTTGCGCTATTTTCTACGCTTTCGATTTTCAACCAAAACAGAGTTTTTAAAAAGCTTTAACTCAAGAAGAATTTATTCGATTTGTCTGATTTTTTTACAAAATGTCAATTGATATCTCTGCTGCAAAAATTGTTGGGGAATTCTAAAAAGAGAGCTCTTGACGGTGTTTGCATTCCCGCATATCTACCCTTATATCTAGTCGGATTTATGTTTTCGCCTTTTCACAGAAAGCATGATAACCAAATCGAATTTTGATATTCCCCTGCACGGTTTTGTATAAACGATTCCCCCGAAATGCGACAAAGCAACCATAAAATATTTTTGGAGTTGGAGCTTCTGAAAGCCATCTCACTTCTTCTTTATGTTCAGATGTGGACCACTCGGCACTCTGTCTGAACTTGTCGGGTTTTGCGAGGCTCGTAGTCGTATGCATTGTTTGGCCTTGGTTTGCTTCTTTCCAAGCTAAGGGCATCCTGCTGGAGCTTAGCCCTGCTGGAGCATTTAGCCATGCTTGCTTTTTGGAAGACATAAGGCCAACAACCCATGGATCGGGGCTGGAAAAATGTCATGTGTTAATTGACCTGCTGTCAATCAAACAGAACATTTTACTTCCGGTTAAAAACTTCCTTTTGCGTACTGATTTTTTTTGTTACAGTTTTTGGTATGTGAAAAATTGCTGCCAAAACTTAGCTTGAATTTCAGCCGTCTCCTCCGGAGGAGACGGTTGAAATTCAGGTTAGCCAAAACTACATTTCTGTGGAAAAGTATTCCCCCCCCCCCCCCCCCCATTTTTTAAATTTTAAAGGAAATTTGAGATCTTCGTATCCCCGGGGGGGGTACTCCTGTTTGTGACGTATTATGTATGTGCCGCCCGGGTGGGTCAGGGTTTTGAGCTCGGTTTGGGCAGGTAGGGTCAGGGTTTTGACCTGATTTGGGCAGATCAGGGTCAGGATTTGAGGATAATTTGGGTTCAGTCAGGGTCGGGGTTCAGGTTTTTTAGGCAGTTAGGGTTCAGTTTTTTTTAGCTACTATGTCAAAAAAAGACATTCTGTTGCTGCATTTTGATCGCCTGCCCACATGCAAGCACTGAGGTTCCCATACATCGTGACGCCGCTAATTCGTATTTCAGTACTTATCTATGTACTTCATCTGCTGATTTGTTTACCCAATGACACGTCCCGACTTGAAATGTTCCGTATTTTGCATGCAATCCTGGTATGCGGTATACCGGCCGGGGTATATATCCGACCGTGTTTTGAAAACAATTTAAAGAAGGGGCAATCAGGGTTTTTTTTTCCCAAAAGGGGGCAATCAGGGTTTTGGAGCTCGGATTGGGTCAAACAGGGTCAGGGTTTGAGTCTCTTGGCCTCACATACATACCCATTTTTCATGTAAGTACCCCCCCCCCCCCCCCCCCCCCCGGGTTCGTATCACTGTATCACCGTATCATCGTATCACCGTATCACCGTATCACTGTATCTTGGTATCTCCGTATCATTGTATCTTGTAACACGTTATATACCAAGCCATTTAGCGGGGCCATTTCGCGTCCGCATAAAACTAGGAAATTTGAGATGTTCGTATCACTGTATCACCGTATCTGTATCTTGGTATCTTGTAACACGTTATATGCCAAGCCCTAAAGGACGCCATGACTAAAGTCCAGTCTGCATTCTTTGTCAAGTGACATTTATGGCGCGAAAATGGAAGGCCGGGCATTGTTGACATTTTCGTAAATTTTCTGTAAATATTTTCTGTGAAGAATTCTTCTTATTTTTTACCCCTTGCAATGTTTGGTCGTTACTCGTTTTCTCGTTACTCCGTTACTCATTACTCGTTACTGCGTTACTCGTTTTAGTAACACCCAAAGTTGATCAGCATCCAAGTGCTACAGTCTTCTACAGATGCTAAAACTCCATCCAACGCCGTCCCTTTCGACTACTCTTGGTTAATTGAGGAATGTACGGTTCAGTATGACTCTCTACAGGTGCCGTAGAGGATGAGAATGGCAAGGAAATCTGATCAAGCTTGAAGTGTCTGATGAAAACAACCTGCCGTCCGTATGCGACCGCATGAGGCATGACACACGGCGAATCGACGAAGAACTATTCTAGTCCTTGGAAGACAGAATGTACAAAACAACTGATGACCCGAGTGATGACTTCCATGCTTTGTAGCTCTAGATTTTAAAGACCCAGGGTCGACCATCACGCATAGCGCGCCTCTGTTTTTGTTTTGTTCGGCACCAAGACGAGGCTTCTGTTGTTTCGAGTGAACTGAACTGCGCTTGTTCTTCGTCGTGTGGTTCGTTCAGTCGTTGGCACGAAGCTTTTAAAGAACAAACGGTTCCACGAGGGATTCCAATTCATCTATTGGTTCAGTAGAGCAAGAATGGAGATGAAATGCGTATGGCTCGTTAATTGTGGATATTCAAATCGACGAAGAACTAAAGGAAGTTTGATCTTCGACTTCGATTATTATCTGTGAACAGGATAACAACATTACTCGATTTATTAATCTCAGTCGGGTCATCCTGGAAGCCGATTTAAACCGAGTAAAATGCACATGCAAAGGTCAGAGCACAATGAGTAGAAGCAAGGTTTCTTGAAAATGCCGCGAAATACGAAAGCCGCGCGAAGTGTCACGACCTAGGTGGTTGCGATAAAACAAGGTAAGCTGTAAGTTGACTGGGATTAGCTGACAGTAATGTTGTTTGAGATTGTCTCGATGATACAAATGATGTGTTATTTATATTTCGGTTTAACAGAACGAAGAAAGAGCCGATAGCATTCAACCTGCAGCGGTGCAAGATGGGGGCCATACGATTATGAGTTATAATTTCTCAGGGTGAAATAAAAGTATTAAAAATACGTATAATTTTCAGAAATCGTATTTAATACCTGTTTCAACCCAACTTGGATCCCTTCGTAGCACAATCACATGAAAATCTTTTGATTGCTCATTTTCAACAGAAAAGCATGCACAATTTTGCAATGAACACCTTCCCAAAAAAATGAAAATAACTATAAATAAAAATGCATGTATAGGTAAATAAGTTGTCTTTTTAGTACTTTGTTTCAAGCCTGGACATGGAGAAAAAAGACAAGCTATTGATCAACCTTTTAGGCATGAGTAGAGGCAGCCTAATTGACTTCACAAAACAGCTAGTTGGAATACCTGGAGAAAACTGGGGACCACCTGCAGGAAATCGTCCAGACTGGTGTAAATTCAAGGTGTCTGCCCATGCCAGACAAACAGAATGTGTGTTGCAAGTGGGTAACCTGTGTTACTGCACATACAGCTCGTAGAAACGTTTTTAGACAGATATATCCTGGAGGTCTGTATCAAAACAAGGTGCGACACATGTAGATGAGTTTAATTTCACAATGGAAAGTTTTAGGAAAGCTGCATATAAATAACTTGCCCTGTGGAGGTATGGAAAGATTGGCAGAGGATAGACACGTCATATCTGATTGTTCAGTTATAGCCTCTTACCCACCCTCAGTTGGGAGTTCCCTCCAGACTTTATGGAGGGTGGGTAAATGGCTATGTAGGCTACTTCAGTCATGATGACTGAATCCAGTATCCTGTACCAGACGAGGGCACATGGGTTTTCGGGCTAGTTTACATCTTACAACTATACATAATGGTCTGGGATCAATTCAGTAAAACTTTTACACCTTTAATTAATAGTAATTTTAACATAGCTGGCAATGGACATACTTGTAAAATACTGTGTAAAAGTTTTACCAAATTGGCCACTGGTTCAGTATCACTCACAATAATTTATAAGCATAAGTACAAGCATTTTACTCAGCTGCAATCATAGGTGCCTACTGCTTGTACCTACACCAATTTCTTTTTGCTCATTATGCAGTCCTCCCAAAAACGTCTGCTGAAATGAGCAACACATTCCTTTCCCAGAGACTGACCAATCAAAGGCTTCCAAAATTATTGGGAGGAATGTGTGACGAGCCAAAAGAGTATCTGCATAAGAGGCTTGTGTAGGTTTATCGACAGATCTTTGCTCACATTAAAATTAATGTATTTGTTATTTGCCATTAACAGATTCCTTACTGGAAATGGTATATTAAAGTAATATTTTTTAAACTATTTAGGTAGCCACATCAATTACAATCTCAGTTGGAACAGTGATAACTTATATGGCTTTTACATAGCTGGACATCGAAAAAGCTGGAAAACCATTATGTAATATACCTTTTGGGTAGAATGCATAAAGCTAAAGAACACTCAAATGTTGTTACAGAGTACATGTAGTTGTTTTGTGGTAAAAAAAATACACAAATCAAGGAACATTGTTTGTGCACCCATTTCTCCTAGAAAATAATGGTTCACCTTGGCCACTTTGAGGAAATAGCAAGAATGTGGAATTATTTGTAGTTATGTTGGCAATATGTGTAGTCAAATGCAATTAGACCACTACCAAACATTTTAAAGACGATGACATTTCTAGTCTTCCCTGCATTCTCACCCCACAAATGCCTGCTCGTCCGACATTCCTTTCTCGATTGTCATTGTGTCATGTAGTTTCCTTCAAAACTAGTGTTATGGGCCAATCACTTGGTTGTACTGACAGGGTGGCAAAAAATATTCATATATGAGATTGGTAGTACTGGTTTTATTAGCAAAACCAGTTTGTAAATGCTATTTTCCACCTCCAACCATAATATTGTTGGGTTTTTAAAGCAGCATTTTAAAGTTTGTTTGCCATCCAGTAAAGCCTTTCCCATTGAATCACGAGTGCAATTCATTCACTATTGAAGTGATACATCAGCATGTGACTGTTTCCAATAAAACTGATACTATTTATGTTTCAAAAAGTATTTGTAGTTTGCATATGAATCAGGGGCATAGCAAGGGGATGCCCTTGACCCCCCTTTGGTAAATTATTGAATAATAATAATTGAAGACCTCTGTGGAAAAAGGGCATAAGAGACTCTTGATCACATTCTAAATTCTCCTTCAATTTCTTTGTTTTCTAAGGGAGAATTTAGAATGTGATCAAGTCACTTACACCCTTTTTCCATTAAGGTCTTCAATTATTAATAACATGCCCTTTGAGGTAAGCACCTCAGTCCAACATTTGTGTTGGGACCCCCCTGGGAATAAGAATAATTTATTTTAACTTGTGATCTTCAATGAAGTACATGCTGCCATTCCTAAATGCTCTAAGGGTAGCCATTTTCTTTTTGTTGTACAATCTTGTGGCCAAGGTCAACTGACTGTGGAAAGCTAATTCTGATTGGTCAAACATTGAGAAAGTAATGTCCATTGCAGGCATTGTGGGGTGAGAATGTGTGATGCCCTAAAAATTAATGGGGGGAGGCTGTGCTTCATCCTCTGAAGAATTATAGAATTTAGCAAATCATGACATATTGGTCTGTATAATAATTATTATTCATTAGCTCATTACTGTTTTCAATGAAGCGATACCTTGGAAGTTAGAAAAATTGTATTTAGCTGACCATCAATCAAAAGGTAATTAAGCCTGGTTAAAGCTTTGTATGAGACAAGACTCTTGTTTGATCGACATATGGGTAAATGCAATTTTTCAACTTCAAACACCCAGGGTCTCACTTCAACGAATACAATGTACAGTAATAATCAAACTTAAATCTAGAGCCCAAACTAGGTCATGTCTAATTGGTATGCAAAGTGGAAATAGTTAATGGTTGGCTTACAGCCAAGTATTATTTCTGCCAAAAAGTATGAAAATATTTCTTTGCCATCTTGTTTTTACTTATTTTAAAATTACCCAAGTATTCTATAGTCCTCTAATAGCCAACATGTATCGAAGGAACCTCGTTACTTGTAATTTCAAGAAAAAGCTTTATTTTTCTTCATCTTGGATTTTTACAAAGTGGTTGTTGCGACATTGATAGACCTATTGTTCACTAAAAGAATAAGCATTTCCCTTGTTAAAAAATCGAGTTGTCCAACAAACATTTTGACTTCAAATCAGTCAGAGGTAGTCAAAGTTAGGGATATAACTTATAAGAAACTAGGTCCCCCAGGTAAACAACATACATCTTTGATTCAAGGGGCTCCATCAACCCTCTAATGATAAACTTTCTCATGATGAAAGACAACATAATTACAATGTAGTAGTATGCCAGCTATACTTGGCAAAGTTTGAGTGAATGAAAAATACTACTTTTAAGTTCCTAAAATAAGCTTTTGTAATCCACTTTAATCTTTACCATCCTCTGCTGAAAAAGTTTGAAAAAAGCATATCAGAACATTCACATGGTACTTCTCTTCTAATAATATAAGGCTGACGATCAGCTGGGTAATCAAAATGTCAGTCACCAGCAACAGTACTTTGCAAGACTACCGGTACTACCACCCAGACAACTTCCAATCGACCGATTTAGCTAGTACATTTAATTTGTTGTCCCAATTCAGGTTACCTGAATATTGTCCCTTCGGTAATGTTTTCTTGTTTTTCTGTATCCAAATTGGAATGTATAAATTTCTCTGAATGGAAGACAAAGCACTGAATCCCTAGCGAGCTGTTGCATGCTCTGAATTGGGACAACAAATGCACAAGCTACATGTAATGTACTGATCAAATTGAAACATCAACATATCTTTCCCTCCCCCCTGGCATTTGAACTGTTGGATTTTGGGTTGTTCAAATTATCATCCCCCAGTCCAAAAATGTTGTTCAAATGCCTGATACCACTGTCATTTTAGGCAATGTTTCGATTTGATCAGTACATAAATCAGTCTATTGTTGGAGCAATGTCCTTTGGATTGAAGTTATCTTCATCAGACTGCTGAGAGAAATTGCCCTCGAACTGTTTCCATTCTTACAGCATTTGAGCAGTCATGTAGGAGAAGTAGGCATACATGTATATGTACATATATTTTCTCCTCCTTCACTTCTGCATGGTACTTCTGGGTTCTTCCAGACTTGGTCTCCACAGGCTTGCAGAAGAGATGTATGTTGTGATCAACAGCAGCAAGGATAATTTTCATGAAATACAATGTAGGGGTACCTGTAGCCATGAAATATTAAGTTTAGTTTTAGACAAAGTTCTGCAGAACAAATCATTAAATAGAGGGGGCATGGAATGTTGAGGAAACTAGTTTATGCACTAGTCAATTGAAACCCCCACCCCCCCGGTCCCGGGGAAGGGTGGGGGATAACAGGGGCATTGATCACTTTTGAACCACAGTCTGTCCCGTGGGGGTAGTAGATTTGACTGACTTCGACTTTTCGGGTGTCCCCACCTCGGGGAAGAGGGGAACTGGGAACTAGTATGGAAGCTTCCAAGATACCCTGCGAGCAGAGGTTTCTCATCTCTCTGCCTTTCCTGTCGGCGAGAGAAACCTCTGCCACGAAACGATTGCTTTTGCCGTTGAACATGCGCACTTGCAACCTCCAAAATCTTGGAGGTAAACCACGTGATAAACCAGTTACCAAACCGGTTTTACCTGTTTGATATCACTCGGGCATGACTTTTTGGTGATCTTCGCTCGTTTTGCAAGAGCCCACAGTATCCTTCGCAGCCGTTATTTATGTCGTCACACGTTTGTTGTTTGCCGACCATTGATACGAACGGGCTTCAAACTCCGGCTTTGTCTTCTTCTTACTTTACTGAACTGCACAGAAGACCTTGAAATTACCGTTCAATAAATCTACCTTAATTTATCCTAAAGAAAGCTTTGATTTATACCTTCGAAGAAGGACATTAATTTTATTTTCTCCACTGCCGTTTATAACAATAGGAAATGGACAATTTGAAATCTACATACAATGAATCTACAATGCTTACCGCCTCGTTTTTTTTCGGCCAATGGCAATCCAGATACCGTGGCGCATGCTCAACGTGAAAAGCAATCGTTTCGTGGCAGAGGTTTCTCTCGGCGACAGGAAAGGCAGAGAGATGAGAAACCTCTGCTCGCAGGGTACTTCCAAGATGGCGGACAAGTAGACTTTCTCAAAGTCCTTCTCGCACTCGCTTTTTGACCCAGTAATCGCTTACCAAGTGACTCAGCGAGTTCGACTTGGAGCAAGTCTAGCGGACAAGCTGATACTTCTTTTGAATAAATCTTTCTATAGATGGTTTGTTGATTTTAGAGTAGAGACGAGTTCTCCTTTAAGCTGAACTTCAGCCAAGAGAGACTTAGTTTGTGTGATTACTAAAGAAAACTATAAAAGCTACACAAATCTTGGAAGAACATCATTAAAAATCTCTCCTTTTAAAAGTTTTTTTCACTTAATTTTTTTCGACCTCAACTTTCTTGCCCCAGGGATAGGGGCGTTTGATCTGAACTAAAGCCTCTGGGGTGGGGGTATTGATGATTTTTGATCAGGTCTCTGTCAAATCCCCCATCCTTCCCCGGGACCAGGGGGGTGGGGGTTTCAATTGACTAGTGCATTACAAGGAGTAGTATAGCCGGTATTAAAATGATACCACTTTTTCTTGTGCAACAAAACTCAAAAAGTTGTCTACTTATGGACGCCTTGGTTTTCTTGCACAAGGGGCGTCATAAAGCGAATTCAGAAATCCACTTCATGACGCCCCTTGTGCAAGAAAACCAAGGCGTCCATAAGTAGACAACTTTTTAAGTTTATCTTGCACAAGAAAAAGTTGTATCATTTTAATACCGGCTATACTACTAGGGGTAACTAAGGGTCATTCAAAGTGTCAGCCTTTCTTACACATAAAAATCCAAAACTTGAGTATCTGTTAGAGACATGATTATTATACTGTATATCGATATCTTCCACTATGGATTATGTATCGTGCCTCCCTCTAGAAATCTTGACTAAGATCGTAGAGCATGCAGGGCCTACGTCATTCTCAAGCATTGCAAGGGTATCAAAACTCCTAAACGGTGCTGCATCTCTCGCGCGCTACAAAGACGTAGACCGAGAGTTCCGTATACAAGTACTATGTTTTGGTTTGAAGTCCACTCGTAACGATGCCGATCGAAACAAATTGGTTAGGACTTTCGGCATTTCCGCAAGCCACATCGACGACAGCCTTCCTCTCATCTACGCCAGTGATCATGGCAACCTTAATATTGTTAAGTGGCTCACCAAGCACTTTCGTTTCAATAAAATGGATAGGTACACCAATAATACTCTAGACGCTGCCTTAAGGTATGGTCATCTTGATCTCGCTAAGTGGCTCACTAAGCACTTCCAGTTCACCAAAGAGAGCAATGCCGTCATGTTTGCTATGATAGAGGCCATTACGAATGGTCAGCTTAATATCATCAAGTGGCTCATTCAACATTTTCAGATAACCGTAGAGTGTGAATACATTCATTACGCTCTACTATGCGCCTGTAGAAGTTATTATCTTGATACCTCTGGATGGTTCATTAATTGGTTCATTAAGAACTCCCATCTCACCATAGAGGCTGAAAATGCCCTACTAGACTACTATGTGAATGTTTATGAGGCCAGGTATGGACCGATTGAATCCAACTGCACCTAAGAAAATCCAACTTGAAGTATATGTTAAAGGAATGATTATTATACTGTATATTGCCACCGAATGGTATTAGTATATATTCTTTATTCCACAATACTAGCTTACGTTGTTATCTTAGTACGCATTAACACCATACAGATCGAACATGTCGAAGAAGAACTCAAATGTAGACGCCACAATGATTGAGGTAGTAACTTGTGATTGGTTGCTGAGAGGGAAGGACACGAAATGCCAAAAGAGGATTTCGAAGACAACGAAGTTCTGTTGCCAGCACAACTACCAAATCTCAAAAGGTTGTGCCCCACTCATACCATGCTCGAAGTGCGGTAAAGGATGTCGTACTAGTTACGGGCTTTGCTCAGGATGCGACCGTCTCGCCATCAAGATGAAGTGTCCCGGTGTCTATATAAAACGCGCTAAGAAGTCCAGCAAGACGCTAGAGGGTCCAAGAAAGGAGGAACCAAACGTGGTGGAACCGGAGGAGCCTGCTGAGGTAGCATTGCCCGCAGAACCAAGAGTGGTGGAACCAGAGGAAGGTCTCGGAGAGTCTCTCAACCATGCGCTCAACGAGGTGTTGGCTGCCTTGAGGAACGAGAAGGACGCTTAGGAATAGCCACGAAAAAAGAAAAAAGGAAGAATGAAGAAGGTCGTTGCGTGGCCCTCTTCATTCTTCCTTTTTTTTTTTTTCTATTGAACGTACGACATCTATAGTTGTATCATGGACGAGCTAGTCAGATTGTTCGGTCCTGGAATTTGTAGAAGCCTGAATATCAAACCACAATTACATATTAACACAAGTGAAACATGTTCTGATTGTCTCTGTCCCCTGGAAATACAAGGAACGGAATTCGTATGTCCCACCTGTGGTCTTGTTTCCGAGGTTGAACCATGTGAAGAAACGAAGATCGACATCATTACTACTCGACTGCGTATAGTAGGTCCGGACGGATTTCAGTATCAAAGTGATCTAGACCGAGCAAAACCAAAGCAAAGCGATAACACGGAACTACAACGACGAACGCTCCTACAAGAACTACGAGCATACAACACTATTTACAAACAAAGTTGTGACCTATCGTTCCCTACGAACACTTTAGGAATCGTAGCTGACGCATTTATCCAAGTAATGAAAGTTCATCCCAAGCGTAGTGATGCTAAGAGACATATTCTAGCTGCTCTACTCTACCATGCATGCATACAATGTGGATTCGTCCGATCTAAAGGTGAGGTTGCTCGCTTCATGCAACTAAGCAACAAAGGCATCCATAGAGGAGAGGTCTTTATACGTTCTCTGTGTGACGACGACGAGATCAATGTAGACTTGAATGCCGAGCGCATAGTTCCTCACATTGCAACGACTTTCCTACAGCTCGATCCTCAAGGAGTACTTATAGACGCTCAACAAATAGTCCACGAGGTTGTTTCTATGGCAATAGAAAACAATGTAGGCAGATCGGTAATTAAGACGAAAGTTGTTGGAGCAAGTTACGAGGTGCTACATCGTTTAGGATCGTCTATGTCTCTTAACGAGGTCGTCGAACGCTGTGACGTATTTGGAAATTCAGTCAAGCGTTTTGTCAAGGAGTTGTCTTCTTACCATTCCCACTTTGAATCAATCTACACTAAGCATGGGCTAACTAGCAGTAGGACTTAGTGAAGTGAAAGTGAGAGCCATGTTCATTTCTTTCATAGGAAACGTTGATTCTTACATTCCAAGTTTTTCTCGCATTTCCTTTTGCACTTCTTGCTTGAGTTCGGCTCGAACCTGATCCGCGCTTTTTTCACCTATGGAAGCCTTGCGACGAATTTCAGATCTCATGATCTCATACTTATTCGCTTCGTTCAGAATGAGACTGTATTCGGAGTCAGATATGTTTTCATCACGTAGTGCCTTCGATACTAGATCGCGAATCGTATTGATTTTTGCCTTTGCCAACATAGTTGTCTTTTCATGCTTAGAAACCTTCATTCCTAACTTCTTAGCTCCAAGGGTCGTAGATGCTGAAATTAATCCACATAGCCCACCAATAACTCCAAGTGGTAGACCAATCACTATTCCAACCCCAGTCAACGCTGCACCCAATCCAGATCCAGATAAGATCACAGATAGACCTCCAGTTGCCACTGCGATGCCATGAACTATTCCTTGAGAACGTGCATATTTCTTGCGCACACCTTCGTAGTGCCTTTCTTGAACTTCTATGTCCGAAAGCGTGTCTCGGATCGTTTGCAGTCTAAAGTTCTTTCCAGTGTCACTAGCAATCTGTGGATAGATACTTGGTGCTGATGGAAACGGTTGAATCGAATCGCCTTCCATTGTACGTTATACGTATAGCTTACTCAAGCTTCAACACGTATCGTATAGGTCGACCACGGAAGTCTATCAGATTGCCTTTCTCATCGAGAATTGTCAGACGAAGGCTGCTTTGTATCGTACCTAGAGCTTTGACATCTAGAGGTTGTAGTGAGGCATACGTCGTTTTCACAAATCTAGCGCCTCGGACATCTATGCTAGCCAAGACTTTCGAGCGTTTTCCCTCTAGGAGTGAGAAGCTGGAATCCACTACGTCACAGTGGACATATACCGTATCGATCTCAAAGAGGATATTTATATTGAAAGTGCCTACCGCTATAGTTAAAGTCTTGTTAGGAATATCTATGGCCACTCTACATTCTTTAATAAACAGTCTACAGATATTTTTGCTAAGAATGATAGGTTTCATGACATCTAGGATACAACTCCCTGTCGATAAGAGTTTCCCGAATTTTATGATACCAGCGTCGATTGCGGGTTTGAAGAGGGTCTGGAGGGTTGGTATATCGTAGTTCCCCACCTTAATTTCGTGTGGAAACATCACACCATTGACCTTCCAATGAAAGCTCCCTGGCTCTTCTAGGTTCCACCAACTGTTCTCGAAAGTGATCTCGACTAGTGAAATGTTCCGTATAAGAATAGGGTCGTCGAAGTAGACAGTATGGTCAGCCGATGTTGTGGTGATATATAAGAGAACCATCTTATATGTTGAAGGTATAACTATATCTAGCATGTTTTCACAAAAGGGGGTGTTAGGTTCCAAGGCTCCTTTTGTGAAAACATGCTAGATCTTGTGTGCCTTTAAGCTTTAAAAGCCAGTTACTCGTGTTTCTGCCGTTTTCGTGAAAGCGCAAATGACAGTTTACGACTTTTCTGGCCTTTCTTTCCAATAATTGATCTGTAGGTATTTTATGAGGGTGGTGTGGGGTGGGGAGGAGTAGTTCAAATTTTTTCGCGAAAAACCAACTTTGCCTGACGTATGGCGCAACGATTTGCTTAGTGAAAGATGTACATTTTCCACTAGGTCTGAGAAAAAAGGTGCATTTTTGGGATGAAAACGTTGAAAAGTGAGTTACTGGCTTTTAAAGCCAACAAGTACGCATTAATTTACTTGTGTAACCTAAATTTCAAAGTGGCGCCATTTCTCGACCTTTTAATGGATTTCGATGCACTATACGGCAATACAACGTTCTCTTCATGTAGATTGCGTGTAATTGATGGAAGTTTCCTGTATTTTGAGTAACAATACCAGAAAATGGCCTTTTTCTAACCTAAGCATAACCTCTAGGTCTCAAATAAAGAAATTATGGGATAGATCTCACACAAGTAAATTATGGGATAGAAAGGCCATTAAAGTCTTCAACTGTCATTTGCCGTTTCAAGAAAACGGCAAAAACACGAGTTACTGGCTTTTAAAGCTTAAAGGCACACAAGATCTAGCATGTTTTCACAAAAGGGGGTGTTAGGTTCCAAGGCTCCTTTTGTGAAAACATGCTAGATCTTGTGTGCCTTTAAGCTTTAAAAGCCAGTTACTCGTGTTTCTGCCGTTTTCGTGAAAGCGCAAATGACAGTTTACGACTTTTCTGGCCTTTCTTTCCAATAATTGATCTGTAGGTATTTTATGAGGGTGGTGTGGGGTGGGGAGGAGTAGTTCAAATTTTTTCGCGAAAAACCAACTTTGCCTGACGTATGGCGCAACGATTTGCTTAGTGAAAGATGTACATTTTCCACTAGGTCTGAGAAAAAAGGTGCATTTTTGGGATGAAAACGTTGAAAAGTGAGTTACTGGCTTTTAAAGCCAACAAGTACGCATTAATTTACTTGTGTAACCTAAATTTCAAAGTGGCGCCATTTCTCGACCTTTTAATGGATTTCGATGCACTATACGGCAATACAACGTTCTCTTCATGTAGATTGCGTGTAATTGATGGAAGTTTCCTGTATTTTGAGTAACAATACCAGAAAATGGCCTTTTTCTAACCTAAGCATAACCTCTAGGTCTCAAATAAAGAAATTATGGGATAGATCTCACACAAGTAAATTATGGGATAGAAAGGCCATTAAAGTCTTCAACTGTCATTTGCCGTTTCAAGAAAACGGCAAAAACACGAGTTACTGGCTTTTAAAGCTTAAAGGCACACAAGAATCTTGTGTGCCTTTAAGCTTTAAAAGCCAGTTACTCGTGTTTCTGCCGTTTTCGTGAAAGCGCAAATGACAGTTTACGACTTTTCTGGCCTTTCTTTCCAATAATTGATCTGTAGGTATTTTATGAGGGTGGTGTGGGGTGGGGAGGAGTAGTTCAAATTTTTTCGCGAAAAACCAACTTTGCCTGACGTATGGCGTAACGATTTGCTTAGTGAAAGATGTACATTTTCCACTAGGTCTGAGAAAAAAGGTGCATTTTTGGGATGAAAACGTTGAAAAGTGAGTTACTGGCTTTTAAAGCCAACAAGTACGCATTAATTTACTTGTGTAACCTAAATTTCAAAGTGGCGCCATTTCTCGACCTTTTAATGGATTTCGATGCACTATACGGCAATACAACGTTCTCTTCATGTAGATTGCGTGTAATTGATGGAAGTTTCCTGTATTTTGAGTAACAATACCAGAAAATGGCCTTTTTCTAACCTAAGCATAACCTCTAGGTCTCAAATAAAGAAATTATGGGATAGATCTCACACAAGTAAATTATGGGATAGAAAGGCCATTAAAGTCTTCAACTGTCATTTGCCGTTTCAAGAAAACGGCAAAAACACGAGTTACTGGCTTTTAAAGCTTAAAGGCACACAAGATCTAGCATGTTTTCACAAAAGGGGGTGTTAGGTTCCAAGGCTCCTTTTGTGAAAACATGCTAGATCTTGTGTGCCTTTAAGCTTTAAAAGCCAGTTACTCGTGTTTCTGCCGTTTTCGTGAAAGCGCAAATGACAGTTTACGACTTTTCTGGCCTTTCTTTCCAATAATTGATCTGTAGGTATTTTATGAGGGTGGTGTGGGGTGGGGAGGAGTAGTTCAAATTTTTTCGCGAAAAACCAACTTTGCCTGACGTATGGCGCAACGATTTGCTTAGTGAAAGATGTACATTTTCCACTAGGTCTGAGAAAAAAGGTGCATTTTTGGGATGAAAACGTTGAAAAGTGAGTTACTGGCTTTTAAAGCCAACAAGTACGCATTAATTTACTTGTGTAACCTAAATTTCAAAGTGGCGCCATTTCTCGACCTTTTAATGGATTTCGATGCACTATACGGCAATACAACGTTCTCTTCATGTAGATTGCGTGTAATTGATGGAAGTTTCCTGTATTTTGAGTAACAATACCAGAAAATGGCCTTTTTCTAACCTAAGCATAACCTCTAGGTCTCAAATAAAGAAATTATGGGATAGATCTCACACAAGTAAATTATGGGATAGAAAGGCCATTAAAGTCTTCAACTGTCATTTGCCGTTTCAAGAAAACGGCAAAAACACGAGTTACTGGCTTTTAAAGCTTAAAGGCACACAAGATCTAGCATGTTTTCACAAAAGGGGGTGTTAGGTTCCAAGGCTCCTTTTGTGAAAACATGCTAGATCTTGTGTGCCTTTAAGCTTTAAAAGCCAGTTACTCGTGTTTCTGCCGTTTTCGTGAAAGCGCAAATGACAGTTTACGACTTTTCTGGCCTTTCTTTCCAATAATTGATCTGTAGGTATTTTATGAGGGTGGTGTGGGGTGGGGAGGAGTAGTTCAAATTTTTTCGCGAAAAACCAACTTTGCCTGACGTATGGCGCAACGATTTGCTTAGTGAAAGATGTACATTTTCCACTAGGTCTGAGAAAAAAGGTGCATTTTTGGGATGAAAACGTTGAAAAGTGAGTTACTGGCTTTTAAAGCCAACAAGTACGCATTAATTTACTTGTGTAACCTAAATTTCAAAGTGGCGCCATTTCTCGACCTTTTAATGGATTTCGATGCACTATACGGCAATACAACGTTCTCTTCATGTAGATTGCGTGTAATTGATGGAAGTTTCCTGTATTTTGAGTAACAATACCAGAAAATGGCCTTTTTCTAACCTAAGCATAACCTCTAGGTCTCAAATAAAGAAATTATGGGATAGATCTCACACAAGTAAATTATGGGATAGAAAGGCCATTAAAGTCTTCAACTGTCATTTGCCGTTTCAAGAAAACGGCAAAAACACGAGTTACTGGCTTTTAAAGCTTAAAGGCACACAAGATCTAGCATGTTTTCACAAAAGGGGGTGTTAGGTTCCAAGGCTCCTTTTGTGAAAACATGCTAGATCTTGTGTGCCTTTAAGCTTTAAAAGCCAGTTACTCGTGTTTCTGCCGTTTTCGTGAAAGCGCAAATGACAGTTTACGACTTTTCTGGCCTTTCTTTCCAATAATTGATCTGTAGGTATTTTATGAGGGTGGTGTGGGGTGGGGAGGAGTAGTTCAAATTTTTTCGCGAAAAACCAACTTTGCCTGACGTATGGCGCAACGATTTGCTTAGTGAAAGATGTACATTTTCCACTAGGTCTGAGAAAAAAGGTGCATTTTTGGGATGAAAACGTTGAAAAGTGAGTTACTGGCTTTTAAAGCCAACAAGTACGCATTAATTTACTTGTGTAACCTAAATTTCAAAGTGGCGCCATTTCTCGACCTTTTAATGGATTTCGATGCACTATACGGCAATACAACGTTCTCTTCATGTAGATTGCGTGTAATTGATGGAAGTTTCCTGTATTTTGAGTAACAATACCAGAAAATGGCCTTTTTCTAACCTAAGCATAACCTCTAGGTCTCAAATAAAGAAATTATGGGATAGATCTCACACAAGTAAATTATGGGATAGAAAGGCCATTAAAGTCTTCAACTGTCATTTGCCGTTTCAAGAAAACGGCAAAAACACGAGTTACTGGCTTTTAAAGCTTAAAGGCACACAAGAATCTTGTGTGCCTTTAAGCTTTAAAAGCCAGTTACTCGTGTTTCTGCCGTTTTCGTGAAAGCGCAAATGACAGTTTACGACTTTTCTGGCCTTTCTTTCCAATAATTGATCTGTAGGTATTTTATGAGGGTGGTGTGGGGTGGGGAGGAGTAGTTCAATTTTTTTCGCGAAAAACCAACTTTGCCTGACGTATGGCGCAACGATTTGCTTAGTGAAAGATGTACATTTTCCACTAGGTCTGAGAAAAAAGGTGCATTTTTGGGATGAAAACGTTGAAAAGTGAGTTACTGGCTTTTAAAGCCAACAAGTACGCATTAATTTACTTGTGTAACCTAAATTTCAAAGTGGCGCCATTTCTCGACCTTTTAATGGATTTCGATGCACTATACGGCAATACAACGTTCTCTTCATGTAGATTGCGTGTAATTGATGGAAGTTTCCTGTATTTTGAGTAACAATACCAGAAAATGGCCTTTTTCTAACCTAAGCATAACCTCTAGGTCTCAAATAATGAAATTATGGGATAGATCTCACACAAGTAAATTATGGGATAGAAAGGCCATTAAAGTCTTCAACTGTCATTTGCCGTTTCAAGAAAACGGCAAAAACACGAGTTACTGGCTTTTAAAGCTTAAAGGCACACAAGAATCTTGTGTGCCTTTAAGCTTTAAAAGCCAGTTACTCGTGTTTCTGCCGTTTTCGTGAAAGCGCAAATGACAGTTTACGACTTTTCTGGCCTTTCTTTCCAATAATTGATCTGTAGGTATTTTATGAGGGTGGTGTGGGGTGGGGAGGAGTAGTTCAAATTTTTTCGCGAAAAACCAACTTTGCCTGACGTATGGCGCAACGATTTGCTTAGTGAAAGATGTACATTTTCCACTAGGTCTGAGAAAAAAGGTGCATTTTTGGGATGAAAACGTTGAAAAGTGAGTTACTGGCTTTTAAAGCCAACAAGTACGCATTAATTTACTTGTGTAACCTAAATTTCAAAGTGGCGCCATTTCTCGACCTTTTAATGGATTTCGATGCACTATACGGCAATACAACGTTCTCTTCATGTAGATTGCGTGTAATTGATGGAAGTTTCCTGTATTTTGAGTAACAATACCAGAAAATGGCCTTTTTCTAACCTAAGCATAACCTCTAGGTCTCAAATAAAGAAATTATGGGATAGATCTCACACAAGTAAATTATGGGATAGAAAGGCCATTAAAGTCTTCAACTGTCATTTGCCGTTTCAAGAAAACGGCAAAAACACGAGTTACTGGCTTTTAAAGCTTAAAGGCACACAAGAATCTTGTGTGCCTTTAAGCTTTAAAAGCCAGTTACTCGTGTTTCTGCCGTTTTCGTGAAAGCGCAAATGACAGTTTACGACTTTTCTGGCCTTTCTTTCCAATAATTGATCTGTAGGTATTTTATGAGGGTGGTGTGGGGTGGGGAGGAGTAGTTCAAATTTTTTCGCGAAAAACCAACTTTGCCTGACGTATGGCGTAACGATTTGCTTAGTGAAAGATGTACATTTTCCACTAGGTCTGAGAAAAAAGGTGCATTTTTGGGATGAAAACGTTGAAAAGTGAGTTACTGGCTTTTAAAGCCAACAAGTACGCATTAATTTACTTGTGTAACCTAAATTTCAAAGTGGCGCCATTTCTCGACCTTTTAATGGATTTCGATGCACTATACGGCAATACAACGTTCTCTTCATGTAGATTGCGTGTAATTGATGGAAGTTTCCTGTATTTTGAGTAACAATACCAGAAAATGGCCTTTTTCTAACCTAAGCATAACCTCTAGGTCTCAAATAAAGAAATTATGGGATAGATCTCACACAAGTAAATTATGGGATAGAAAGGCCATTAAAGTCTTCAACTGTCATTTGCCGTTTCAAGAAAACGGCAAAAACACGAGTTACTGGCTTTTAAAGCTTAAAGGCACACAAGATCTAGCATGTTTTCACAAAAGGGGGTGTTAGGTTCCAAGGCTCCTTTTGTGAAAACATGCTAGATCTTGTGTGCCTTTAAGCTTTAAAAGCCAGTTACTCGTGTTTCTGCCGTTTTCGTGAAAGCGCAAATGACAGTTTACGACTTTTCTGGCCTTTCTTTCCAATAATTGATCTGTAGGTATTTTATGAGGGTGGTGTGGGGTGGGGAGGAGTAGTTCAAATTTTTTCGCGAAAAACCAACTTTGCCTGACGTATGGCGTAACGATTTGCTTAGTGAAAGATGTACATTTTCCACTAGGTCTGAGAAAAAAGGTGCATTTTTGGGATGAAAACGTTGAAAAGTGAGTTACTGGCTTTTAAAGCCAACAAGTACGCATTAATTTACTTGTGTAACCTAAATTTCAAAGTGGCGCCATTTCTCGACCTTTTAATGGATTTCGATGCACTATACGGCAATACAACGTTCTCTTCATGTAGATTGCGTGTAATTGATGGAAGTTTCCTGTATTTTGAGTAACAATACCAGAAAATGGCCTTTTTCTAACCTAAGCATAACCTCTAGGTCTCAAATAAAGAAATTATGGGATAGATCTCACACAAGTAAATTATGGGATAGAAAGGCCATTAAAGTCTTCAACTGTCATTTGCCGTTTCAAGAAAACGGCAAAAACACGAGTTACTGGCTTTTAAAGCTTAAAGGCACACAAGATCTAGCATGTTTTCACAAAAGGGGGTGTTAGGTTCCAAGGCTCCTTTTGTGAAAACATGCTAGATCTTGTGTGCCTTTAAGCTTTAAAAGCCAGTTACTCGTGTTTCTGCCGTTTTCGTGAAAGCGCAAATGACAGTTTACGACTTTTCTGGCCTTTCTTTCCAATAATTGATCTGTAGGTATTTTATGAGGGTGGTGTGGGGTGGGGAGGAGTAGTTCAAATTTTTTCGCGAAAAACCAACTTTGCCTGACGTATGGCGCAACGATTTGCTTAGTGAAAGATGTACATTTTCCACTAGGTCTGAGAAAAAAGGTGCATTTTTGGGATGAAAACGTTGAAAAGTGAGTTACTGGCTTTTAAAGCCAACAAGTACGCATTAATTTACTTGTGTAACCTAAATTTCAAAGTGGCGCCATTTCTCGACCTTTTAATGGATTTCGATGCACTATACGGCAATACAACGTTCTCTTCATGTAGATTGCGTGTAATTGATGGAAGTTTCCTGTATTTTGAGTAACAATACCAGAAAATGGCCTTTTTCTAACCTAAGCATAACCTCTAGGTCTCAAATAAAGAAATTATGGGATAGATCTCACACAAGTAAATTATGGGATAGAAAGGCCATTAAAGTCTTCAACTGTCATTTGCCGTTTCAAGAAAACGGCAAAAACACGAGTTACTGGCTTTTAAAGCTTAAAGGCACACAAGATCTAGCATGTTTTCACAAAAGGGGGTGTTAGGTTCCAAGGCTCCTTTTGTGAAAACATGCTAGATCTTGTGTGCCTTTAAGCTTTAAAAGCCAGTTACTCGTGTTTCTGCCGTTTTCGTGAAAGCGCAAATGACAGTTTACGACTTTTCTGGCCTTTCTTTCCAATAATTGATCTGTAGGTATTTTATGAGGGTGGTGTGGGGTGGGGAGGAGTAGTTCAAATTTTTTCGCGAAAAACCAACTTTGCCTGACGTATGGCGCAACGATTTGCTTAGTGAAAGATGTACATTTTCCACTAGGTCTGAGAAAAAAGGTGCATTTTTGGGATGAAAACGTTGAAAAGTGAGTTACTGGCTTTTAAAGCCAACAAGTACGCATTAATTTACTTGTGTAACCTAAATTTCAAAGTGGCGCCATTTCTCGACCTTTTAATGGATTTCGATGCACTATACGGCAATACAACGTTCTCTTCATGTAGATTGCGTGTAATTGATGGAAGTTTCCTGTATTTTGAGTAACAATACCAGAAAATGGCCTTTTTCTAACCTAAGCATAACCTCTAGGTCTCAAATAAAGAAATTATGGGATAGATCTCACACAAGTAAATTATGGGATAGAAAGGCCATTAAAGTCTTCAACTGTCATTTGCCGTTTCAAGAAAACGGCAAAAACACGAGTTACTGGCTTTTAAAGCTTAAAGGCACACAAGAATCTTGTGTGCCTTTAAGCTTTAAAAGCCAGTTACTCGTGTTTCTGCCGTTTTCGTGAAAGCGCAAATGACAGTTTACGACTTTTCTGGCCTTTCTTTCCAATAATTGATCTGTAGGTATTTTATGAGGGTGGTGTGGGGTGGGGAGGAGTAGTTCAAATTTTTTCGCGAAAAACCAACTTTGCCTGACGTATGGCGTAACGATTTGCTTAGTGAAAGATGTACATTTTCCACTAGGTCTGAGAAAAAAGGTGCATTTTTGGGATGAAAACGTTGAAAAGTGAGTTACTGGCTTTTAAAGCCAACAAGTACGCATTAATTTACTTGTGTAACCTAAATTTCAAAGTGGCGCCATTTCTCGACCTTTTAATGGATTTCGATGCACTATACGGCAATACAACGTTCTCTTCATGTAGATTGCGTGTAATTGATGGAAGTTTCCTGTATTTTGAGTAACAATACCAGAAAATGGCCTTTTTCTAACCTAAGCATAACCTCTAGGTCTCAAATAAAGAAATTATGGGATAGATCTCACACAAGTAAATTATGGGATAGAAAGGCCATTAAAGTCTTCAACTGTCATTTGCCGTTTCAAGAAAACGGCAAAAACACGAGTTACTGGCTTTTAAAGCTTAAAGGCACACAAGATCTAGCATGTTTTCACAAAAGGGGGTGTTAGGTTCCAAGGCTCCTTTTGTGAAAACATGCTAGATCTTGTGTGCCTTTAAGCTTTAAAAGCCAGTTACTCGTGTTTCTGCCGTTTTCGTGAAAGCGCAAATGACAGTTTACGACTTTTCTGGCCTTTCTTTCCAATAATTGATCTGTAGGTATTTTATGAGGGTGGTGTGGGGTGGGGAGGAGTAGTTCAAATTTTTTCGCGAAAAACCAACTTTGCCTGACGTATGGCGCAACGATTTGCTTAGTGAAAGATGTACATTTTCCACTAGGTCTGAGAAAAAAGGTGCATTTTTGGGATGAAAACGTTGAAAAGTGAGTTACTGGCTTTTAAAGCCAACAAGTACGCATTAATTTACTTGTGTAACCTAAATTTCAAAGTGGCGCCATTTCTCGACCTTTTAATGGATTTCGATGCACTATACGGCAATACAACGTTCTCTTCATGTAGATTGCGTGTAATTGATGGAAGTTTCCTGTATTTTGAGTAACAATACCAGAAAATGGCCTTTTTCTAACCTAAGCATAACCTCTAGGTCTCAAATAAAGAAATTATGGGATAGATCTCACACAAGTAAATTATGGGATAGAAAGGCCATTAAAGTCTTCAACTGTCATTTGCCGTTTCAAGAAAACGGCAAAAACACGAGTTACTGGCTTTTAAAGCTTAAAGGCACACAAGATCTAGCATGTTTTCACAAAAGGGGGTGTTAGGTTCCAAGGCTCCTTTTGTGAAAACATGCTAGATCTTGTGTGCCTTTAAGCTTTAAAAGCCAGTTACTCGTGTTTCTGCCGTTTTCGTGAAAGCGCAAATGACAGTTTACGACTTTTCTGGCCTTTCTTTCCAATAATTGATCTGTAGGTATTTTATGAGGGTGGTGTGGGGTGGGGAGGAGTAGTTCAATTTTTTTCGCGAAAAACCAACTTTGCCTGACGTATGGCGCAACGATTTGCTTAGTGAAAGATGTACATTTTCCACTAGGTCTGAGAAAAAAGGTGCATTTTTGGGATGAAAACGTTGAAAAGTGAGTTACTGGCTTTTAAAGCCAACAAGTACGCATTAATTTACTTGTGTAACCTAAATTTCAAAGTGGCGCCATTTCTCGACCTTTTAATGGATTTCGATGCACTATACGGCAATACAACGTTCTCTTCATGTAGATTGCGTGTAATTGATGGAAGTTTCCTGTATTTTGAGTAACAATACCAGAAAATGGCCTTTTTCTAACCTAAGCATAACCTCTAGGTCTCAAATAATGAAATTATGGGATAGATCTCACACAAGTAAATTATGGGATAGAAAGGCCATTAAAGTCTTCAACTGTCATTTGCCGTTTCAAGAAAACGGCAAAAACACGAGTTACTGGCTTTTAAAGCTTAAAGGCACACAAGAATCTTGTGTGCCTTTAAGCTTTAAAAGCCAGTTACTCGTGTTTCTGCCGTTTTCGTGAAAGCGCAAATGACAGTTTACGACTTTTCTGGCCTTTCTTTCCAATAATTGATCTGTAGGTATTTTATGAGGGTGGTGTGGGGTGGGGAGGAGTAGTTCAAATTTTTTCGCGAAAAACCAACTTTGCCTGACGTATGGCGTAACGATTTGCTTAGTGAAAGATGTACATTTTCCACTAGGTCTGAGAAAAAAGGTGCATTTTTGGGATGAAAACGTTGAAAAGTGAGTTACTGGCTTTTAAAGCCAACAAGTACGCATTAATTTACTTGTGTAACCTAAATTTCAAAGTGGCGCCATTTCTCGACCTTTTAATGGATTTCGATGCACTATACGGCAATACAACGTTCTCTTCATGTAGATTGCGTGTAATTGATGGAAGTTTCCTGTATTTTGAGTAACAATACCAGAAAATGGCCTTTTTCTAACCTAAGCATAACCTCTAGGTCTCAAATAAAGAAATTATGGGATAGATCTCACACAAGTAAATTATGGGATAGAAAGGCCATTAAAGTCTTCAACTGTCATTTGCCGTTTCAAGAAAACGGCAAAAACACGAGTTACTGGCTTTTAAAGCTTAAAGGCACACAAGATCTAGCATGTTTTCACAAAAGGGGGTGTTAGGTTCCAAGGCTCCTTTTGTGAAAACATGCTAGATCTTGTGTGCCTTTAAGCTTTAAAAGCCAGTTACTCGTGTTTCTGCCGTTTTCGTGAAAGCGCAAATGACAGTTTACGACTTTTCTGGCCTTTCTTTCCAATAATTGATCTGTAGGTATTTTATGAGGGTGGTGTGGGGTGGGGAGGAGTAGTTCAAATTTTTTCGCGAAAAACCAACTTTGCCTGACGTATGGCGCAACGATTTGCTTAGTGAAAGATGTACATTTTCCACTAGGTCTGAGAAAAAAGGTGCATTTTTGGGATGAAAACGTTGAAAAGTGAGTTACTGGCTTTTAAAGCCAACAAGTACGCATTAATTTACTTGTGTAACCTAAATTTCAAAGTGGCGCCATTTCTCGACCTTTTAATGGATTTCGATGCACTATACGGCAATACAACGTTCTCTTCATGTAGATTGCGTGTAATTGATGGAAGTTTCCTGTATTTTGAGTAACAATACCAGAAAATGGCCTTTTTCTAACCTAAGCATAACCTCTAGGTCTCAAATAAAGAAATTATGGGATAGATCTCACACAAGTAAATTATGGGATAGAAAGGCCATTAAAGTCTTCAACTGTCATTTGCCGTTTCAAGAAAACGGCAAAAACACGAGTTACTGGCTTTTAAAGCTTAAAGGCACACAAGATCTAGCATGTTTTCACAAAAGGGGGTGTTAGGTTCCAAGGCTCCTTTTGTGAAAACATGCTAGATCTTGTGTGCCTTTAAGCTTTAAAAGCCAGTTACTCGTGTTTCTGCCGTTTTCGTGAAAGCGCAAATGACAGTTTACGACTTTTCTGGCCTTTCTTTCCAATAATTGATCTGTAGGTATTTTATGAGGGTGGTGTGGGGTGGGGAGGAGTAGTTCAATTTTTTTCGCGAAAAACCAACTTTGCCTGACGTATGGCGCAACGATTTGCTTAGTGAAAGATGTACATTTTCCACTAGGTCTGAGAAAAAAGGTGCATTTTTGGGATGAAAACGTTGAAAAGTGAGTTACTGGCTTTTAAAGCCAACAAGTACGCATTAATTTACTTGTGTAACCTAAATTTCAAAGTGGCGCCATTTCTCGACCTTTTAATGGATTTCGATGCACTATACGGCAATACAACGTTCTCTTCATGTAGATTGCGTGTAATTGATGGAAGTTTCCTGTATTTTGAGTAACAATACCAGAAAATGGCCTTTTTCTAACCTAAGCATAACCTCTAGGTCTCAAATAATGAAATTATGGGATAGATCTCACACAAGTAAATTATGGGATAGAAAGGCCATTAAAGTCTTCAACTGTCATTTGCCGTTTCAAGAAAACGGCAAAAACACGAGTTACTGGCTTTTAAAGCTTAAAGGCACACAAGAATCTTGTGTGCCTTTAAGCTTTAAAAGCCAGTTACTCGTGTTTCTGCCGTTTTCGTGAAAGCGCAAATGACAGTTTACGACTTTTCTGGCCTTTCTTTCCAATAATTGATCTGTAGGTATTTTATGAGGGTGGTGTGGGGTGGGGAGGAGTAGTTCAAATTTTTTCGCGAAAAACCAACTTTGCCTGACGTATGGCGCAACGATTTGCTTAGTGAAAGATGTACATTTTCCACTAGGTCTGAGAAAAAAGGTGCATTTTTGGGATGAAAACGTTGAAAAGTGAGTTACTGGCTTTTAAAGCCAACAAGTACGCATTAATTTACTTGTGTAACCTAAATTTCAAAGTGGCGCCATTTCTCGACCTTTTAATGGATTTCGATGCACTATACGGCAATACAACGTTCTCTTCATGTAGATTGCGTGTAATTGATGGAAGTTTCCTGTATTTTGAGTAACAATACCAGAAAATGGCCTTTTTCTAACCTAAGCATAACCTCTAGGTCTCAAATAATGAAATTATGGGATAGATCTCACACAAGTAAATTATGGGATAGAAAGGCCATTAAAGTCTTCAACTGTCATTTGCCGTTTCAAGAAAACGGCAAAAACACGAGTTACTGGCTTTTAAAGCTTAAAGGCACACAAGAATCTTGTGTGCCTTTAAGCTTTAAAAGCCAGTTACTCGTGTTTCTGCCGTTTTCGTGAAAGCGCAAATGACAGTTTACGACTTTTCTGGCCTTTCTTTCCAATAATTGATCTGTAGGTATTTTATGAGGGTGGTGTGGGGTGGGGAGGAGTAGTTCAAATTTTTTCGCGAAAAACCAACTTTGCCTGACGTATGGCGCAACGATTTGCTTAGTGAAAGATGTACATTTTCCACTAGGTCTGAGAAAAAAGGTGCATTTTTGGGATGAAAACGTTGAAAAGTGAGTTACTGGCTTTTAAAGCCAACAAGTACGCATTAATTTACTTGTGTAACCTAAATTTCAAAGTGGCGCCATTTCTCGACCTTTTAATGGATTTCGATGCACTATACGGCAATACAACGTTCTCTTCATGTAGATTGCGTGTAATTGATGGAAGTTTCCTGTATTTTGAGTAACAATACCAGAAAATGGCCTTTTTCTAACCTAAGCATAACCTCTAGGTCTCAAATAAAGAAATTATGGGATAGATCTCACACAAGTAAATTATGGGATAGAAAGGCCATTAAAGTCTTCAACTGTCATTTGCCGTTTCAAGAAAACGGCAAAAACACGAGTTACTGGCTTTTAAAGCTTAAAGGCACACAAGAATCTTGTGTGCCTTTAAGCTTTAAAAGCCAGTTACTCGTGTTTCTGCCGTTTTCGTGAAAGCGCAAATGACAGTTTACGACTTTTCTGGCCTTTCTTTCCAATAATTGATCTGTAGGTATTTTATGAGGGTGGTGTGGGGTGGGGAGGAGTAGTTCAAATTTTTTCGCGAAAAACCAACTTTGCCTGACGTATGGCGCAACGATTTGCTTAGTGAAAGATGTACATTTTCCACTAGGTCTGAGAAAAAAGGTGCATTTTTGGGATGAAAACGTTGAAAAGTGAGTTACTGGCTTTTAAAGCCAACAAGTACGCATTAATTTACTTGTGTAACCTAAATTTCAAAGTGGCGCCATTTCTCGACCTTTTAATGGATTTCGATGCACTATACGGCAATACAACGTTCTCTTCATGTAGATTGCGTGTAATTGATGGAAGTTTCCTGTATTTTGAGTAACAATACCAGAAAATGGCCTTTTTCTAACCTAAGCATAACCTCTAGGTCTCAAATAAAGAAATTATGGGATAGATCTCACACAAGTAAATTATGGGATAGAAAGGCCATTAAAGTCTTCAACTGTCATTTGCCGTTTCAAGAAAACGGCAAAAACACGAGTTACTGGCTTTTAAAGCTTAAAGGCACACAAGATCTAGCATGTTTTCACAAAAGGGGGTGTTAGGTTCCAAGGCTCCTTTTGTGAAAACATGCTAGATCTTGTGTGCCTTTAAGCTTTAAAAGCCAGTTACTCGTGTTTCTGCCGTTTTCGTGAAAGCGCAAATGACAGTTTACGACTTTTCTGGCCTTTCTTTCCAATAATTGAGCTGTAGGTATTTTATGAGGGTGGTGTGGGGTGGGGAGGAGTAGTTCAAATTTTTTCGCGAAAAACCAACTTTGCCTGACGTATGGCGCAACGATTTGCTTAGTGAAAGATGTACATTTTCCACTAGGTCTGAGAAAAAAGGTGCATTTTTGGGATGAAAACGTTGAAAAGTGAGTTACTGGCTTTTAAAGCCAACAAGTACGCATTAATTTACTTGTGTAACCTAAATTTCAAAGTGGCGCCATTTCTCGACCTTTTAATGGATTTCGATGCACTATACGGCAATACAACGTTCTCTTCATGTAGATTGCGTGTAATTGATGGAAGTTTCCTGTATTTTGAGTAACAATACCAGAAAATGGCCTTTTTCTAACCTAAGCATAACCTCTAGGTCTCAAATAAAGAAATTATGGGATAGATCTCACACAAGTAAATTATGGGATAGAAAGGCCATTAAAGTCTTCAACTGTCATTTGCCGTTTCAAGAAAACGGCAAAAACACGAGTTACTGGCTTTTAAAGCTTAAAGGCACACAAGATCTAGCATGTTTTCACAAAAGGGGGTGTTAGGTTCCAAGGCTCCTTTTGTGAAAACATGCTAGATCTTGTGTGCCTTTAAGCTTTAAAAGCCAGTTACTCGTGTTTCTGCCGTTTTCGTGAAAGCGCAAATGACAGTTTACGACTTTTCTGGCCTTTCTTTCCAATAATTGATCTGTAGGTATTTTATGAGGGTGGTGTGGGGTGGGGAGGAGTAGTTCAATTTTTTTCGCGAAAAACCAACTTTGCCTGACGTATGGCGCAACGATTTGCTTAGTGAAAGATGTACATTTTCCACTAGGTCTGAGAAAAAAGGTGCATTTTTGGGATGAAAACGTTGAAAAGTGAGTTACTGGCTTTTAAAGCCAACAAGTACGCATTAATTTACTTGTGTAACCTAAATTTCAAAGTGGCGCCATTTCTCGACCTTTTAATGGATTTCGATGCACTATACGGCAATACAACGTTCTCTTCATGTAGATTGCGTGTAATTGATGGAAGTTTCCTGTATTTTGAGTAACAATACCAGAAAATGGCCTTTTTCTAACCTAAGCATAACCTCTAGGTCTCAAATAATGAAATTATGGGATAGATCTCACACAAGTAAATTATGGGATAGAAAGGCCATTAAAGTCTTCAACTGTCATTTGCCGTTTCAAGAAAACGGCAAAAACACGAGTTACTGGCTTTTAAAGCTTAAAGGCACACAAGAATCTTGTGTGCCTTTAAGCTTTAAAAGCCAGTTACTCGTGTTTCTGCCGTTTTCGTGAAAGCGCAAATGACAGTTTACGACTTTTCTGGCCTTTCTTTCCAATAATTGATCTGTAGGTATTTTATGAGGGTGGTGTGGGGTGGGGAGGAGTAGTTCAAATTTTTTCGCGAAAAACCAACTTTGCCTGACGTATGGCGCAACGATTTGCTTAGTGAAAGATGTACATTTTCCACTAGGTCTGAGAAAAAAGGTGCATTTTTGGGATGAAAACGTTGAAAAGTGAGTTACTGGCTTTTAAAGCCAACAAGTACGCATTAATTTACTTGTGTAACCTAAATTTCAAAGTGGCGCCATTTCTCGACCTTTTAATGGATTTCGATGCACTATACGGCAATACAACGTTCTCTTCATGTAGATTGCGTGTAATTGATGGAAGTTTCCTGTATTTTGAGTAACAATACCAGAAAATGGCCTTTTTCTAACCTAAGCATAACCTCTAGGTCTCAAATAAAGAAATTATGGGATAGATCTCACACAAGTAAATTATGGGATAGAAAGGCCATTAAAGTCTTCAACTGTCATTTGCCGTTTCAAGAAAACGGCAAAAACACGAGTTACTGGCTTTTAAAGCTTAAAGGCACACAAGAATCTTGTGTGCCTTTAAGCTTTAAAAGCCAGTTACTCGTGTTTCTGCCGTTTTCGTGAAAGCGCAAATGACAGTTTACGACTTTTCTGGCCTTTCTTTCCAATAATTGATCTGTAGGTATTTTATGAGGGTGGTGTGGGGTGGGGAGGAGTAGTTCAAATTTTTTCGCGAAAAACCAACTTTGCCTGACGTATGGCGCAACGATTTGCTTAGTGAAAGATGTACATTTTCCACTAGGTCTGAGAAAAAAGGTGCATTTTTGGGATGAAAACGTTGAAAAGTGAGTTACTGGCTTTTAAAGCCAACAAGTACGCATTAATTTACTTGTGTAACCTAAATTTCAAAGTGGCGCCATTTCTCGACCTTTTAATGGATTTCGATGCACTATACGGCAATACAACGTTCTCTTCATGTAGATTGCGTGTAATTGATGGAAGTTTCCTGTATTTTGAGTAACAATACCAGAAAATGGCCTTTTTCTAACCTAAGCATAACCTCTAGGTCTCAAATAAAGAAATTATGGGATAGATCTCACACAAGTAAATTATGGGATAGAAAGGCCATTAAAGTCTTCAACTGTCATTTGCCGTTTCAAGAAAACGGCAAAAACACGAGTTACTGGCTTTTAAAGCTTAAAGGCACACAAGATCTAGCATGTTTTCACAAAAGGGGGTGTTAGGTTCCAAGGCTCCTTTTGTGAAAACATGCTAGATCTTGTGTGCCTTTAAGCTTTAAAAGCCAGTTACTCGTGTTTCTGCCGTTTTCGTGAAAGCGCAAATGACAGTTTACGACTTTTCTGGCCTTTCTTTCCAATAATTGATCTGTAGGTATTTTATGAGGGTGGTGTGGGGTGGGGAGGAGTAGTTCAAATTTTTTCGCGAAAAACCAACTTTGCCTGACGTATGGCGCAACGATTTGCTTAGTGAAAGATGTACATTTTCCACTAGGTCTGAGAAAAAAGGTGCATTTTTGGGATGAAAACGTTGAAAAGTGAGTTACTGGCTTTTAAAGCCAACAAGTACGCATTAATTTACTTGTGTAACCTAAATTTCAAAGTGGCGCCATTTCTCGACCTTTTAATGGATTTCGATGCACTATACGGCAATACAACGTTCTCTTCATGTAGATTGCGTGTAATTGATGGAAGTTTCCTGTATTTTGAGTAACAATACCAGAAAATGGCCTTTTTCTAACCTAAGCATAACCTCTAGGTCTCAAATAAAGAAATTATGGGATAGATCTCACACAAGTAAATTATGGGATAGAAAGGCCATTAAAGTCTTCAACTGTCATTTGCCGTTTCAAGAAAACGGCAAAAACACGAGTTACTGGCTTTTAAAGCTTAAAGGCACACAAGATCTAGCATGTTTTCACAAAAGGGGGTGTTAGGTTCCAAGGCTCCTTTTGTGAAAACATGCTAGATCTTGTGTGCCTTTAAGCTTTAAAAGCCAGTTACTCGTGTTTCTGCCGTTTTCGTGAAAGCGCAAATGACAGTTTACGACTTTTCTGGCCTTTCTTTCCAATAATTGAGCTGTAGGTATTTTATGAGGGTGGTGTGGGGTGGGGAGGAGTAGTTCAAATTTTTTCGCGAAAAACCAACTTTGCCTGACGTATGGCGCAACGATTTGCTTAGTGAAAGATGTACATTTTCCACTAGGTCTGAGAAAAAAGGTGCATTTTTGGGATGAAAACGTTGAAAAGTGAGTTACTGGCTTTTAAAGCCAACAAGTACGCATTAATTTACTTGTGTAACCTAAATTTCAAAGTGGCGCCATTTCTCGACCTTTTAATGGATTTCGATGCACTATACGGCAATACAACGTTCTCTTCATGTAGATTGCGTGTAATTGATGGAAGTTTCCTGTATTTTGAGTAACAATACCAGAAAATGGCCTTTTTCTAACCTAAGCATAACCTCTAGGTCTCAAATAAAGAAATTATGGGATAGATCTCACACAAGTAAATTATGGGATAGAAAGGCCATTAAAGTCTTCAACTGTCATTTGCCGTTTCAAGAAAACGGCAAAAACACGAGTTACTGGCTTTTAAAGCTTAAAGGCACACAAGATCTAGCATGTTTTCACAAAAGGGGGTGTTAGGTTCCAAGGCTCCTTTTGTGAAAACATGCTAGATCTTGTGTGCCTTTAAGCTTTAAAAGCCAGTTACTCGTGTTTCTGCCGTTTTCGTGAAAGCGCAAATGACAGTTTACGACTTTTCTGGCCTTTCTTTCCAATAATTGATCTGTAGGTATTTTATGAGGGTGGTGTGGGGTGGGGAGGAGTAGTTCAAATTTTTTCGCGAAAAACCAACTTTGCCTGACGTATGGCGCAACGATTTGCTTAGTGAAAGATGTACATTTTCCACTAGGTCTGAGAAAAAAGGTGCATTTTTGGGATGAAAACGTTGAAAAGTGAGTTACTGGCTTTTAAAGCCAACAAGTACGCATTAATTTACTTGTGTAACCTAAATTTCAAAGTGGCGCCATTTCTCGACCTTTTAATGGATTTCGATGCACTATACGGCAATACAACGTTCTCTTCATGTAGATTGCGTGTAATTGATGGAAGTTTCCTGTATTTTGAGTAACAATACCAGAAAATGGCCTTTTTCTAACCTAAGCATAACCTCTAGGTCTCAAATAAAGAAATTATGGGATAGATCTCACACAAGTAAATTATGGGATAGAAAGGCCATTAAAGTCTTCAACTGTCATTTGCCGTTTCAAGAAAACGGCAAAAACACGAGTTACTGGCTTTTAAAGCTTAAAGGCACACAAGAATCTTGTGTGCCTTTAAGCTTTAAAAGCCAGTTACTCGTGTTTCTGCCGTTTTCGTGAAAGCGCAAATGACAGTTTACGACTTTTCTGGCCTTTCTTTCCAATAATTGATCTGTAGGTATTTTATGAGGGTGGTGTGGGGTGGGGAGGAGTAGTTCAAATTTTTTCGCGAAAAACCAACTTTGCCTGACGTATGGCGTAACGATTTGCTTAGTGAAAGATGTACATTTTCCACTAGGTCTGAGAAAAAAGGTGCATTTTTGGGATGAAAACGTTGAAAAGTGAGTTACTGGCTTTTAAAGCCAACAAGTACGCATTAATTTACTTGTGTAACCTAAATTTCAAAGTGGCGCCATTTCTCGACCTTTTAATGGATTTCGATGCACTATACGGCAATACAACGTTCTCTTCATGTAGATTGCGTGTAATTGATGGAAGTTTCCTGTATTTTGAGTAACAATACCAGAAAATGGCCTTTTTCTAACCTAAGCATAACCTCTAGGTCTCAAATAAAGAAATTATGGGATAGATCTCACACAAGTAAATTATGGGATAGAAAGGCCATTAAAGTCTTCAACTGTCATTTGCCGTTTCAAGAAAACGGCAAAAACACGAGTTACTGGCTTTTAAAGCTTAAAGGCACACAAGATCTAGCATGTTTTCACAAAAGGGGGTGTTAGGTTCCAAGGCTCCTTTTGTGAAAACATGCTAGATCTTGTGTGCCTTTAAGCTTTAAAAGCCAGTTACTCGTGTTTCTGCCGTTTTCGTGAAAGCGCAAATGACAGTTTACGACTTTTCTGGCCTTTCTTTCCAATAATTGATCTGTAGGTATTTTATGAGGGTGGTGTGGGGTGGGGAGGAGTAGTTCAAATTTTTTCGCGAAAAACCAACTTTGCCTGACGTATGGCGCAACGATTTGCTTAGTGAAAGATGTACATTTTCCACTAGGTCTGAGAAAAAAGGTGCATTTTTGGGATGAAAACGTTGAAAAGTGAGTTACTGGCTTTTAAAGCCAACAAGTACGCATTAATTTACTTGTGTAACCTAAATTTCAAAGTGGCGCCATTTCTCGACCTTTTAATGGATTTCGATGCACTATACGGCAATACAACGTTCTCTTCATGTAGATTGCGTGTAATTGATGGAAGTTTCCTGTATTTTGAGTAACAATACCAGAAAATGGCCTTTTTCTAACCTAAGCATAACCTCTAGGTCTCAAATAAAGAAATTATGGGATAGATCTCACACAAGTAAATTATGGGATAGAAAGGCCATTAAAGTCTTCAACTGTCATTTGCCGTTTCAAGAAAACGGCAAAAACACGAGTTACTGGCTTTTAAAGCTTAAAGGCACACAAGATCTAGCATGTTTTCACAAAAGGGGGTGTTAGGTTCCAAGGCTCCTTTTGTGAAAACATGCTAGATCTTGTGTGCCTTTAAGCTTTAAAAGCCAGTTACTCGTGTTTCTGCCGTTTTCGTGAAAGCGCAAATGACAGTTTACGACTTTTCTGGCCTTTCTTTCCAATAATTGATCTGTAGGTATTTTATGAGGGTGGTGTGGGGTGGGGAGGAGTAGTTCAATTTTTTTCGCGAAAAACCAACTTTGCCTGACGTATGGCGCAACGATTTGCTTAGTGAAAGATGTACATTTTCCACTAGGTCTGAGAAAAAAGGTGCATTTTTGGGATGAAAACGTTGAAAAGTGAGTTACTGGCTTTTAAAGCCAACAAGTACGCATTAATTTACTTGTGTAACCTAAATTTCAAAGTGGCGCCATTTCTCGACCTTTTAATGGATTTCGATGCACTATACGGCAATACAACGTTCTCTTCATGTAGATTGCGTGTAATTGATGGAAGTTTCCTGTATTTTGAGTAACAATACCAGAAAATGGCCTTTTTCTAACCTAAGCATAACCTCTAGGTCTCAAATAATGAAATTATGGGATAGATCTCACACAAGTAAATTATGGGATAGAAAGGCCATTAAAGTCTTCAACTGTCATTTGCCGTTTCAAGAAAACGGCAAAAACACGAGTTACTGGCTTTTAAAGCTTAAAGGCACACAAGAATCTTGTGTGCCTTTAAGCTTTAAAAGCCAGTTACTCGTGTTTCTGCCGTTTTCGTGAAAGCGCAAATGACAGTTTACGACTTTTCTGGCCTTTCTTTCCAATAATTGATCTGTAGGTATTTTATGAGGGTGGTGTGGGGTGGGGAGGAGTAGTTCAAATTTTTTCGCGAAAAACCAACTTTGCCTGACGTATGGCGCAACGATTTGCTTAGTGAAAGATGTACATTTTCCACTAGGTCTGAGAAAAAAGGTGCATTTTTGGGATGAAAACGTTGAAAAGTGAGTTACTGGCTTTTAAAGCCAACAAGTACGCATTAATTTACTTGTGTAACCTAAATTTCAAAGTGGCGCCATTTCTCGACCTTTTAATGGATTTCGATGCACTATACGGCAATACAACGTTCTCTTCATGTAGATTGCGTGTAATTGATGGAAGTTTCCTGTATTTTGAGTAACAATACCAGAAAATGGCCTTTTTCTAACCTAAGCATAACCTCTAGGTCTCAAATAAAGAAATTATGGGATAGATCTCACACAAGTAAATTATGGGATAGAAAGGCCATTAAAGTCTTCAACTGTCATTTGCCGTTTCAAGAAAACGGCAAAAACACGAGTTACTGGCTTTTAAAGCTTAAAGGCACACAAGAATCTTGTGTGCCTTTAAGCTTTAAAAGCCAGTTACTCGTGTTTCTGCCGTTTTCGTGAAAGCGCAAATGACAGTTTACGACTTTTCTGGCCTTTCTTTCCAATAATTGATCTGTAGGTATTTTATGAGGGTGGTGTGGGGTGGGGAGGAGTAGTTCAAATTTTTTCGCGAAAAACCAACTTTGCCTGACGTATGGCGCAACGATTTGCTTAGTGAAAGATGTACATTTTCCACTAGGTCTGAGAAAAAAGGTGCATTTTTGGGATGAAAACGTTGAAAAGTGAGTTACTGGCTTTTAAAGCCAACAAGTACGCATTAATTTACTTGTGTAACCTAAATTTCAAAGTGGCGCCATTTCTCGACCTTTTAATGGATTTCGATGCACTATACGGCAATACAACGTTCTCTTCATGTAGATTGCGTGTAATTGATGGAAGTTTCCTGTATTTTGAGTAACAATACCAGAAAATGGCCTTTTTCTAACCTAAGCATAACCTCTAGGTCTCAAATAAAGAAATTATGGGATAGATCTCACACAAGTAAATTATGGGATAGAAAGGCCATTAAAGTCTTCAACTGTCATTTGCCGTTTCAAGAAAACGGCAAAAACACGAGTTACTGGCTTTTAAAGCTTAAAGGCACACAAGATCTAGCATGTTTTCACAAAAGGGGGTGTTAGGTTCCAAGGCTCCTTTTGTGAAAACATGCTAGATCTTGTGTGCCTTTAAGCTTTAAAAGCCAGTTACTCGTGTTTCTGCCGTTTTCGTGAAAGCGCAAATGACAGTTTACGACTTTTCTGGCCTTTCTTTCCAATAATTGATCTGTAGGTATTTTATGAGGGTGGTGTGGGGTGGGGAGGAGTAGTTCAAATTTTTTCGCGAAAAACCAACTTTGCCTGACGTATGGCGCAACGATTTGCTTAGTGAAAGATGTACATTTTCCACTAGGTCTGAGAAAAAAGGTGCATTTTTGGGATGAAAACGTTGAAAAGTGAGTTACTGGCTTTTAAAGCCAACAAGTACGCATTAATTTACTTGTGTAACCTAAATTTCAAAGTGGCGCCATTTCTCGACCTTTTAATGGATTTCGATGCACTATACGGCAATACAACGTTCTCTTCATGTAGATTGCGTGTAATTGATGGAAGTTTCCTGTATTTTGAGTAACAATACCAGAAAATGGCCTTTTTCTAACCTAAGCATAACCTCTAGGTCTCAAATAAAGAAATTATGGGATAGATCTCACACAAGTAAATTATGGGATAGAAAGGCCATTAAAGTCTTCAACTGTCATTTGCCGTTTCAAGAAAACGGCAAAAACACGAGTTACTGGCTTTTAAAGCTTAAAGGCACACAAGATCTAGCATGTTTTCACAAAAGGGGGTGTTAGGTTCCAAGGCTCCTTTTGTGAAAACATGCTAGATCTTGTGTGCCTTTAAGCTTTAAAAGCCAGTTACTCGTGTTTCTGCCGTTTTCGTGAAAGCGCAAATGACAGTTTACGACTTTTCTGGCCTTTCTTTCCAATAATTGATCTGTAGGTATTTTATGAGGGTGGTGTGGGGTGGGGAGGAGTAGTTCAATTTTTTTCGCGAAAAACCAACTTTGCCTGACGTATGGCGCAACGATTTGCTTAGTGAAAGATGTACATTTTCCACTAGGTCTGAGAAAAAAGGTGCATTTTTGGGATGAAAACGTTGAAAAGTGAGTTACTGGCTTTTAAAGCCAACAAGTACGCATTAATTTACTTGTGTAACCTAAATTTCAAAGTGGCGCCATTTCTCGACCTTTTAATGGATTTCGATGCACTATACGGCAATACAACGTTCTCTTCATGTAGATTGCGTGTAATTGATGGAAGTTTCCTGTATTTTGAGTAACAATACCAGAAAATGGCCTTTTTCTAACCTAAGCATAACCTCTAGGTCTCAAATAAAGAAATTATGGGATAGATCTCACACAAGTAAATTATGGGATAGAAAGGCCATTAAAGTCTTCAACTGTCATTTGCCGTTTCAAGAAAACGGCAAAAACACGAGTTACTGGCTTTTAAAGCTTAAAGGCACACAAGATCTAGCATGTTTTCACAAAAGGGGGTGTTAGGTTCCAAGGCTCCTTTTGTGAAAACATGCTAGATCTTGTGTGCCTTTAAGCTTTAAAAGCCAGTTACTCGTGTTTCTGCCGTTTTCGTGAAAGCGCAAATGACAGTTTACGACTTTTCTGGCCTTTCTTTCCAATAATTGATCTGTAGGTATTTTATGAGGGTGGTGTGGGGTGGGGAGGAGTAGTTCAATTTTTTTCGCGAAAAACCAACTTTGCCTGACGTATGGCGCAACGATTTGCTTAGTGAAAGATGTACATTTTCCACTAGGTCTGAGAAAAAAGGTGCATTTTTGGGATGAAAACGTTGAAAAGTGAGTTACTGGCTTTTAAAGCCAACAAGTACGCATTAATTTACTTGTGTAACCTAAATTTCAAAGTGGCGCCATTTCTCGACCTTTTAATGGATTTCGATGCACTATACGGCAATACAACGTTCTCTTCATGTAGATTGCGTGTAATTGATGGAAGTTTCCTGTATTTTGAGTAACAATACCAGAAAATGGCCTTTTTCTAACCTAAGCATAACCTCTAGGTCTCAAATAATGAAATTATGGGATAGATCTCACACAAGTAAATTATGGGATAGAAAGGCCATTAAAGTCTTCAACTGTCATTTGCCGTTTCAAGAAAACGGCAAAAACACGAGTTACTGGCTTTTAAAGCTTAAAGGCACACAAGAATCTTGTGTGCCTTTAAGCTTTAAAAGCCAGTTACTCGTGTTTCTGCCGTTTTCGTGAAAGCGCAAATGACAGTTTACGACTTTTCTGGCCTTTCTTTCCAATAATTGATCTGTAGGTATTTTATGAGGGTGGTGTGGGGTGGGGAGGAGTAGTTCAAATTTTTTCGCGAAAAACCAACTTTGCCTGACGTATGGCGCAACGATTTGCTTAGTGAAAGATGTACATTTTCCACTAGGTCTGAGAAAAAAGGTGCATTTTTGGGATGAAAACGTTGAAAAGTGAGTTACTGGCTTTTAAAGCCAACAAGTACGCATTAATTTACTTGTGTAACCTAAATTTCAAAGTGGCGCCATTTCTCGACCTTTTAATGGATTTCGATGCACTATACGGCAATACAACGTTCTCTTCATGTAGATTGCGTGTAATTGATGGAAGTTTCCTGTATTTTGAGTAACAATACCAGAAAATGGCCTTTTTCTAACCTAAGCATAACCTCTAGGTCTCAAATAATGAAATTATGGGATAGATCTCACACAAGTAAATTATGGGATAGAAAGGCCATTAAAGTCTTCAACTGTCATTTGCCGTTTCAAGAAAACGGCAAAAACACGAGTTACTGGCTTTTAAAGCTTAAAGGCACACAAGAATCTTGTGTGCCTTTAAGCTTTAAAAGCCAGTTACTCGTGTTTCTGCCGTTTTCGTGAAAGCGCAAATGACAGTTTACGACTTTTCTGGCCTTTCTTTCCAATAATTGATCTGTAGGTATTTTATGAGGGTGGTGTGGGGTGGGGAGGAGTAGTTCAAATTTTTTCGCGAAAAACCAACTTTGCCTGACGTATGGCGCAACGATTTGCTTAGTGAAAGATGTACATTTTCCACTAGGTCTGAGAAAAAAGGTGCATTTTTGGGATGAAAACGTTGAAAAGTGAGTTACTGGCTTTTAAAGCCAACAAGTACGCATTAATTTACTTGTGTAACCTAAATTTCAAAGTGGCGCCATTTCTCGACCTTTTAATGGATTTCGATGCACTATACGGCAATACAACGTTCTCTTCATGTAGATTGCGTGTAATTGATGGAAGTTTCCTGTATTTTGAGTAACAATACCAGAAAATGGCCTTTTTCTAACCTAAGCATAACCTCTAGGTCTCAAATAAAGAAATTATGGGATAGATCTCACACAAGTAAATTATGGGATAGAAAGGCCATTAAAGTCTTCAACTGTCATTTGCCGTTTCAAGAAAACGGCAAAAACACGAGTTACTGGCTTTTAAAGCTTAAAGGCACACAAGAATCTTGTGTGCCTTTAAGCTTTAAAAGCCAGTTACTCGTGTTTCTGCCGTTTTCGTGAAAGCGCAAATGACAGTTTACGACTTTTCTGGCCTTTCTTTCCAATAATTGATCTGTAGGTATTTTATGAGGGTGGTGTGGGGTGGGGAGGAGTAGTTCAAATTTTTTCGCGAAAAACCAACTTTGCCTGACGTATGGCGCAACGATTTGCTTAGTGAAAGATGTACATTTTCCACTAGGTCTGAGAAAAAAGGTGCATTTTTGGGATGAAAACGTTGAAAAGTGAGTTACTGGCTTTTAAAGCCAACAAGTACGCATTAATTTACTTGTGTAACCTAAATTTCAAAGTGGCGCCATTTCTCGACCTTTTAATGGATTTCGATGCACTATACGGCAATACAACGTTCTCTTCATGTAGATTGCGTGTAATTGATGGAAGTTTCCTGTATTTTGAGTAACAATACCAGAAAATGGCCTTTTTCTAACCTAAGCATAACCTCTAGGTCTCAAATAAAGAAATTATGGGATAGATCTCACACAAGTAAATTATGGGATAGAAAGGCCATTAAAGTCTTCAACTGTCATTTGCCGTTTCAAGAAAACGGCAAAAACACGAGTTACTGGCTTTTAAAGCTTAAAGGCACACAAGATCTAGCATGTTTTCACAAAAGGGGGTGTTAGGTTCCAAGGCTCCTTTTGTGAAAACATGCTAGATCTTGTGTGCCTTTAAGCTTTAAAAGCCAGTTACTCGTGTTTCTGCCGTTTTCGTGAAAGCGCAAATGACAGTTTACGACTTTTCTGGCCTTTCTTTCCAATAATTGATCTGTAGGTATTTTATGAGGGTGGTGTGGGGTGGGGAGGAGTAGTTCAATTTTTTTCGCGAAAAACCAACTTTGCCTGACGTATGGCGCAACGATTTGCTTAGTGAAAGATGTACATTTTCCACTAGGTCTGAGAAAAAAGGTGCATTTTTGGGATGAAAACGTTGAAAAGTGAGTTACTGGCTTTTAAAGCCAACAAGTACGCATTAATTTACTTGTGTAACCTAAATTTCAAAGTGGCGCCATTTCTCGACCTTTTAATGGATTTCGATGCACTATACGGCAATACAACGTTCTCTTCATGTAGATTGCGTGTAATTGATGGAAGTTTCCTGTATTTTGAGTAACAATACCAGAAAATGGCCTTTTTCTAACCTAAGCATAACCTCTAGGTCTCAAATAATGAAATTATGGGATAGATCTCACACAAGTAAATTATGGGATAGAAAGGCCATTAAAGTCTTCAACTGTCATTTGCCGTTTCAAGAAAACGGCAAAAACACGAGTTACTGGCTTTTAAAGCTTAAAGGCACACAAGAATCTTGTGTGCCTTTAAGCTTTAAAAGCCAGTTACTCGTGTTTCTGCCGTTTTCGTGAAAGCGCAAATGACAGTTTACGACTTTTCTGGCCTTTCTTTCCAATAATTGATCTGTAGGTATTTTATGAGGGTGGTGTGGGGTGGGGAGGAGTAGTTCAAATTTTTTCGCGAAAAACCAACTTTGCCTGACGTATGGCGCAACGATTTGCTTAGTGAAAGATGTACATTTTCCACTAGGTCTGAGAAAAAAGGTGCATTTTTGGGATGAAAACGTTGAAAAGTGAGTTACTGGCTTTTAAAGCCAACAAGTACGCATTAATTTACTTGTGTAACCTAAATTTCAAAGTGGCGCCATTTCTCGACCTTTTAATGGATTTCGATGCACTATACGGCAATACAACGTTCTCTTCATGTAGATTGCGTGTAATTGATGGAAGTTTCCTGTATTTTGAGTAACAATACCAGAAAATGGCCTTTTTCTAACCTAAGCATAACCTCTAGGTCTCAAATAAAGAAATTATGGGATAGATCTCACACAAGTAAATTATGGGATAGAAAGGCCATTAAAGTCTTCAACTGTCATTTGCCGTTTCAAGAAAACGGCAAAAACACGAGTTACTGGCTTTTAAAGCTTAAAGGCACACAAGAATCTTGTGTGCCTTTAAGCTTTAAAAGCCAGTTACTCGTGTTTCTGCCGTTTTCGTGAAAGCGCAAATGACAGTTTACGACTTTTCTGGCCTTTCTTTCCAATAATTGATCTGTAGGTATTTTATGAGGGTGGTGTGGGGTGGGGAGGAGTAGTTCAAATTTTTTCGCGAAAAACCAACTTTGCCTGACGTATGGCGCAACGATTTGCTTAGTGAAAGATGTACATTTTCCACTAGGTCTGAGAAAAAAGGTGCATTTTTGGGATGAAAACGTTGAAAAGTGAGTTACTGGCTTTTAAAGCCAACAAGTACGCATTAATTTACTTGTGTAACCTAAATTTCAAAGTGGCGCCATTTCTCGACCTTTTAATGGATTTCGATGCACTATACGGCAATACAACGTTCTCTTCATGTAGATTGCGTGTAATTGATGGAAGTTTCCTGTATTTTGAGTAACAATACCAGAAAATGGCCTTTTTCTAACCTAAGCATAACCTCTAGGTCTCAAATAAAGAAATTATGGGATAGATCTCACACAAGTAAATTATGGGATAGAAAGGCCATTAAAGTCTTCAACTGTCATTTGCCGTTTCAAGAAAACGGCAAAAACACGAGTTACTGGCTTTTAAAGCTTAAAGGCACACAAGAATCTTGTGTGCCTTTAAGCTTTAAAAGCCAGTTACTCGTGTTTCTGCCGTTTTCGTGAAAGCGCAAATGACAGTTTACGACTTTTCTGGCCTTTCTTTCCAATAATTGATCTGTAGGTATTTTATGAGGGTGGTGTGGGGTGGGGAGGAGTAGTTCAAATTTTTTCGCGAAAAACCAACTTTGCCTGACGTATGGCGCAACGATTTGCTTAGTGAAAGATGTACATTTTCCACTAGGTCTGAGAAAAAAGGTGCATTTTTGGGATGAAAACGTTGAAAAGTGAGTTACTGGCTTTTAAAGCCAACAAGTACGCATTAATTTACTTGTGTAACCTAAATTTCAAAGTGGCGCCATTTCTCGACCTTTTAATGGATTTCGATGCACTATACGGCAATACAACGTTCTCTTCATGTAGATTGCGTGTAATTGATGGAAGTTTCCTGTATTTTGAGTAACAATACCAGAAAATGGCCTTTTTCTAACCTAAGCATAACCTCTAGGTCTCAAATAAAGAAATTATGGGATAGATCTCACACAAGTAAATTATGGGATAGAAAGGCCATTAAAGTCTTCAACTGTCATTTGCCGTTTCAAGAAAACGGCAAAAACACGAGTTACTGGCTTTTAAAGCTTAAAGGCACACAAGATCTAGCATGTTTTCACAAAAGGGGGTGTTAGGTTCCAAGGCTCCTTTTGTGAAAACATGCTAGATCTTGTGTGCCTTTAAGCTTTAAAAGCCAGTTACTCGTGTTTCTGCCGTTTTCGTGAAAGCGCAAATGACAGTTTACGACTTTTCTGGCCTTTCTTTCCAATAATTGATCTGTAGGTATTTTATGAGGGTGGTGTGGGGTGGGGAGGAGTAGTTCAAATTTTTTCGCGAAAAACCAACTTTGCCTGACGTATGGCGCAACGATTTGCTTAGTGAAAGATGTACATTTTCCACTAGGTCTGAGAAAAAAGGTGCATTTTTGGGATGAAAACGTTGAAAAGTGAGTTACTGGCTTTTAAAGCCAACAAGTACGCATTAATTTACTTGTGTAACCTAAATTTCAAAGTGGCGCCATTTCTCGACCTTTTAATGGATTTCGATGCACTATACGGCAATACAACGTTCTCTTCATGTAGATTGCGTGTAATTGATGGAAGTTTCCTGTATTTTGAGTAACAATACCAGAAAATGGCCTTTTTCTAACCTAAGCATAACCTCTAGGTCTCAAATAAAGAAATTATGGGATAGATCTCACACAAGTAAATTATGGGATAGAAAGGCCATTAAAGTCTTCAACTGTCATTTGCCGTTTCAAGAAAACGGCAAAAACACGAGTTACTGGCTTTTAAAGCTTAAAGGCACACAAGATCTAGCATGTTTTCACAAAAGGGGGTGTTAGGTTCCAAGGCTCCTTTTGTGAAAACATGCTAGATCTTGTGTGCCTTTAAGCTTTAAAAGCCAGTTACTCGTGTTTCTGCCGTTTTCGTGAAAGCGCAAATGACAGTTTACGACTTTTCTGGCCTTTCTTTCCAATAATTGATCTGTAGGTATTTTATGAGGGTGGTGTGGGGTGGGGAGGAGTAGTTCAAATTTTTTCGCGAAAAACCAACTTTGCCTGACGTATGGCGCAACGATTTGCTTAGTGAAAGATGTACATTTTCCACTAGGTCTGAGAAAAAAGGTGCATTTTTGGGATGAAAACGTTGAAAAGTGAGTTACTGGCTTTTAAAGCCAACAAGTACGCATTAATTTACTTGTGTAACCTAAATTTCAAAGTGGCGCCATTTCTCGACCTTTTAATGGATTTCGATGCACTATACGGCAATACAACGTTCTCTTCATGTAGATTGCGTGTAATTGATGGAAGTTTCCTGTATTTTGAGTAACAATACCAGAAAATGGCCTTTTTCTAACCTAAGCATAACCTCTAGGTCTCAAATAAAGAAATTATGGGATAGATCTCACACAAGTAAATTATGGGATAGAAAGGCCATTAAAGTCTTCAACTGTCATTTGCCGTTTCAAGAAAACGGCAAAAACACGAGTTACTGGCTTTTAAAGCTTAAAGGCACACAAGATCTAGCATGTTTTCACAAAAGGGGGTGTTAGGTTCCAAGGCTCCTTTTGTGAAAACATGCTAGATCTTGTGTGCCTTTAAGCTTTAAAAGCCAGTTACTCGTGTTTCTGCCGTTTTCGTGAAAGCGCAAATGACAGTTTACGACTTTTCTGGCCTTTCTTTCCAATAATTGATCTGTAGGTATTTTATGAGGGTGGTGTGGGGTGGGGAGGAGTAGTTCAAATTTTTTCGCGAAAAACCAACTTTGCCTGACGTATGGCGCAACGATTTGCTTAGTGAAAGATGTACATTTTCCACTAGGTCTGAGAAAAAAGGTGCATTTTTGGGATGAAAACGTTGAAAAGTGAGTTACTGGCTTTTAAAGCCAACAAGTACGCATTAATTTACTTGTGTAACCTAAATTTCAAAGTGGCGCCATTTCTCGACCTTTTAATGGATTTCGATGCACTATACGGCAATACAACGTTCTCTTCATGTAGATTGCGTGTAATTGATGGAAGTTTCCTGTATTTTGAGTAACAATACCAGAAAATGGCCTTTTTCTAACCTAAGCATAACCTCTAGGTCTCAAATAAAGAAATTATGGGATAGATCTCACACAAGTAAATTATGGGATAGAAAGGCCATTAAAGTCTTCAACTGTCATTTGCCGTTTCAAGAAAACGGCAAAAACACGAGTTACTGGCTTTTAAAGCTTAAAGGCACACAAGATCTAGCATGTTTTCACAAAAGGGGGTGTTAGGTTCCAAGGCTCCTTTTGTGAAAACATGCTAGATCTTGTGTGCCTTTAAGCTTTAAAAGCCAGTTACTCGTGTTTCTGCCGTTTTCGTGAAAGCGCAAATGACAGTTTACGACTTTTCTGGCCTTTCTTTCCAATAATTGATCTGTAGGTATTTTATGAGGGTGGTGTGGGGTGGGGAGGAGTAGTTCAAATTTTTTCGCGAAAAACCAACTTTGCCTGACGTATGGCGCAACGATTTGCTTAGTGAAAGATGTACATTTTCCACTAGGTCTGAGAAAAAAGGTGCATTTTTGGGATGAAAACGTTGAAAAGTGAGTTACTGGCTTTTAAAGCCAACAAGTACGCATTAATTTACTTGTGTAACCTAAATTTCAAAGTGGCGCCATTTCTCGACCTTTTAATGGATTTCGATGCACTATACGGCAATACAACGTTCTCTTCATGTAGATTGCGTGTAATTGATGGAAGTTTCCTGTATTTTGAGTAACAATACCAGAAAATGGCCTTTTTCTAACCTAAGCATAACCTCTAGGTCTCAAATAAAGAAATTATGGGATAGATCTCACACAAGTAAATTATGGGATAGAAAGGCCATTAAAGTCTTCAACTGTCATTTGCCGTTTCAAGAAAACGGCAAAAACACGAGTTACTGGCTTTTAAAGCTTAAAGGCACACAAGATCTAGCATGTTTTCACAAAAGGGGGTGTTAGGTTCCAAGGCTCCTTTTGTGAAAACATGCTAGATCTTGTGTGCCTTTAAGCTTTAAAAGCCAGTTACTCGTGTTTCTGCCGTTTTCGTGAAAGCGCAAATGACAGTTTACGACTTTTCTGGCCTTTCTTTCCAATAATTGATCTGTAGGTATTTTATGAGGGTGGTGTGGGGTGGGGAGGAGTAGTTCAAATTTTTTCGCGAAAAACCAACTTTGCCTGACGTATGGCGCAACGATTTGCTTAGTGAAAGATGTACATTTTCCACTAGGTCTGAGAAAAAAGGTGCATTTTTGGGATGAAAACGTTGAAAAGTGAGTTACTGGCTTTTAAAGCCAACAAGTACGCATTAATTTACTTGTGTAACCTAAATTTCAAAGTGGCGCCATTTCTCGACCTTTTAATGGATTTCGATGCACTATACGGCAATACAACGTTCTCTTCATGTAGATTGCGTGTAATTGATGGAAGTTTCCTGTATTTTGAGTAACAATACCAGAAAATGGCCTTTTTCTAACCTAAGCATAACCTCTAGGTCTCAAATAAAGAAATTATGGGATAGATCTCACACAAGTAAATTATGGGATAGAAAGGCCATTAAAGTCTTCAACTGTCATTTGCCGTTTCAAGAAAACGGCAAAAACACGAGTTACTGGCTTTTAAAGCTTAAAGGCACACAAGATCTAGCATGTTTTCACAAAAGGGGGTGTTAGGTTCCAAGGCTCCTTTTGTGAAAACATGCTAGATATGTATGTATAGCTTCAACACGATGCCGTTCGTACAGAAGAACACTTTTTTGTGGGTGGAGTTCAAGAAGAAATATCCACACGCCGACTATTCTCAATTTACCACTAAGGCATCTGAGTTCGATGGGAAGATCTTTTCGTATGTCATATTCTTAGACAGGGGGGAAGAACGCGTAGCCTATGGTGTGAGTGGCTACCATAACAAGCCCGACGTACAAGCACGTATTGATGTTGCACTAGGTAAGGTCGTCAGCTTCCCACAAGAAGATAAAAAGATTGCAAAACTAAATGCCGATCTATTGGAGAAGTTCAAGAAAAGATATCCACATGCAGATTTCCATCAGTTTTATGCAGTCACCGACATAGATGGTCCAGGCAAATATTCAACGAGCATTTTATTTCGAGATGGAGATTCTAGCTATGTTGTTTATGGCGACGATTTCTCCAAACTACCCCCGACCAAGCAAAAACGTATCTATAATGCGTTGTGGGATGTGCATAAAGGTTTCCCATCTACGTTGACCCTAGATAGGAGTGCGAAATATCCTATTACAGCAGTTCCTTCTACTGGACCGGCACAAGATATTGATCTCACTAATCTATGGATATATGTCACCCCAACGAAGAAGTTCAAAGCAGGCGTTCCAAATATATTCAGGGAGATCGTTGTAAAGCATACGACAGCAAATGAGTCCTACCATTGGTTACATGGTCCGGATTTCAAATATTGGCCTCAACAATTGAATTTCGCAACGTGGTGTGCAACTTCTGGATGTGGAGTGTCATTGTTTGATCCTATTTTCAAAACGTATCCACCAGTCGTTCAGGGGTTCCTACGATTCCATGTTTATTTCACGATACGAAGAATTCTACGTGAACTTGGTGGTACTCATGGAGTTCCTTTACCTGGTGACTCTCATTTCAAGCAAATGGATAACCTCTATAACAAAGCAGCTCTTGAGAAATTGTGCATTGAATTCGGTATATCTCGAACACCAGATTTCCGATGGCACGGAGGTAGGAATAATGGACTAGGAGATATATTCCTTTTGTACCCAGGTTGGAGAGGATACGTAAACGTCCATGGAGACCGAAGCTATGACAAAGGTGCAACCACATGGCCTCAGAAACATAATTTATTTGCAGACCAAGGAGGTAAGGAGGATCAGGGCGATCTTGTGGCCTTCATTAGGAACGATGAACATGAAGGAAAGCAATACAATTGGTTTACACCACCAATCGGAAAGGGTTTGACAGATGCTGGATTAGGTAGATTGGATAGATCTGTCGAGGTTTTTGGACATTGCATACTTGGTGCTCAAGCCGACTTGAACGAATCCATCATATCTAGAAATAACCATAACGTCAAAGAAAAGTTTAAGAGCTTAGTCGAAGATGCTATTCTCGAAAACGATTTAGTGGTGAGCTACAAAAACTATCTTACTGCTATAACGGCAACGCATAAGAAGCTCGATTTTGCAATAGTTGTAGCTGTGCGATTATTGCCAAGCGATCTAGAGTACTATCTTAGTGAGAAAGATGATTATAAGAATCCAATCCCGAAAGCTACGAAAGATATGGTGCTAGGCGTTAACGACATCAATGCAGAAGGCAAAGGACGCCCACCTATTCCTATGGAAGGACCACCAGATAAGAAATTGGTGCAGCCTCTCGAGAAACAAGTTCCTGTACCAAAGGCTGTCACGCACAAGAAACAAGATCCCGTACAAAAGGCTGCCCCACAACATGAGATTAATCTCGCAGTGACATCCATTGCCGCAGCTGGAATCGCATGGATGTTGTTTCGTTAACGTCGTTTGTATTGCTCTATAGTGATCACCACTATTGCTACAATGAATAACCAAACGTTCTGTGCTAGTACTCCCAGAGCTTTACCAGCCATAGTAAATATGAAACTCGCAATCGATCCAATCATTCCAGGTAGGATCTGTCCAAGTTTCTTTCCCATTTCTTTCAACAACCCCCCAGTCGTTTTCAAACCCTTCTTTACTGCATCTGCTGCTTTATCGATACCAGCCTTTACTGGTTTCGGTACAGATCTCGACAACAGGGAAACTATCGTACTAACGATAGCGCCAACGGAAGTTACCACTGCAAGAACAGTCATTCCATGCTTTCTAAAAATGTATTTGATCCTTTCACGTAGAGACATACGTTCTAGTATGGCTTCTTCTTGACGTTCGAGTAATTCTATTTCGTTATGGATGTGTATTTTCTCTTCCTTAGCTGCTTCCTTCTGATCCTCAGTTGACGTTGGATCTTGAAGTATGCTATCTTCCATTTCGAGATGTTCAGTGGCCTTTTCTTGACCTTGGATGACTTGTTCTGCTCTTTCTGCATCCGTAGGGCCTAGGGCAAATTTGAGATCCTTACCCATACTTTGGTATCTTTCACCCTTCACTGTGGTCAAAGGTATGGGCTTCTCTTTACTTCCAAGTGCGTGAAGATAGATTCTACCCCGTTCCTTATCGGCATCCCATACTTTAGTTATCTCAAGATCTCCACGAATCCCTACATCCGCATAGTGTTCCCATACAGCATCGAATAGCATTTGTTTCATTCTATCCGATGTGCCTGCTTTGAAGATTACGTGGCGATCGCTAAATTTCGGATTTTCGATTCTATCCTCATCCATCAATTCACTAAGCTCTCCAGCTGTCAATGACGTTTCCTGATACTTCGGTCGAGCACCTTCTTCATTATAATTGCGTCTAGTTTTCAGGTTGAGTGATTCACTAGGATCCACATTCGTAGAGTCTGACGCCAATTTCCGTGCTTCTTCATTGACAGTATCGTCGCCATCTTTTCCTCCTTCAGCTTCACCAGGTCTTTCATCATACCTCCCATCAACGTTCATGTTAAACATAACTACATATATAGTTATATTCAACATGATCTCATTAACGTTGGATCCCACACAAGCACGAAGAGAGCCTCATGCACTCAAGGCTCCGCGAGACTTGTATAGGAAAACTTTCACTCGATCATCTGCCAATCCAGGTGAGACTCTATACGTAGAAGTCCCAAAGCTAGCAGAAGATGTAGTACTAGTACCTGGTAGCTTAGCGCTATTGGGCGACATCGTACTATCTGGTGGACATGCGAATAACAGAGTCGTTTCGAACGTTGGACGCTGCTTGGTCATGCGTAGAATCTGTAGGATGGGAGCTGAAACAGTAGAAGACCTTGTCAGGCCAGACCTCCTACAAACGTACTCCGATGTATACCTATCTACGCAGGAGAGAGAGTCTAGAATACAACAAGGCATTCAATCAGAGAACTTGAATAAGCTACGATCGAAAGCTGGTGACGCAAGTACTTCGTCTGCTGCAGACAACGCGCTCCTAGCTGCATGTGGTTCTAAGTATAGGATTCCATTAGATGTTGACATTCTGACACAACATGGAGTTCTATATCCACATGCCTTAGAAAATACAATTACATTCGAGTTGACTCTAGCGTCTGCCAACGAGATCGTAATTGGATCGGATACGACGAAGATAGGTACGTACCAACTTACCAACATCCAACTAGAATACGAAGCAATCAGGAACGAAACGCTGGCTAGTAGTGCACTTCACAAATACGAAACAGGTGCTGCACTCCTATACAACTACGCTGTTCACTTCAAGACAGTAGATATCGCTAAAACGTCCGATACTTTGATATCTCAAAACATTAATGTTCCACGACGATCCTTTGCTGGACTACTTCTACTATTCATAGATCCACCTACCATTGGCACGCGAGATAGTGAAGCATTCTCGAATCCCGATATTTCGAAGGTAGAAGTAGATGTCAACGGGATTCCCAACAGACTCTTTCCAAGTGGCATGCTTCCCCTAGATTTCTGGGAGGCTGCAAAAGGCTGGTTTGGTACACCCAATACTTCTATGACTCCAAAGAAGTTCTTTGAAAATAGATTCTCTATTCTAATCGATTGTCGCACAGCAAAGGATTCCACCGTTCATGGTGATGGCTTGGCACAAACCGGCAGTGGAAAGGACATCGACATTCGCATACATAGAACTGCTAAGGGAAGTGGAAATGTGAAAATGCACATCTATGTCCTTGCGGATGCTCAGGTCACGATATTGAACAGATCTCTGCAGAGTATATTATACTGATGGATTCTCTCGTAGAGCACGTACCGTTCAACGCACTCATAGTCGGTCCAACGAATTGTGGGAAGACTGCATTTCTCATAGAACAACTTCGTGGATCATTTCGTGGTAAGTTCGATTACATAGTACTGATTTGTCCTACGTATGCCCACAACAAAACTTATCGTGGATTCGCAAATCGAGATCCTCATTTCTTCGTCATATCGCCACCACAAGATGCCATCGATGCTACTTTGAGTATTTGCGCAACATTTTGGTCAGGTACCAATACTCTATTGATTCTCGATGATTGCGCCGCATCGAAGGACGTCAAGAAACGAACTGAAAAGCTAGTGGACTTAGCTTTTTCTGCACGACACATAGGGCTTTCCGTTTGGGTGCTGTCCCAACAACTAACGAGCATATGTAAACCCTTCCGTGAGAACGTAGCTATAGTAGTAGCATTTCATACAGCATCGGTCGTAGATGGTAAAAAGATATTTGAGGATTATGGAGGCTCGCAAGAATGCAAAGAGTTACGATTGATACTTGGATCCCATAAGTTCGCTCGCATGTGCTTCTGTCTACGCCATCCTTTCGAGGTAGTGTTAGAGCTCCCAGCATCTATAACATATTATGACTGATAAGGAAATACTCGAGATATTCGGTGAGGACGTAACAGGTCCACCACCAACCGCCCTAGACATTACGTCAGACAATCGTGAATCACTTTCGATCTTAGCCGCAACAGGCGTAACGAAAGAATACTTAGGTAAGAACTTTTCCCTAGGGGACATCTCTAGGCTTCCCGAGAAAGAGGTAGACAAGTTGTATAGGAGGTATCAGGCCGTCCTAGCTCAGCAAGTAACGAAAGGCTTAGTCGACGGTGTGACGCGTCTAGCTACCCGCCTAGTTGCCTACCTAGTACCAATAGATTCTCAAGAAGCACTGGTCAAGGACCTACAAGAAGACCCTCTAGTCCGCAACGAAATCAGTGCTGCTACTGGTCTACTATCGCTCAAAGCAGGTCGCCTTGTAGCTCTAGCTAGCGTCCTATTCCACATATCTGGTCACGTAGTCATTCCTGGTACAACTGTTGAACCTCCACATATACCTACTATATCGAATCAAGATGGAAGGACAGACGGATCAGATAACTGCGAATCCTCCGACGACCGTACCAACTAAGAAAGGAAAAAATCCAAAGCGTGTTGCAGCAGGAAAATTAGCTTGGGAGAAGGTCACTGCCCGTGCAAAAGAAGCTCAAAAGATGGAGATAGAACGTGAAAATGAACCGTCCAAAGAAACTGACGTAGAGAAAGGTCGGTTCGAAAACCTGACTATTCTCGCAGTCATCGGTACTGGCGCTACATTGTTTGGCACGTACTTTGCGTACAAGAAGTATGTAGATGGCAATAAGCGTGTTGCCGCCATTAGCACGACACAACCTGCAGCTCCGACAAAGCCAACGGCACTAGACATGGAGTAACACTTAAAGACTCGAGACCATAGTAGTATATATCTAGATGGAGAAGGAATTGACGAAGACGGCAACCGATGCAGTCAAGATCGTTGGACTCGCTGCTGGTATTGGGTGGATCGTAAAAAAGACTACCAAGGAATCTATGCTTAGCGATCCTTCTTCTTCCATAGTGAATTACGCAAAGTGGACTGCCGTGATAGTTGGTAGCTTATACGCAAAGGAATATCTTGAGAAACAACTTGAGAAAGAAAAAGGAAAGACCAAACCGTAATGGCTGCAGCAATTGGAATGGCCATTTTCGGGGCTATATTGAATGCAACGGCATTTACTGGTGGTGGCATACTAGCTAGAATGCTTGGAAAGGATGGTGATGTAGATGCAGAACGAGAGAGACACGATAGGGCCACCGAAAAACTAGAACGTGAAATGAAAGCGTATAGAATCAAACGTCAAAGCTTATATGACTATGCACAAGAGCAGGAAGGTCTTGAACGCAAAGCACACAACGATCAAAGAGATACCAACGAAGCCTTAGTGCGATCCGATAAGTTACGTAAGGCGCTTAAACATCTCAAAGAGATGAAAGAACCCCGCTTATCTGACTACTACAAACCCTCAAACAATCAGAAGACTGGCGAGTTGCTCTACGTTGGTGGTGGAATGCTAGGCGTTGGATACGCTATTAGTAAATGGATATAGATACTACTACCCCTAAGCTACTACTAAGCTACCCCTAAGCTACCCCTAAGCTACCCCTAAGCTACTACTAAGCTACCCCTAAGCTACCCCTAAGCTACTACTAAGCTACCCCTAAGCTACCCCTAAGCTACTACTAAGCTACCCCTAAGCTACCCCTAAGCTACCCCTAAGCTACTACTAAGCTACCCCTAAGCTACCCCTAAGCTACTACTAAGCTACCCCTAAGCTACCCCTAAGCTACTACTAAGCTACCCCTAAGCTACCCCTAAGCTACCCCTAAGCTACCCCTAAGCTACTACTAAGCTACCCCTAAGCTACTACTAGCTACTACTAGCTACTACTAAGCTACTACTAGGTTACTACTAAAAAAAAAAAAAAAGAAAGGAAGAATGAAGAGGGTCGCGCAACGACTTTCTTTATTCTTCCTTTTTTTTTTTATCTGTTGAAGGTTGGGACGTATAGATGTATGATGGATTCTAAACTTGCGAATATCTTCTATGGTCCTATGGGCTATTGGAAAGGTCACTCTGCAATTGGTAAGCTATCGGTAGCAGCGAAAGCATCAGAAGACGTGGCTAGGAGTTGGTTGGAAAAGCAATCTATGTGGCAAATATATCTACCACCACCAAAACACATTCCACGACCGCATTGGACTGTATCGAAACCAAATGAAGTCCACCAAGCTGATTTGATATTTCTACCACACGATCGTCCTGGACGTGGAAGGAAACTATATAAGTATGCATTAGTGGTAATCGATGTAGCTTCTCGATACAAAGAAGCCGAACCCTTGGCATCTAAAGATAGTGGCGAAGTTTCTGCGGCATTCGAACGAATCTATAAACGTAGTCCACTAGAATGGCCAAAGACCTTGCAAGTAGATCCTGGTAGAGAATTCATGGGACGTATGTCTGAAACGCTAGAACTACATGGTACGAAAGTTCAACGAGGTGAGGCTGGTAATCATAGAGCGCAAAGTTTTGTTGAAAGAGCAAATAGGACTCTAGCTGAGAGATTGTTTGGATATCAATATGCACAAGAGATGGTACTTACTTCGGAAGGATCAGATGAACGTAGTAGAGAATGGGTAGTTCGTTTACCAATGGTTATCAAAGCTATGAATAGTGAGGTGACTCGGTTGACTGGTAAAGAGCCTTCGAATTCTGTAGTGGCGCAACAAGTAGATCTGAAGACTCCTACGTATTCGCGCACCGTTGGATTGAGAGAAGAGCGTCTACCATTCGACGTTCTAGTTCGATATCTTTACGCACCAGGAGAATTGGAAGGAGGTGAAAAACGTAGAGCTACTGATCCTGTGTGGAGTTTGCAGATATACACCATTTCGCGAAGTGTAGTATCTTCGGGACAGCCTGTGCTTTACTACCTTGCGAAGCGAGAAGGGGAGAAGGACGCACCCAAACGTGGATTCGTTCGTGAAGAGCTACAAGTCATTCCTAGGGATACAGAACTACCACCAAAAGGAATTCTGTTCGTACCTAGACGTTAGACATAGTACTCTATTGGCTCGGTGTGGATTCCATCGGAAAGAACGTGTCTTTTGTCGTAGTAAGCCGATAACCCAAGCTTCCATTGGTCGTAGGTTACCACACCTTCTGGCAATAGGCGGAAGCCTCGGTTATTCGCTACGTCGATACTACCCTGGAGGGTTTCTTTGAATCGATCCCACGAAATGTCGTTGTGCCGTCTAGACATACCTTTAGCGGAATACTTCTTGCTGCCACCCGTATCGACGTAGTAGGCTTTCGAGCATAGGGCAATGGCGCGCTGTCCTTCGAATTCGAGTTTGAAGAGTCCTGGTGTACGACTGCTCCATTCGTCCCAAGCTAGCCATTCATTCCTTTCGGCTTCGAAATCTTCTCGCAGTTCCAGTCTTACAACCTCATCGAGGCTATTTCCCGAGATGGCAATGTAGGCACTGTCTGTGTCCATCTGTATATATTCGAAATCATTGCGATCAATGTACTTGTCGATGAAGTCATAGTAGAACTCAAGCATACGCAGCTTTGCGAGCTGGTACACAGCGATACCTACTTGGAAAGGGCGTTTGATTCGGATCTGGTCTTTCCTACTCTCTAGTTCGTATGCCTCTCCAATCTCTTCTAGGTCTTCGAACCAAACACTTCGCAATGCCTTGTCCACAACCTTCTCATCTTTTGTATAGGTGACCTTTGTTTGGCGTCCCAAGTCTTCGAGCAACTTTCCATAGGCGCTGTTTCCTAGTAGCTTGAACACATCTGCCAGCAAAGCCTCCCCTTTGTCTTCATCTCCCATGCGTCGCGCCTCAGTGACTTGGTCCACGAACCATCCGAAGATTTCTTTGGGTTCGTAGTCTATCGTGCGGTAGACAGCAGTGATCACTGCGCCATGATCTACATACCAAAGTAGAAGAGGAGCATAGAGTAGCAACTTCTTTCCAGAGAGACTCCCAACTAGCTTCTTTTCCTCGCTGAGCTTTCTACCTGTCTTTGTGAGGTAGGCCAACATTTCTGGAGGGATTGCTTCTTTGGGGATTTTCTTGTTGTAGAAGAAGGGTGGCATCTCCTCAAATTCCTTCCACAATTTCTTTGGTATCTCGATGTCTACTTCTGCATATCCAAACCACGTTCCACTAAGTAGACATTCAACGAATCCTTCAGTGGCTGGACCTGGATCGTCATAGTGCACAACCTTTTCTTTTCCACAAGGCATTTCGAATTCCATGGTAGAAAGATATAGGGCGTTGGCATTGTATCCAAGAATCTTACGACAAGTCTTAGTTCCTCCCTGATGACTACGAATCTTAGTCACTCCTGATTCGTGGAGTCTGGTGAACACTATGCTTGGACCTCCCACGACAGCGTCTTTCAGCATGCGGTAGGCTTCCTTACTTGGAGCGTACAGCTCAGCTCCCCTTTCTACACTACCTCGAAGCAGGAACTGTAGTGAGACTCCTGGAATGGACACTGCATCTTTCAGCATGTCTACTCCTTTCTCGTGATAGAAATCTCGCATCTTTTCGAGTGCCTCTAAGAATGGAACTACATCTAGGTTGTTGTAGTATCGTAGCCAGTCTGCAAAGGTTTCCATTCCTTTGTCGAGAAAGGTGCACTCACAGTCTTCGAACTCTGCCATAGATAGTAGATGTTCTCTTTTCAACTTCGAACCCCACTCTGGATAGTCTGGTAATCCAATGTGATCCAACTTGTCTGGAGAATCGAACCACTCATATGGGAAGAAACTCTTTTGCAACTCACAGCCATAGGCAGCGACCCAACGTTCATAAGAAGTTCCAGGTCCAAGGTAGTTGATCACATCTAGGAAACGGAAATCTGGGGTCAATAGGAACATAGTGGAATTGGCTTTCTTTGCTACCAGGATCTTTGAACAGGTGTCAGCAATGATTCCTACGAAGTGCTCCCTGATCAGATTAAGATCGTACCTGCCAGAGTTGAATCCTAGTACAGGAACTTGGTTGGTCCATTCGTTGATCTTAGTTTGTTGTTTCTTTGGTAGGGTGTCAAAAGAGAATTCAGGTGTCTTGGGGCAGAACTGTTCCACAACGACTTCTTGGATTGTCTCTGCTCTTTGCTGGAGTTCTTCGACGAAGGCTTCGATGAGTTCTTTTGGATTGCGTCGACAGATGTGGGTTGGCGTTCGATTGTATGTGTCGGCAATTGATACTGATATTGGGACATGGACGTTTTCGATGGTCAGGTGGTCTGTTGGTTGTCTTCCTTTTGTCGTGTCGAGATAGGCTTCGAAATCGTAAACTATGAAGTGTGGGTAGACAGTTTGTGTTGGTGTGGGGACCGGTTTGTTTTTCTTCTTTGTGGAGCAGCCCCAAGCTTCCACTACTGTATAACCAGCTCCTTGTAGCTTTGCCGTTCTTTCACAGGTCTTGAGATAGAGCCTCCTTTCCCTAGGAAAACATTTCGGGCAGCCATGGAAATAGCATCCATGAAATTGGAAGATGGTTTTCGAAATAGGTTCGTAGCCGTCGACCGGCGCTCCTTCTATCCAATGCTCTCCACCATGCCCACAAGCTGCATGATGAATGTGTTGTCCAATCCTTTTGGTTTCGCGTTCCAACCAGCATAAAGCGACCTTGCTGGCTGTGCTCTCTGGCCAGAAGGCTTTTTCGTATGCCGACTGGGGTACTGTGATTACTTTTCCGGGGCAAACAATCTTCGTTTCTCCACGACTGCAACGATCTGCATGGCGTTGAAGGGTGCAAGCCTGTGTAAACCGTTGCTTACAGTCATTACATACGTAGATGTGCCCTAGCTTTTTGACGGCCTTGATATAGAAGGCATGTCCTTCGTATATCCCAATCGTCATCGTATGCTTGTAGTGAGCTGCATGTCGCGTCAGATGCCAAGCGCCATCCTCCGTGGGTTCATACACCCGAATACCGATTCCAAAGTGTAACTCGACTTCCTCCAGCTGGTCTATGGAAGTTCTGGGAACGTCTTGTGTGGGTGCTGTCAGGTGATAGAAGTCCTGGGCAAGTTTTCGAGCTTTGACGCAACACCTATCTAATCTTGCTCCTTCATGCATGGCAAGGCAGCGCCAAAGACATAGGTTGTCGCCATATCGATCAAGGGCAAACATTCCTTTTTTCTGGCGAAGCCATTGGGGCAGTGGACCTGTTCCCAACAAAAGCTGACGATCGATCACAACTTTTACATCTACGTAGATCCAACGAACGAAGGCCCATTGGGTATTTGGTCGATTGATGTTGTCGGGATTCAAACGCGCTGTCTCCTTGCTATTGATCCACTCTTCTGCATCTTCTAGGATGTTCACCCATGGAGAGCCTGGGACAGTCTTGGAGAATAGAATCACGCGTCCGTCATTGACATTGCGAATGCGATAGGTGTAGCTGTATCGTAGGTAAAAGCTGGTGGTTACATTTGCAACTAGCTTTTCCATGATCCTAGGGGTCAAATCTCCTGCCACACCTTGGAAGAAGCGCCATCGGATAGTACGGCGACCTATCTCCATCCCCTCGAGCATTCCATCTCTCTCCTCTAGAATGGCACCTGCCTCTCGAGCTAGACTCCGTGGAAGTGGTTCACTACGTGGTCTCACCATTCTTCCTTCGATATAACTATATATTAGGATAGCTTTAACAGATACTCCACATTTAGATTCTTAGGTGTAAGGCTGTTGCAGAGCAATCGATGTAGATATAACTATATGTAATCATATCTCTAATAGGATTATCAAGTTGGATTTTATGTGTAAGGATGTTGCGGCGATATAACTATATGTAATCATATCTCTAATAGGATTATCAAGTTGGATTTTATGTACAAGAATGTCTAGTGACACTTTGAATGACCCTTAGTTACCCCTAGTAGTATAGCCGGTATTAAAATGATACAACTTTTTCTTGTGCAAGATAAACTTAAAAAGTTGTCTACTTATGGACGCCTTTTTTCTTGCACAAGGGGCGTCATGAAGTGGATTTCTGAATTCGCTTTATGACGCCCCTTGTGCAAGAAAACCAAGGCGTCCATAAGTAGACAACTTTTTGAGTTTTGTTGCACAAGAAAAAGTGGTATCATTTTAATACCGGCTATACTACTCAAGGGAGAAGAATAAGTATAAGCCTGGAAAGCTTTCAGTAGAAATGGGATGCTTATAAAGATAACTGCAATTGCAGGTAGCAAATCGGTTTCCCTTGAATTCAATATCAGCATGTTGTCCAATAAAAATATTGTACTTTAATATTCTTGGTACGTCATCAAATTCATAACACATTTTTACTTGCTCAAATGCCATTCTTTTCGGTGCACATTTCAACATCATGCTATTGAAATTAATTGTTACGACCATTCTTTACCTTCAAATTCCTGTTCATCTTCGACTTCATAGTCGAAATGGTGTCTCGATTTATTGTCCTCGCTGACCTGGTTTGATTTGAATAATTCTTCTTTGAGGAGCTTGAAGATGTAACAGATACTCTGCGAATACGCTAGTTGCCAAGATTGTCCTTCCTTATGTTCCAGAGTTAAAATACAGACGACCTAAGTCTTATGCATCGAGCTGCATCGAGCCTGGTAAACGCGGACTTCGCATTCTTGACTGAAAATTATGCCGGGTCTTATCTCGCACCAGAACGCGAGACGGTTCACTCAAAATAATACTGATCTAAAGATTTTTTTTGGTCAAAATAGCTGTCAAAATGTTAAGTTATAAATAAAGAAAGTAAAAATGAACGTTTTTTAAAAGTTAGAGGAAGGAATACAGGCGATGGAAACGGATTTCTCACTTCGCTCTAAATATTGGACTTTTCGACTCTCACAAAATGGCGGCTCGGAAGTGTGGGGCGCGCTATGCGTGATGGTCGACCCTGGGTCTTTAAAGAGAAATCCAAAATATCCTCCTTTCTTGCAATTTCATGCAAACTTTGTTTGGTACGAAAACCGGCGCCCGCTTGATCCACGCACAGGCAGCCCACCCGCGCGTGGGCTCCCCGTGGCAGTGTGAATCATGTGACGTCATCGTATTTTCATCGTATTTTCATCGGTTTTCTGTAAAATGACCGAAACAGTTCGCTAAATGGCTCGAAAAATCCTCATATTTGGTCGAATGATCCCCAAATACCTTGAAACTCGTAGTGAAATAAATTATAAACTATTTACCCTATTGATGTAGTCTAATGTGCTTTTTTGGGCGATATGAGGGAGTTTCAGGCGTTTGTTTCTCGATGTTTGAAACTCCCTCATATCGCCCAAAAAAGCACATTAGACCACATCAAAGGGTAAATAGTTTATTTCACTACGAGTTTCAAGGTATTTGGGGATCATTCAACCAAATATGAGGATTTTTCGAGCCATTTAGCGAACTGTTTCGGTCATTTTACAGAAAACGATGAAAACACGATGACGTCACACGATTCACACTGCCACAGGGAGCCCACGCGCGGGTGGGCTGCCTGTGATCCACTCCGTGAAGTGAACTGCTGAACATTACGTGCTTCCGTGTATTGTCAATCAAGTTTTAGCATTAGTCCATAGAGCTTCTTTTTCTTCATCATTCTGTGTAATTTTGGGCTCCAATTAAAAGGTTTTTCGTAGCTAGGAACTGCCGATTTTCAAACTCACTGAATCGGATTTATAAAACTGACTGATGTAGTCATGTGATAAGCTCATGACGTACGACTGCACAGTTAGGAGAATTTATGTTTTGATGATCATAATAAACGCGCGATTTTCCTTTGTTGTACTTATTTTCTGTGGGTTATTTTATAAAGGAAATAGAAAATATTTCCCCTTGTTTCTATAGAGTTATAGAAAGACTTGTGGAAGTTTGGAAGAACTCGAAATAGCTGTGGAAACACTCGCCTTTCGGGCTCGTGTTCCCACTGTTTCTATTTAACAATTAGACCCGCAGCCCGAATGGGCTACGAGTCAATAGCCCATGAGGCGCAGCCGAATGGGCTATTTAACTCGTAGCCCATGAGGGCGAGAGGTCTAATTGTTTTAGTATAAACTAACTAGTCGGACAGTAGAAAATAATAGAAAGAAACAAATTGAAGTTAAAAAAATGTTATTATTTCGTGAAAACGCGTGCGGTTTTTCTCTACCATGGGCTATCACTAATAGACCTATAGTAGCGTAGCCAATCAGAACGCAGGATTTGTAATAGTCCACTAGTTGGTTTATACTAAAACTCTATAGAAACACGGGAAATGTTTTCTATTTCTTAATTATAATATAGATACGATATTACGCGTGCTCTGATTGGCTAAAAAGCCATGTTTTATCAGAGTATATAACATGGTTTGCCGTGTTTTATTGTTTTCAACTGGCGGTTTCCTTTCATCGCGCGTGTAAATCTATATTATAAAACAGATAAAGAATCCTTAAATCCATGTTTTATACTATCATAAAACACGCGCCTTCTGCTTGTGCTTTAATATTTCTCTCATGTTCTCAAATGCCCATCGTGTTTTATGATAGTATAAAACATGGCTAAGGCTTCTTTATTTGTTAAGTAAAACACTATCGTCCATATAATAATTAACATGGGCTACGAGTCAATAGCCCATGAGGCGCAGCCGAATGGGCTATTTAACTCGTAGCCCATGAGAGCGAGAGGTCTAATCGTTTTAGAATAAACTAACCGAGTCGGACAGTAGAAAATAATAGAAAGAAACAAATTGAAGTTGAAAAAATGTTATTTCGTGAAAATGCGTGCCGTTTTTCTCTACCATGGGCTATCACAAATATACCTATAGTAGGGTAGCCAATCAGAATGCAGGATTTGTAATAGTCCACTAGTTGGTTTATGCTAATATCGAATATTCCACTTAACCAGATATTAGATATTGGAAAAATAAATTCAGATATTATAGATAAATTCATTGCAAGCACTTGACACTACAGTTTTTGCACTGTATATATATTAGCAACTATTCGCACTTTACACGATAAACACTTGGATGGTTGTTAACAGACATTCTCGGTATCCCCACTGATCTAACACAAGATACATTCACACTCAGCAACTGGTCACCGTAATTGCCTGGATTTACCTTGTTACGTTCTATATTCTACGAATCAATTATTACTGAGTTATATTCACCAGAGGAATCTGTGTCTATATACGTTATCTTGAATTACATATTTATTTCATTAGTTATACTTTAAAATATACAGATTCCCTATGAACACCCCTCATTATTAAGTACCAGTACTACTGGTCGTAATATTTATCATACAAGAGAATGCACCTGCAGTACCCTTGTCGTTATATTTAGTTCATATTTTTAGTTAATCATCAGTTACTTTTTATCTGTATAATTTACTGCCTGCAGTGTTAATAAAACTATTGGTAAATAGGACACAAGCTGATGGTAACACGTGCATCTTCGTAGAGATCTTAGACGCTACGCCACGTGTGGGCGTGTTCTCTTAACTGAGTTCTTGTTTTCCGTTCACCTGTAACCGCAGCTGGATAGGTTTTCATTTTACGCTATTCCACTGCGTTAATATATCTGCACCAAGCTCTTTAGCCAGGTGATGTTCTTCCTACATACGTTTTTGTTGTTGTGAACGGTTTAAATAAATGAATCATGTTTTGGAATAGTCTAAGTAAAGTTATGGCGTTATCATGACTTGTAACGCGCCAAAAAATCGGTTTTCAGTTGGACTAGAGCTCTCGTGCGAATCAGTAGTCTCTGTACTTGACACCACCACAATTGCCGGTGAAATCTCTCCGTTATCAGTCAGTATTACGTTAATATTACCGGCTCAGTTCGATTTTGTCGAGTGTATTTGGTATAACCCTACTATTCTATCAAGTTGCGTCTAGAACAATTATTTTTCGACAAAAATATATTATCCCAACACCTCGTCAGTTTACTCTTATTGTCAATAATTTTGGCAAACCATTTTCTTGGTCAACGCAAGGGCGTTTATATATGCCATTATTGCCGGGCTGAACCATTCAACATGCACGGTACGAACGCTGGTTTAGATTCAGTGTATAAAGTGTATGCTGGGACGGATCCAGAGGGGGTTCGGGGGGTGGGGGGTGGGTTGGCGTGGGGGATGTTCGGGGGTTATTCTCTTGTTCGAACGCCCCTTTCTCTCGCTCGCTTACAAATGTCAACAAAGAAATGATCAAATGATTTTAGCGCTTGCGTATATCGATCACCCTTCCGAACCTCTTCTCGCAGAATCCTGGATCCATCCCAAGACTGCCATCTTACTATATTTACTGATCTTCTATTGCAATACATGTTGGGTGACATTTCACTTGATTTTTAGTCAATTACTTTTTAGGTTATTTCAAATATAGTACTCATCAACAGTGGATGTTCGTTGACCAGCCGGTTACATTCCTATGCCTTGTAAAGCAAAATTGTTGCGTAGTGTGAAAATGAAGTGTACATTCCTTGGTCAGGTAGGGCTCGACAGCCAAGCCAACCAAACCAGCAATGAATGCTCCTATAGCATTGCCAACAGTGAGAAAACCGAAGGCGAACTCTCTCTCTCTAGGATCGGTTACCGAGGCAACAGCGTGCGGAGAGTGAAGTACGATAAGTCCTGACACGAGGCCGAGTGTTGAGCACACCATTATCACCAACCAAATGTTTGGTATGAAGTGGTACCAGGACTCGAGCATGAGAAGCACAAGCTGAATCAGGTTAATCAGAGCGAAGATCCACGTGTGGCGATAGGTTAGGAGGCGCGATACATCGGTACAACACGACACCATAAATAGGTACGACCTGCCAAAGAACTTTCCCACTCTGTACGACAGCGAATAGTAGAGGTAGTGATCTCGAGGTAGAATCCCGGACTTTGGAAATGAGATCGTTGTCACCACGGCGGAATTACTTAGGTACTCCGCGAAGAAGCTCAGTATTAGAGGAACGATAAAAGGTATGATCTTCCATCCTATACGCATTTTCTCACCGCAATCGACTTCGCTTGGCTCTTGTGAAGATCCCTTTTTGAATTCAGTAAACTCATCGGCCTCGTCTGAGTCCTCGCTGTCGATCTTTTTGTACGCCATATCGTGCTGTTTAGACATGGACGTGATAGCGTATGAACTGGACAGCATGGGTTCTTTATCAAGTATGGCATAGAAGATCGGGATCAGTATAGACCAGGGCGCGGTGATCAGGATGGCAGTCTTTGGTGACACACAGTTCCATGTTGTCACACCTATAGGTATATAAGAGAAAACAGAAAAATAGGAAAAAAGACAGAAATGATAATGAATGCATGGACAAGCTATATAGGTATGGGAATTTATAGGTATAGGTTTAGGTTTATGTTGGTGATGCAGATAAGAAATTAAATGGACAATGCCAATATGAAATCTTCCCATACCCCTTTTCAAATCCCGTTTTCGACCCCCTTCCTCTCCCCGTTTCCGTATTACCAAAACGGCGCGCACGAAGAGGTTGTGCGCAACCACTCTCCCAACTGCAGCGTCACACAAATGGAGTCCTGCTTTAACCCTATTTATTTCTTTAAACAAACTCAGACATATGTTTGGCTCCAATTCTCTTCGCAGATTTATCTCCTCGGCATTAGAATTAATAGCAATGTTCTGGCGAAACGAAACAGATTACAAAACTATTGTATGGAGAAAGCATTTAGTTTAGACACCGACATTAGATTGACAAGAAAACTGTCGAAAAACATAACATACCAGTCACGACCTTACAGGTGTTTTTAACGAATGTTGACAATCTGAGGTCTCAGTTTTCGAGATTTTTGATGGTCATAAATCATCTCTTCCCTTCCATTATCTTAATTTCAGAAGTATTGCATGATCTTTTTAGATTTCTTTCCTTTTTCCACTTTAATCCAACCAAAACGCCAACAAATACATTATTTTATTTAATCGAGTAAAATTAATATTTCCGGCTGTTATGATAATAGTATGGTGCTATACTATTCGTTATTAACATTTTAGTATTTTATTTCAGAAATGAACATATTCAGGTAGAGGAACGGACTAATAGCAAGAACTGGGTGTAGAATGATTTGATTGCATCCACTAGCTAGGAACAAACAGTTTTAGCGCATCAATAGTTAGATGTTCCCTGAGGTTGAAAGCTGATTACTGATAGTGTCTCTAGCTATAGATACCATCGGCTACAACTATTAAAATATTCTCACAGCACACCAGACACCTCCTAACAGTTAGCTAGTCGCGTCATATCGCTACCTAAAAAAAAAATTATATAACATTTTTTCTCGCCAGAGATCATAAGGATGTAAAATCAGTCGTAAAGGTGTAACTATTTGCAGTTCGAGATCAGTTAAGATTGAGCACCTTTCTTCGGCTACTTTAGTCTGAAGACCGTAATTTTAGTTCAGCCGCGGGAGGTGAACCAACCACCTTTATTGCGGAACCTTAAAATGTAGAGCGTTGTGATCATGCAGACCTCGTTTTATTTCAGAACCTTTATTAATTTTCAGAAAGGTCTTGTAAAACGCTTACCGTTATCGAGTCTTATATAACATACAAAATTAAATAAAAGCTGAAATATTAAATATGTTGAATAACCCAAGGTGCTGTTGTACATAAAGAGTGAGCAAGGCATATAATGGCTTTCACTGCAGTTTTTTTATAAATCGATCGAAGATATCCAATCTCGAATGTTTCCTTGATCTATCTCGTTTACCACAGGAAGCCCATTCTCTGTTCACCACAGGTAGCCCCTAATGCCCTTATTCTTTATTCTTCCCATGATACGAGTTGCCTGCGGAGGAGACTACAATCTACTTGATTCAAATACATTTGCGCCCTTAGGGTTTCGTGCGTCATTTTTTTCTAAATACAAAACAGGATGGCAGGGCATCTCTGAAGAAATATTAATCAAATTTTCTCAGCACACTAAATGGCAGAACTTCCGCGCGGAAAATCCACTTTAGTTAATCTACTGAGGCAAAAGAGCTTTCAGTGCGGAAACCAACCCGTCATTCTTTGTTATTCAAATGGTGAAAATATTCAAAAACTTGAATGGTTTTCATTTGTTAGCTGGTGGTGGGAGTCCTTCATTTTTTCATTATCGCATTTGTGGCTTATTATGCAAAATTTTAAACCAATTTTCAAATTAAGGAATATTACCTTTAGGCTGTATTTGATTGTACTTAACACGAAAACAGTTGGCAAAATTGCTTTCAGAAAGGAAACGTAATTGCAATACGCCAGTAATCCAATGTATTGTACAGTTTTGAGGACTTATTTAATTTGGTCCAACAATAATGTTTTTTCAAAATATATAGTGAAATTTTTGCTTTCCCCTTATTTGAAACAATATAATTTTACAGCTTAAAAAAACCTTGCTACTACCACTGTCCATACTATCAATAAAATATAATATATATAATGTGTAAATTTATTTCAAATCTCGCACAAGTGCATTAGCAACCGAAACGTTAAACTTCTTCCATTTATTTTTAAGTGGCTCCATTGTTTGTTATTTATCATTCGATCTGTTTACCATCGACACAGCTCTCGATCGACCATTTATGTTGGCTAACTATTCTTGTAAACTGCTTTATGTTGTCAGTTGAACGAGAAAGATTCCCGTTTTTGTATCTAAGCCATGATCCTCTACCGAGTCACACCCAGCTCTCCCTCCTCAGAACGAGAATCAATTACATTGGCGGCAATGGTACAAACACTATTCCCTCAACATTACACCCACACATTGCACAATTCCCTCTCAACATTACACCCACACATTGTGTAATAATGTACGTATGTTTGGCGTGAACGGTGATTTCCGATGACAGAAATGCAAATTAAAAAACAAAACTTGATTTTCGTGATGTTTGCATTGATCACTTTATCTCTGAGTGAGGTAGGTAACATGTTGTGATCTTGGCTCAGACAAAGATTGGTTCGTGTCATCTAAAAGTCTAATTTCATTCCAGTGTCCAAAGTGAAAACATATCTACGTCTTCATTTTCGGCAGCACGGATTTATTTTGGGTGTGTGTTAAAAGTGAAATAAAATACAGAAACATGGGCACATCCGAATGGTTCCCTGATTCCTTCTACCATTCACGTCTATTAACTACCACCAATGCTTCATACTACGTACTGCCTTTAATGGCCTCTTCCACCATAGCCGACTAGATATCTACAATACAGGTTAAGCATAGTAAAATTAGTACGTACACTAGCCTTGTTTAAAGATTTACGATTGAAGTACGTTTGGTTTAAGTGCGTCACAGATAGTGGGAGAGTCAAGTAGGTGAAAGTTTGTGGCGAAAATAGCCGAGGAATTTGATCAAGAATCCTACTAGAAATACGAGAAGATGTGCTTCACGCTCCCTCGCGCAATAAAGGACTCGCCAAGGTCCAACTAGGGCAGACATACGCAAGGTTGAACTGATGTTTGGATCGGACGAACTGTGCAAATGAGTATAAACAACACAGGTTATGTTAAAATATTACTCGGCTGTTAACTCACCACCATGCACGGTTTTTACACACAATCTTAAAGTAAACACGAGCCAAAAATAAAGTACATTTAAATCGAGCGGTCGAGCTGGCCCGATAATTTTCTCATATACAATTCTACATAGGTTCATACGTAATTCTCGATACAATGACCAAAATAGGCTGTGGGTACCCGCTGCTGCCCACAAAAATCGCGAGAGAGCGGCTCTCTCGGCACTAGCAGACATTTGCTAGTGGTTTAGCAGTTAAGTTCCAGCCCTGTATGACTCTCAAAACTACGTTAATTTACGTCATTAGTTTCGTAAGTAAAGAACATAATTCCTAATTATGTAACTAGCTGGCCAGCAGAAATAAACGTTTCATTACTCGATTTTCGACTCGGAAGTTAAGTAAAATGGACAGTACTAAGCTTTCCAATCGATTGAACGGTTGAACGGTTGAACGGTTGAACAGTACAAGTACAATATCATGGCGAGAATTTCGAGCCTCTACTTAGATGCTTGGTCCAATGTAGGCCGACATTTCAAACGCCAATGTTTGCTTTAGCTATAGACAATTGTTGGAGTTAAGTGATATTTTCAGGCGGAAAATAAAAATTCATCCATAATTTTTCCTCGATGTAACAAACAGTCAGAACGTTGCTTGATTGACTAGGAGTCTGACCACATCAAAAGTCCTTTAGAGAAGCTTAGAGAAGTAGTTGCCCAGTTTTAAAAGTAGAACATTTTTGGCAGTTAAACTCACTCCGATAGTAAGCAATTTTGTGTCCACGAAGATTGTTATGAATTCAAGCAACCAAAAGGACAACACATACACCAATCTTATTTTGCATGTTTATGTAAATATAAACGTTTGGCTAAAGAGGAACAAAACACTTTCACTAGGAAACCGGAGGGCAAAAGACAATGGTCTAAATCTAGACCAAAGAGGAACTCTAGAAAGTGTGAAATAGTTCAGTAATAATAGAAAATGAATCCAAGAAGTTCAACTCACCTGTATAATAGAGAGGGGCAACCAGAGAAGACATTCCGGTGCCGGCAACGAACGCACTGATACATATATGGGGGTAGAAAGTAGTGAGCGAGAGGAAAACCAGCTCGCTAGTCCCTGTAGCCATAGCATTCAAGGCGATTCCAACGAGTTTGAGTTTGGTGTCATTCGCGTAGACTATGAGCAAAATCCCCGCCATCATACATATGGTGATGACCAGGGTTTTGATCAAATATGAAACTTTCTGAATAAACCACGGGAAAAGAACTTTGACGGCCATCAATGGGGTAATGAAAGTGACGAATATGGATGGCGTTGGGAGTTTTCTGCCGCTCAAAATATCCTCGGCAGCCGTGTACAACAACTCTTGGTTAAAAAACGTAAAAGTCCCGAATACAAAGAACGCTAGGATATTCGCGGTCGAAGTGGTAGCACTCGCTTTCTTGTCATCATACAGCTTGGCTGGCGTAATTTTGCAAAGAACTTGCCTAAATCGCTCATACACCGATGTCTTCATAGCCCGATGTAGACAAGTTTCATTCAAGTTCAGGTGGTATTAAAGGAGTGTCTCTGCCTTCCGCTGGCTTTTATAAAACCCGATGGGTTGGTTGATCGGCAGTTCACTTGAAAGCAGCCACAGCCAAATGTCAGTTACAAACTTTAGGTTTCCACTTCATCAATGATAGATTATAATTGTAAATATACAGCTGTTCTTACTGGCTGAACAGACAAAGAAACCAACACCGAGTCAACATGGCCATAAAGAGCATTCATATTTATGCAAAACAACTTTGACAAACACAGAAGCAGATCCTAATAAAGGACAATGTTAACTTTAAGGGACAAACCAGACCGCCAAACATCTTTAAATTAACTGAAAACGAAAAAAATTATGGCTTATCTATGTTGGGCTGAATATATTGAAATACGTAATAGATGTTTCCATGGGAACGCCTCCTTTCGTTTGATAAGCCTGACTCAAAATAAACTGATCAATATCTCAATCAATCGCCTTTTGATTTACAACAAAGCAACTGCTCGATAACTTAAAAATAAGGTAGAAATGGGAAATAAAATAAAACATTAAAATGGTACGCTAGTCTACCGGAAAGAACGAAAGAAATCGGGATAAGTGGATTACCACAACAGCACGCGTTCCAAAAATGACTCATTGTTTCAACCGGATTTTTTTTTTCGTGTATATGGTAAAAACCTTGTGTCAGTTACGAGGTTTTCAGGCCAGTAAATGTACGTACTAATAATCCTACAACTTAAATGTTATATTAAACATTTCAGTTTGTTCATGTGATTTGTTTCATTTCGACGACTAAAGCGATGATTCAGAGCACTGCGTGTCGGTGCTAAGTGGATCACTGCGTGAGTAGGCTGATATGCCAACAGTTTTACCGACTGAAAGATAGAATCATAACATGAGTCTTCCTACAAGACAAAACAAAATGGAAAATATCCATACATTCGAATGAGAAATTGCTTTACAATTCAGAGAATACTTGGAAAAGCAATTACCCCGAATGAGGTGTCTCTGTTGTACACCACAACACACTGTAAATTCTATTTCTTTCAGTTGCCATTATTAGAGTTATATATTTCTCTTTTTTTTTTACGGAGATCAGTTTTAAATGTATATGTGAAGGAATTCGTGCGACGGAAAATACTAGAAAACAATTCTCGTCACTACTCAGTTGATACTGAACTTTTCAACTTCTGGTTTGTGAATACGTTTAGTATTGTTTGTCTCAGTCTAATATGTCACTTGGTAGTTCCGCTTTGTCTCGCAATCGATAAAAAATTCACTTCACAAATGAAAATCGCGGTGAAATTTCCTATTTCTCTTAAAACCTTATAAAAAGGCAGTTATATTAATAATTGTGAGTTTGCCACTAGCTACCAACTGTGTGCTGTCTATGGCATATCAAGGTTAGTTTATTCAAATATCATCCAGTAAAGTGAACACTGCCTCATTTCACGACCAACACTTCACCTGTCCTTCAGCACCTGTCTATTCCAAGACTCACTCACGTGTTATGTTGATCACTTGGCACCATGCCTCTCAATTTGTCACGGCATTTCTAGACCTTGTCCGTTGCAAATGATAAGGGAGCTTGGTACATACCGTTAATCAACATACAAGAACATCACAAAACATTCATGAGTCTTTAATCCCGAATATATATATAGCGATACTTACTTTGACGTCACACAGGCCAGTCACGCCACATTTGTTGATTCTGTGATTGGCAGAAACGAAGCGTGAACGCAGTCAGTTGCTTATAAAATATCACAGGTCGGTACTTATTCATCGCCAAATTACTCTTATTGTTCTTCCAAAATGCAAGCAAGCCTTCTCATCGAAGCGTATATGCTCTTAACTTATAAGAGTGACTTTCCGTAAGAATCGACCAAACCGTGGCACAAGTCGAAAAATTGTTTTCGCTCATATTCTCTCTATAAGTAGGCCCTAGAGTGAAACCAAACGAGCTGTTGTTAGTTTGGTAAAATTTTGCTTCGTTTGGCGAGAAAATGACAAATTCAAGTTGGCCAGAAATCGATCAGAAATCGGGTTTAAAAAAAGATGAAATTTTCCGAAAATAAACCCGGCTCGCGTCGCAAAACTATGACTCTGGTAGTTTCTACGATGGTTTCTATTTGATCTTTAGGCATCCCTCGTTCTGATGATTACCTAATGTTTTGGTTTCTGTATTGTTTTAGAGCGATAATTTTATTTTAACGAGGACCACAATTTGCTAGCTTCTATTCAGCAAATTATGTCACGGAAAAACGGCTGGCGTTAAGTATGTGCCCTGTCTCCAAATTCTTTAAAAGTGATATACGAAGCTGTGTGAGATAGCATTCTATTAGAATATGAAGAGAAATCTCTGGGCAAACTGTTTTATCCACTTCGCTCAGCGCGATTTTGATACTCTATTTATAGCCATTTCGGCGAAAAATTACGCTTGGGTAAACAATGGCGTGACATCAGATTCAGCGAAATTCTATAAGATATCCTCAAATTAATAAAACGAATCATTTTCTTATGTTTTTTTGCTTGAAAGTAAGTGATAGAGTTCATTGAAAAATATCTACAAGGTAAGTATGTATATAAAAGTAGTATATAAAGTGGGGGGGCTGGCGCACTTTCAACAAAAAAACAACGATTGTTGCACAAGAAATTTCAAGCAAGAAATTTATAGCGCATTATTCTGGATTAGAGCAAACGTAGAGACGCATCGAAAATATGACAATTGTCCGTTTTGGACCCAACTGTGTCGAATGCAATGACAACATGTCTTTCTACTGGTGTATTCGAATATCCATGAAATTGCAAGCACTCCAGGAGGCATGCCGATGTGACCGAGGAGAGGATTGTGTCTGGCAACGAATGTAGACCAACAGGCGAAGCATAGCAATGCCAAACGTCAACCACGAACGAATACATTATAGTATTTCCTTTGTTAGATGTTGGACCTTGTTTTTCACTCAACACGATAGTCCATGTTAAACATATAGATTTACTAAGATATATAAACCATATTAGATGGAATGTGAAAAGTGTGGAAGAGTATTTAAGAGGAGTCAGCACCTGAAACATCACCTAGAAGATCGCAAGACCCCCTGCGTTAAAACTCCAAAGCTCCCCATACGTGTGACTTGCGAAAAGTGTGGGAGGGAATTCGGTAGGATTGGGCATCTGAAACGTCACCTAGAAGATCGCAAGACCCCCTGCGTTAAGACTCCAAAGAAATACATTTGTGAGAATTGCGGAAGAGAGCTAAGCTGTTGCGCCAATTTATGGAGACATAAGAAGAATAACTGTCCCAACACGAATTTCATTATCTGTTAGATGTGGGACCTTGCTTTTTTACCCAACGCGATAGTCCCTGTTAAACACATCTCTACATTAAGATATAGTACCACCTTAGGACTTCATTTGTGAGAATGGCAGAACGCACACTAACGTTTATCCAAGTGCCCGGCATTAAGGGTTATTTACACGGATGGAAGATGGACGTTCCCGATGGTAATCCTCTAGAAGCAGACCCAGCTGCTTTCCTTGCTGGTGTGCGAAAGCAGACTACCGAAAAGATCAATGAAGAGCTACAAAACTTAAATAACATCAAGGTTCAGCTAGCTTTGAATATAACTCTCCGTCTCGACAAGCCTGAGGGTTCGGTATACGATACAAGCACATTTAGGAGTTCACAAGCAGTTCTGACCGACAGTTCTTATACCCGTGGAGTAATAGTAGAAGCGCATGCTCAGATCTATAACTACATCGAGAAATGGATCAGTCGAGGATCAAACTGGATCATAGATAAAGTCAACATTCTATGGGTGAACATCGCTCGATATCAACCACTACAAGGAGGTTCGTATTTGCCACTACCTAAAGAAATCGCGGATAAGAAAGCCGTGATCAATGTAAAGAACTATGACGACCATTGCGCATTTTGGGTGATAACGGCAACGCTGCATCCAGTTGCAAAAGACCCTCAGAGAATATCAAAGTATCGAAAAGAAGATTGGCCGAAACGCGAAGGGGTAGACTCACCAACACCAATTTCGCAAATACCACTCTTGGAGAAGCAAAATGAAATCTCAATCAACGTGTATGGTTGGGATCCAAAGGAAAAGTGTTTGATCGTACACCACATATCGAAGGAGACCTTCTCAAAGCGCATCAACATGCTGCTTATAGAGTGCCCAGATAGCGGTATACAACACTACTGCCAGATCAAGGATTTCAACCGCCTACTATTCGATCAGACAAAACATAAATGTAGGAAGCACTTCTGTGAGCGTTGCTTACATGGATACACCACTGAAGCTCTCCTCGAAAAGCACATCCCAGAATGTAATGGAGTCAACGATCGAGCCATTCGAATTGAAATGCCTACCGAGGAAAACAACAAAGTCTCATTTCAGAACATCCACAAACAGCTCCAAGTTCCATACGTTATCTATGCCGACCTTGAGGCCTTAACCACTAAGATCGAAGGACCTGCCCAAGACCCTGGAAAGAGCAATACGCTGAAAACGGAAGAACACATTCCCTGTGGATTTTCCTACATCGTCGTACGTTCCGATGGTCATAGCGAACCACCAGTAATATATCGAGGTCCGGATACAATCGAATGCTTTCTAAAGTCTGTACAAGAAGAAGAAACGAAGATAAAGGACCAAGTTGCCAAGCCACTACACATGTCAATGAAAGACAATAGAGATTATGAAAGAGCAATTCTTTGTCATATCTGTCAGAAACCATTGGTTGGTAAAGATAGAGTACGTGACCATTGCCACATCACAGGTGAGTTTCGAGGTGCCGCACACAACTTATGCAATCTCAAATTACGTATCTCACCTATCATCCCAGTCGTGTTCCACAATCTACGTGGTTACGATTCTCACCTACTGATGCAATCTATTTCCAAGACAGAGGGTGATATCTCTTGCATTCCAAATAATATGGAGAAATACATTTCATTCTCACTTGGCAACCTACGGTTCATCGATAGCTTGCAATTTCTACCATCCTCTCTGGGCAAGCTGGTAGAGAGTTCTATCCCAGACACCTTCCAACAAACTATGAAGTATACACCCGACCCAGAGAGAAACAAGTTGCTACTACGCAAGGGCGTTTATCCATATGAGTACATGGACTCTTGGGAAAGATTCACTGAGACTTCCCTTCCACCAAAGGAATCGTTCTATAGTAAGCTAAGCCTAGAGGACATATCTGACGAAGATTATGAACATGCACTAGAAGTTTGGAACGTATTTGATTGTGAGACATTAGGTGACTACCATGATCTTTATCTTCAAACTGACGTGCTTCTTCTGGCAGATGTCTTTGAGACCTTTCGGGCAACATGTATGCAAAACTACGGATTAGATCCTGCACACTACTACACCAGCCCTGGTCTCTCTTGGGATGCATTGTTAAGGAAGACCGGAGTGGAGCTGGAACTACTAACCGACTACGACATGCATCTATTCATTGAGAAAGGTTTACGTGGTGGTATATCCATGGTGTCTCAACGCAATGCCAAAGCAAACAATCCAAACGTACCCGATTTCGACCCTGATAAGCCAAGTAGCTATATACTCTATCTTGATGCCAACAACCTATATGGATGGGCCATGAGTCAATATCTACCAACTGGGGGATTCGAGTGGTGTATGCCAACAAAAGAAGAAATCATCCAACACGAAATCGATTCTGATGTAGGTTACATCCTAGAAGTTGACCTTGAATATCCTCGAGAACTTCACGATATGCACAACAACTATCCGTTAGCTCCTGAAAGAATGCAAGTGAATAAAGCTTGGTTGTCAGAGTATCAGACAAATCTATTCGAAGAGCTATACAAAGGAAATGGATCCTTGAAAGCGGAAAAGCTCGTACCTAACTTATATGATAAAGAGCGATATGTGCTCCACTACCGCAATCTACAGCTATATATATCTCTTGGTATGCGTTTGAAAAAGATCCATAGAGCACTACGATTCGATCAATCGCCATGGATGAAGCCATACATACAAATGAATACAGAATTACGCAAACAAGCGAAGAGCCCATTCGAACAGGAACTCTACAAATTGATGAACAATAGTGTGTTTGGTAAGACAATGGAGAATCTACGAAAGCGTGTAGATGTCAAACTAGTTCGCTCCTCAGAAGGAATCAGACTACAACGTCTCTTGAATAAACCTAGTTATGCTCGCTCTACGATCTTTGACGATGATCTAGCCGCCGTACACAATTACAAAAGTAAGTTATATCTGAACCGCCCAGTATACGTTGGAATGTCGATTCTAGATCTCTCAAAACATCTGATGTATGACTTCTACTACAAGGAGCTCAATCAGCAGTATGGACAACGTTGTAATCTACTCTACACAGATACCGACAGTCTTTTACTACATATCGAAACTGAAGACATCTATGCAGACATAAAAGCCAATAAACGTTTCTACGATACAAGCAACTACAACGAAGACCATCCATCATACGACGCATCCAACAAGAAAGTACTTGGCAAAATGAAAGATGAATGTGGAGGTATTCCCATCGTTGAATATGTTGGACTACGATCAAAGCTCTACTCGATCTTGAAAGTAGATGGCGAAGAGATTAGGAAAGCCAAAGGTACAAAGAAGGCAGTTGTGAAACATCGCATTCGTCATGATCAATACAAAGAGTGCTTGCTAGACAAGAAAGTATTCCGCCATGGCATGGATATGCTTCGAAGTGAAGGTCATAGAATGTATGGCATGCATATGAATAAAGTATCTCTCTCACCATTCGACTCCAAGCGATGGATTGCAGAAAACGGAATCGATACATTAGCCTATGGGCATAAAGACATAATTCCAGACATGGATGATTTCATAGATGAGTTACTATCTTAGAATCCTCACCGCCATAGCCATGTCTTTCTTCCAGGCCCGTATCGGATAGAACATTGGCCACCTTCCCCAAGACCCACAGATATCGTCCCTAGGTACGTGTTGAAGAGACATATACATATAGATATACAACGATACAATGACAAACAAAAGAGTCCTTTCACCAGAACAGATCCAAAGTATTGCTTCGGGAGAGATCGGTATTCGAGAGGCAATGCGACTCTATGGCATAGGACAAGGTAGAGCCTACAGAATCCAGAAAGGTTTGGAAACGCCTCCCACTTCTCCGACTATGCAACCCGAGATCGAAATCCAAAAGCCAACGCAGGATATAGCAATCCTAGATCGTATACTGGAGCTAGAAGAAAAAGTGCAAATCCTAGTGGAAAGCCAACAATCCCCTATCCTAGAGTTGGATGCAACCGAGCCAATGCAGGATGTAGACCAACAACTACTGGAGTACATACAAAAACTGGAGACAGATCTAGACGCTGCAACCCTGCGAGCCGATATGGCAGAATCGAAAACCAAAGGAGTAGTATGGCTATTTGTGCTTCTCGACATTCTTGCTATATCATCCTTTACATTCGTAATGTATCAAATGGAAGAAAAGAGCACCCACATAGATTCCACCAAACTGGAAGAAGAAAAGAGTAGCCACATTGGTCCCGCCAAATTGAAAGAAAAAAGTAGACCAAAACCACATAGACCATCACTCGACATGGAGTAGGAAATTGCAGATGTAGACCACCACGAGCAAAGCAAAAATAGAAAACAAGTAGCATCGCAAAAAAAAAAAGAAAACAAGTAGCACTGCAATCATGTCCCTAGATACGTAGTATCCAAGAATACGATACGATACGATACGATACGATACGATACTAGTAACACCTAGTAGCGACCTAGTACGTTACTAGTATCGTATTGTATTCTTGGATACGATACGATACGAGGGTAGACAAGATGCTACGTATCTAGGGACATGATTGCAGTGCTACTTGTTTTCTTTTTTTTTTTGCGATGCTACTTGTTTTCTATTTTTGCTTTGCTCGTGGTGGTCTACATCTGCAATTTCCTACTCCATGTCGAGTGATGGTCTATGTGGTTTTGGTCTACTTTTTTCTTTCAATTTGGCGGGACCAATGTGGCTACTCTTTTCTTCTTCCAGTTTGGTGGAATCTATGTGGGTGCTCTTTTCTTCCATTTGATACATTACGAATGTAAAGGATGATATAGCAAGAATGTCGAGAAGCACAAATAGCCATACTACTCCTTTGGTTTTCGATTCTGCCATATCGGCTCGCAGGGTTGCAGCGTCTAGATCTGTCTCCAGTTTTTGTATGTACTCCAGTAGTTGTTGGTCTACATCCTGCATTGGCTCGGTTGCATCCAACTCTAGGATAGGGGATTGTTGGCTTTCCACTAGGATTTGCACTTTTTCTTCTAGCTCCAGTATACGATCTAGGATTGCTATATCCTGCGTTGGCTTTTGGATTTCGATCTCGGGTTGCATAGTCGGAGAAGTGGGAGGCGTTTCCAAACCTTTCTGGATTCTGTAGGCTCTACCTTGTCCTATGCCATAGAGTCGCATTGCCTCTCGAATACCGATCTCTCCCGAAGCAATACTTTGGATCTGTTCTGGTGAAAGGACTCTTTTGTTTGTCATTGTATCGTTGTATATCTATATGTATATGTCTCTTCAACACGTACCTAGGGACGATATCTGTGGGTCTTGGGGAAGGTGGCCAATGTTCTATCCGATACGGGCCTGGAAGAAAGACATGGCTATGGCGGTGAGGATTCTAAGATAGTAACTCATCTATGAAATCATCCATGTCTGGAATTATGTCTTTATGCCCATAGGCTAATGTATCGATTCCGTTTTCTGCAATCCATCGCTTGGAGTCGAATGGTGAGAGAGATACTTTATTCATATGCATGCCATACATTCTATGACCTTCACTTCGAAGCATATCCATGCCATGGCGGAATACTTTCTTGTCTAGCAAGCACTCTTTGTATTGATCATGACGAATGCGATGTTTCACAACTGCCTTCTTTGTACCTTTGGCTTTCCTAATCTCTTCGCCATCTACTTTCAAGATCGAGTAGAGCTTTGATCGTAGTCCAACATATTCAACGATGGGAATACCTCCACATTCATCTTTCATTTTGCCAAGTACTTTCTTGTTGGATGCGTCGTATGATGGATGGTCTTCGTTGTAGTTGCTTGTATCGTAGAAACGTTTATTGGCTTTTATGTCTGCATAGATGTCTTCAGTTTCGATATGTAGTAAAAGACTGTCGGTATCTGTGTAGAGTAGATTACAACGTTGTCCATACTGCTGATTGAGCTCCTTGTAGTAGAAGTCATACATCAGATGTTTTGAGAGATCTAGAATCGACATTCCAACGTATACTGGGCGGTTCAGATATAACTTACTTTTGTAATTGTGTACGGCGGCTAGATCATCGTCAAAGATCGTAGAGCGAGCATAACTAGGTTTATTCAAGAGACGTTGTAGTCTGATTCCTTCTGAGGAGCGAACTAGTTTGACATCTACACGCTTTCGTAGATTCTCCATTGTCTTACCAAACACACTATTGTTCATCAATTTGTAGAGTTCCTGTTCGAATGGGCTCTTCGCTTGTTTGCGTAATTCTGTATTCATTTGTATGTATGGCTTCATCCATGGCGATTGATCGAATCGTAGTGCTCTATGGATCTTTTTCAAACGCATACCAAGAGATATATATAGCTGTAGATTGCGGTAGTGGAGCACATATCGCTCTTTATCATATAAGTTAGGTACGAGCTTTTCCGCTTTCAAGGATCCATTTCCTTTGTATAGCTCTTCGAATAGATTTGTCTGATACTCTGAGAACCAAGCTTTATTCACTTGCATTCTTTCAGGAGCTAACGGATAGTTGTTGTGCATATCGTGAAGTTCTCGAGGATATTCAAGGTCAACTTCTAGGATGTAACCTACATCAGAATCGATTTCGTGTTGGATGATTTCTTCTTTTGTTGGCATACACCACTCGAATCCCCCAGTTGGTAGATATTGACTCATGGCCCATCCATATAGGTTGTTGGCATCAAGATAGAGTATATAGCTACTTGGCTTATCAGGGTCGAAATCGGGTACGTTTGGATTGTTTGCTTTGGCATTGCGTTGAGACACCATGGATATACCACCACGTAAACCTTTCTCAATGAATAGATGCATGTCGTAGTCGGTTAGTAGTTCCAGCTCCACTCCGGTCTTCCTTAACAATGCATCCCAAGAGAGACCAGGGCTGGTGTAGTAGTGTGCAGGATCTAATCCGTAGTTTTGCATACATGTTGCCCGAAAGGTCTCAAAGACATCTGCCAGAAGAAGCACGTCAGTTTGAAGATAAAGATCATGGTAGTCACCTAATGTCTCACAATCAAATACGTTCCAAACTTCTAGTGCATGTTCATAATCTTCGTCAGATATGTCCTCTAGGCTTAGCTTACTATAGAACGATTCCTTTGGTGGAAGGGAAGTCTCAGTGAATCTTTCCCAAGAGTCCATGTACTCATATGGATAAACGCCCTTGCGTAGTAGCAACTTGTTTCTCTCTGGGTCGGGTGTATACTTCATAGTTTGTTGGAAGGTGTCTGGGATAGAACTCTCTACCAGCTTGCCCAGAGAGGATGGTAGAAATTGCAAGCTATCGATGAACCGTAGGTTGCCAAGTGAGAATGAAATGTATTTCTCCATATTATTTGGAATGCAAGAGATATCACCCTCTGTCTTGGAAATAGATTGCATCAGTAGGTGAGAATCGTAACCACGTAGATTGTGGAACACGACTGGGATGATAGGTGAGATACGTAATTTGAGATTGCATAAGTTGTGTGCGGCACCTCGAAACTCACCTGTGATGTGGCAATGGTCACGTACTCTATCTTTACCAACCAATGGTTTCTGACAGATATGACAAAGAATTGCTCTTTCATAATCTCTATTGTCTTTCATTGACATGTGTAGTGGCTTGGCAACTTGGTCCTTTATCTTCGTTTCTTCTTCTTGTACAGACTTTAGAAAGCATTCGATTGTATCCGGACCTCGATATATTACTGGTGGTTCGCTATGACCATCGGAACGTACGACGATGTAGGAAAATCCACAGGGAATGTGTTCTTCCGTTTTCAGCGTATTGCTCTTTCCAGGGTCTTGGGCAGGTCCTTCGATCTTAGTGGTTAAGGCCTCAAGGTCGGCATAGATAACGTATGGAACTTGGAGCTGTTTGTGGATGTTCTGAAATGAGACTTTGTTGTTTTCCTCGGTAGGCATTTCAATTCGAATGGCTCGATCGTTGACTCCATTACATTCTGGGATGTGCTTTTCGAGGAGAGCTTCAGTGGTGTATCCATGTAAGCAACGCTCACAGAAGTGCTTCCTACATTTATGTTTTGTCTGATCGAATAGTAGGCGGTTGAAATCCTTGATCTGGCAGTAGTGTTGTATACCGCTATCTGGGCACTCTATAAGCAGCATGTTGATGCGCTTTGAGAAGGTCTCCTTCGATATGTGGTGTACGATCAAACACTTTTCCTTTGGATCCCAACCATACACGTTGATTGAGATTTCATTTTGCTTCTCCAAGAGTGGTATTTGCGAAATTGGTGTTGGTGAGTCTACCCCTTCGCGTTTCGGCCAATCTTCTTTTCGATACTTTGATATTCTCTGAGGGTCTTTTGCAACTGGATGCAGCGTTGCCGTTATCACCCAAAATGCGCAATGGTCGTCATAGTTCTTTACATTGATCACGGCTTTCTTATCCGCGATTTCTTTAGGTAGTGGCAAATACGAACCTCCTTGTAGTGGTTGATATCGAGCGATGTTCACCCATAGAATGTTGACTTTATCTATGATCCAGTTTGATCCTCGACTGATCCATTTCTCGATGTAGTTATAGATCTGAGCATGCGCTTCTACTATTACTCCACGGGTATAAGAACTGTCGGTCAGAACTGCTTGTGAACTCCTAAATGTGCTTGTATCGTATACCGAACCCTCAGGCTTGTCGAGACGGAGAGTTATATTCAAAGCTAGCTGAACCTTGATGTTATTTAAGTTTTGTAGCTCTTCATTGATCTTTTCGGTAGTCTGCTTTCGCACACCAGCAAGGAAAGCAGCTGGGTCTGCTTCTAGAGGATTACCATCGGGAACGTCCATCTTCCATCCGTGTAAATAACCCTTAATGCCGGGCACTTGGATAAACGTTAGTGTGCGTTCTGCCATTCTCACAAATGAAGTCCTAAGGTGGTACTATATCTTAATGTAGAGATGTGTTTAACAGGGACTATCGCGTTGGGTAAAAAAGCAAGGTCCCACATCTAACAGATAATGAAATTCGTGTTGGGACAGTTATTCTTCTTATGTCTCCATAAATTGGCGCAACAGCTTAGCTCTCTTCCGCAATTCTCACAAATGTATTTCTTTGGAGTCTTAACGCAGGGGGTCTTGCGATCTTCTAGGTGACGTTTCAGATGCCCAATCCTACCGAATTCCCTCCCACACTTTTCGCAAGTCACACGTATGGGGAGCTTTGGAGTTTTAACGCAGGGGGTCTTGCGATCTTCTAGGTGATGTTTCAGGTGCTGACTCCTCTTAAATACTCTTCCACACTTTTCACATTCCATCTAATATGGTTTATATATCTTAGTAAATCTATATGTTTAACATGGACTATCGTGTTGAGTGAAAAACAAGGTCCAACATCTAACAAAGGAAATACTATAATGTATTCGTTCGTGGTTGACGTTTGGCATTGCTATGCTTCGCCTGTTGGTCTACATTCGTTGCCAGACACAATCCTCTCCTCGGTCACATCGGCATGCCTCCTGGAGTGCTTGCAATTTCATGGATATTCGAATACACCAGTAGAAAGACATGTTGTCATTGCATTCGACACAGTTGGGTCCAAAACGGACAATTGTCATATTTTCGATGCGTCTCTACGTTTGCTCTAATCCAGAATAATGCGCTATAAATTTCTTGCTTGAAATTTCTTGTGCAACAATCGTTGTTTTTTTGTTGAAAGTGCGCCAGCCCCCCCACTTTATATACTACTATAAATGTTACAGGTCTGACTGAGTCACTAATGTTGCGTGACAGCGATAATCTTACAATACTTTGCATCCTTTGACCAACATTCAGCAAGAAAATATATTTTAAACATTACATTTTGGTTTTAAGGACTTAAATGTCTTCCATTAGATTTATATATGAATTGCTTTATATCAGTTTACAAGAGACAACGACACTAAAAATTAAAATTTGTTAATTTAATTTATGCACAAATAGCCGTGGGAATGCCATGTTCCTATCTCGAAATAAAATGAAAGCGTGTTGCTGGAAGCAGTCGACGCGACAAAGATAGTGCCTTTATTATCATGTACCAAAGAGAATTCCAAACCACAAGTCACTTTGCGGAACTTAAGTGGAACTTGCCCGGACGGCGGTGTTTGATCCTCCCAAAAACCTTGCGTCTTTAGCCATTTGTCCATCGCATCGTACGGCTCTTGGAAATTGGATGGAAGAAAAAAGCAACCGTTGTGGTATTCCCCAAGAGATAACTGGTCACGGAAAAGACGAAAAAGAGAAATTACCGAAGGCGGATAGAGGTGTCTCGAAACTCCTCTCCCAAAGGAACAAGAAGTGCACAGGCATTTTTATCCCAGTTGCAGGACCTGGTCACGTGATCATTTTAGCCTGTCAATCAAAAACATTGGAGCTAGAACATGGTTGCCAGAATTGGAAAAAATACCCAAGGTTTAGAAATGAACTGAAGGAATGGCATTTTTTTTAACTCTATAATTTAACTTTAGTTATATATGAGAGGGTCTCAGCTTTGACGGTAAATATTTTAGGGGGTTGACGGTTATTTGAAACAAAACACCTAGAAAATTAAATTACAGGTTTGACAGTTAATTTTTTCGACGGTTTAAAGATATGAACCTAAAACTTGGGATTTTTACTAATTTTGTCTTGCTCTTTCCATTTCTGACATCCATGTTGTTCTAGCGCCATTTGTTTTGATCGACTGGCTAAAAAGGTCACGTGACCCGGTCCTGCAAAGGGTCTATTGGTATCTTGCTTCTTTTACCCAATTAAACATACATTTTTATTAACACCGCGCGTGATTTTCTCTCATGTTCAAGGTTTGTGCCGGTCATGCAGGGAGATTCTAAAGTCCTTTAAAAAAAATTGAAATTGATAAAACGACGGGAAGAAAGTTTGACCCATCTACAGTTGCAAAGGATATGAGATGTGCTAAAGATGGTAACGGGACTCGATTGTTTTCTGCGTCCGACTTTTTTACAAGTCAACAAATTACGAGTTTCTTTTCTAGCCTGGCGTCAAAAAGCAGTGTTGATGTTGAAGCTGTAGCGCTAGACAGGAGGGGCGACGCCTTAGAGGACATGCGAAGATGGGGAACGTGGAACTCCTTCATCCACATATAACATTTGCGACCTCGTCTCTCAAGGCCCAAGCTGAGTGGTGCATGCATTCAGCGTTTCTGCGTTGCGAGATATCTGCATTTATTTTAACCTTGACGTTTCCGATTATCACGACAAGACGCAAGAAGCCCTATACAGCTTTAAGCTGTTTCAACTAGTAAAGTTTTGTACTTGATTTCAAGCTAAAGGATAACACGGTCAAGGAAACACAGGAAGTGGGAACTGTAATTCTGTAAAGAGTTACAAGTCAGTACAAGTTATTTCTTTATAATCATACGTATTCCTTATCTTCATGGGCGGATCCAGAAGTGCTCGAGAAAGAGGTGTCCCTTTTGTACGCTTTATTGCCGTAGTACGTAATAAGAAAGAAATTGAAGAAAGGAAATTTAATTGCAAGCACTCTGAAATAGGTTCTGTTACATTTTAGGAGTATCACATTTTACTACCATTGAAGAATATGTATCAATTAGTATCAATCTCGTGACAGTGTATTGTGATTATTAGTCACATATTGCATTACAGGGAGGCTAAAAGTCAATTAGGGAAGGTACGTTTTTTTACTGAGCTGGTGGGGAGGGGGATTGGGCTGGAGTATTTGGAAGGGTCATCGGAAAAATTGTAACGTTTGTGAAGGGTCAACCTTTTATTTTTGCTTAGTAGGGGAGGGTCACCCCTTTTCCCAATTGTATTGGCAGATAAACGGCTTCGAAATTTCCTAGCCGTTTTCAGTAGTAGTACATTTACTTGATATAAACATGCGATCTGTAAGAAACAACGTCAAAGCTACTTGGGGAGAGTGATCCTTTTTTCCGCGACTTCAAGTGAGGGGCATGGATTTCCTTTTAATAGCAACGGGGAGGGCCACGTTTTTCTCCTTGATTGAAATGAAAAAAGCTCCAGTCCACCCCCCTCTCCCCTCATTAGAAACGTACCTTCCCTTAGTCGACTAAGACAGTTAGTTTGAATATTGATAAATTGGCCATAATCCAGGTTAAATCCCGGGGTTTAATTCATAGTAAATCCATTTAGAACGTTATTAAAACGTTACTGCAAACATGGTTTTGTATTATGAATTAAATTATCGGATTAAATTAATGACCAATACGTACGACCGAAACTCAGTAAACTTTAGCGGCGAGTGAAACTAAAATAAGAAAATTAAATAAGACGACTTTGAAGTAATACTGGATATTCTCGCTATCGAGTCAGGATAGGCATGGACAAGTGAGGTTTCGTTTGAGCTATTGCTGCTCAGTGCAATTAAATGAATACAATTGTTTGCTTGTTTGTAACTTGATCGTAATTTAATTATGTATTAAGTTAAATATGACGAGGAGGAATATTGAAAGATAATTTGAAAGAGAGGCCTTGAAGAGAAGGTCGAAGTACCAAAACCGAAATAAAAATATTTAAAGGACAAAAGTTATTATTGTTAAGTTATTTACCTCTTTGTAAGGATTCTTTGGTGAATTTTTCTGGCCTTGTGGCCAGAAGCTCATGTCACGCCAGTGTTTACATTGTTTACCCAAGCGTAACTTTTCGCCAAAATGGCTATAAATAGAATATCAAAATCGCGCTGAGCGAAGTGGTTAAAACAGTTTGCCCAGAGATTTCTCTTCATATTCTGATAGAATGATATCTAACACAGCTTCGTATGTCACTTTTAAAGAATTTGGAGACAGGGCACATACTTAACGCCAGCCGTTTTCCCGTGATATAATTTGCTGAATAGAAACTAGCAAATTGTGGTCCTCGTTAAAATAAACTTATCGCTCCAAACGAATACAGAAACGAAAACATTATGTAATCATCAGAACGAGGGATGCCTAAAGATCAAATAGAAACCACCGTAGAAACCACCAGAGTCATAGTTTTGCGACGCGAGCCGAGTTTATTTTCGGAAAATTTCATCATTTTTAAACCCGATTTCTTAGCGATTCCAGGCCAACTCGAATTTGTCATTTTCTCGCCAAACGAAGCAATATTTTACCAAACTAACTACAGCTCGTTTGGTTTCACTCTAGGGCCTACTTATGGACAGATTATGAGAGAAAACAATTTTTCGACTTGTGCCACGAAAAGTCAATTTTGGTCGATTCTTACAGACAGTCGCTCTTAAGTCTTATAAAAGAATTAAGATTTGGAAGCAGAATTGAGACTTTAGATGTATTTTAATGGGCTCCTGGTGAGGCCCAAATCGCTAGGTGCCATACAAGTCATACAAACACGCGGATTTTTTTGCCAACTACATTATATATATGCAAATATATAAATGACGTCAGTGTTTACAAACAGTAAATATCCCAAGCTTGTTCGATCAAGATAGGGGAATAATAATAATAATAATAATATATATTTATTTATATAGCGCCGTTTCCAAAAAACGCTTTACAATATTACAATGATTATAATAGCTCAATCAGCTATGAATGTTACGTGTAATGACTAGACTAGCTAACTAAACTAACTAGCTAAACTAATTATAGGAAAAATAATAGATAAATAGCATTCATAACTAGATGTAACGTAAGTTGCTGAATAACTCAATTATTTATGAATGTCAAGACTGAACTAACGTGATTAAATAAGATAAATAATAATGGTAGCTTAATAAAAATATATAAGAACATGCATCAAGAGACCATCACCTAAGAGAACTGATCTCGTACCCTATGACAGTCTGCGCCAATCTATTACATACCACCAAGAGACCATCACCTAAGAGAACTGATCTCGTACCCTATGATAGTCTGCGCCAATCTATTACATACCACCAAGAGACCATCACCTAAGAGAACTGATCTCGTACCCTATGATAGTCTGCGCCAATCTATTACATACCACCAAGAGACCATCACCTAAGAGAACTGATCTCGTACCCTATGATAGTCTGCGCCAATCTATTACATACCACCAAGAGACCATCACCTAAGAGAACTGATCTCGTACCCTATGATAGTCTGCGCCAATCTATTACATACCACCAAGAGACCATCACCTAAGAGAACTGATCTCGTACCCTATGATAGTCTGCGCCAATCTATTACATACCACCAAGAGACCATCACCTAAGAGAACTGATCTCGTACCCTATGATAGTCTGCGCCAATCTATTACATACCACCAAGAGACCATCACCTAAGAGAACTGATCTCGTACCCTATGACAGTCTGCGCCAATCTATTACATACCACCAAGAGACCATCACCTAAGAGAACTGATCTCGTACCCTATGATAGTCTGCGCCAATCTATTACATACCACCAAGAGACCATCACCTAAGAGAACTGATCTCGTACCCTATGATAGTCTGCGCCAATCTATTACATACCACCAAGAGACCATCACCTAAGAGAACTGATCTCGTACCCTATGATAGTCTGCGCCAATCTATTACATACCACCAAGAGACCATCACCTAAGAGAACTGATCTCGTACCCTATGATAGTCTGCGCCAATCTATTACATACCACCAAGAGACCATCACCTAAGAGAACTGATCTCGTACCCTATGATAGTCTGCGCCAATCTATTACATACCACCAAGAGACCATCACCTAAGAGAACTGATCTCGTACCCTATGATAGTCTGCGCCAATCTATTACATACCACCAAGAGACCATCACCTAAGAGAACTGATCTCGTACCCTATGATAGTCTGCGCCAATCTATTACATACCACCAAGAGACCATCACCTAAGAGAACTGATCTCGTACCCTATGATAGTCTGCGCCAATCTATTACATACCACCAAGAGACCATCACCTAAGAGAACTGATCTCGTACCCTATGACAGTCTGCGCCAATCTATTACATACCACCAAGAGACCATCACCTAAGAGAACTGATCTCGTACCCTATGATAGTCTGCGCCAATCTATTACATACCACCAAGAGACCATCACCTAAGAGAACTGATCTCGTACCCTATGATAGTCTGCGCCAATCTATTACATACCACCAAGAGACCATCACCTAAGAGAACTGATCTCGTACCCTATGATAGTCTGCGCCAATCTATTACATACCACCAAGAGACCATCACCTAAGAGAACTGATCTCGTACCCTATGATAGTCTGCGCCAATCTATTACATACCACCAAGAGACCATCACCTAAGAGAACTGATCTCGTACCCTATGATAGTCTGCGCCAATCTATTACATACCACCAAGAGACCATCACCTAAGAGAACCGATCTCGCCGGTACCCTATGATAGTCTGCGCCAATCTATTACATACCACCAAGAGACCATCACCTAAGAGAACTGATCTCGTACCCTATGATAGTCTGCGCCAATCTATTACATACCACCAAGAGACCATCACCTAAGAGAACCGATCTCGCCGGTACCCTATGATAGTCTGCGCCAATCTATTACATACCACCAAGAGAACTGATCTCGTACCCTATGATAGTCTGCGCCAATCTATTACATACCACCAAGAGACCATCACCTAAGAGAACTGATCTCGTACCCTATGATAGTCTGCGCCAATCTATTACATACCACCAAGAGACCATCACCTAAGAGAACCGATCTCGCCGGTACCCTATGATAGTCTGCGCCAATCTATTACATACCACCAAGAGACCATCACCTAAGAGAACTGATCTCGTACCCTATGATAGTCTGCGCCAATCTATTACATACCACCAAGAGACCATCACCTAAGAGAACTGATCTCGTACCCTATGATAGTCTGCGCCAATCTATTACATACCACCAAGAGACCATCACCTAAGAGAACCGATCTCGCCGGTACCCTATGATAGTCTGCGCCAATCTATTACATACCACCAAGAGACCATCACCTAAGAGAACTGATCTCGTACCCTATGATAGTCTGCGCCAATCTATTACATACCACCAAGAGACCATCACCTAAGAGAACTGATCTCGTACCCTATGATAGTCTGCGCCAATCTATTACATACCACCAAGAGACCATCACCTAAGAGAACTGATCTCGTACCCTATGATAGTCTGCGCCAATCTATTACATACCACCAAGAGACCATCACCTAAGAGAACTGATCTCGTACCCTATGATAGTCTGCGCCAATCTATTACATACCACCAAGAGACCATCACCTAAGAGAACTGATCTCGTACCCTATGATAGTCTGCGCCAATCTATTACATACCACCAAGAGACCATCACCTAAGAGAACTGATCTCGTACCCTATGATAGTCTGCGCCAATCTATTACATACCACCAAGAGACCATCACCTAAGAGAACTGATCTCGTACCCTATGACAGTCTGCGCCAATCTATTACATACCACCAAGAGACCATCACCTAAGAGAACTGATCTCGTACCCTATGATAGTCTGCGCCAATCTATTACATACCACCAAGAGACCATCACCTAAGAGAACTGATCTCGTACCCTATGATAGTCTGCGCCAATCTATTACATACCACCAAGAGACCATCACCTAAGAGAACTGATCTCGTACCCTATGATAGTCTGCGCCAATCTATTACATACCACCAAGAGACCATCACCTAAGAGAACTGATCTCGTACCCTATGATAGTCTGCGCCAATCTATTACATACCACCAAGAGACCATCACCTAAGAGAACTGATCTCGTACCCTATGATAGTCTGCGCCAATCTATTACATACCACCAAGAGACCATCACCTAAGAGAACTGATCTCGTACCCTATGATAGTCTGCGCCAATCTATTACATACCACCAAGAGACCATCACCTAAGAGAACTGATCTCGTACCCTATGATAGTCTGCGCCAATCTATTACATACCACCAAGAGACCATCACCTAAGAGAACCGATCTCGCCGGTACCCTATGATAGTCTGCGCCAATCTATTACATACCACCAAGAGACCATCACCTAAGAGAACTGATCTCGTACCCTATGATAGTCTGCGCCAATCTATTACATACCACCAAGAGACCATCACCTAAGAGAACTGATCTCGTACCCTATGATAGTCTGCGCCAATCTATTACATACCACCAAGAGACCATCACCTAAGAGAACTGATCTCGTACCCTATGATAGTCTGCGCCAATCTATTACATACCACCAAGAGACCATCACCTAAGAGAACTGATCTCGTACCCTATGACAGTCTGCGCCAATCTATTACATACCACCAAGAGACCATCACCTAAGAGAACTGATCTCGTACCCTATGATAGTCTGCGCCAATCTATTACATACCACCAAGAGACCATCACCTAAGAGAACTGATCTCGTACCCTATGACAGTCTGCGCCAATCTATTACATACCACCAAGAGACCATCACCTAAGAGAACTGATCTCGTACCCTATGATAGTCTGCGCCAATCTATTACATACCACCAAGAGACCATCACCTAAGAGAACTGATCTCGTACCCTATGATAGTCTGCGCCAATCTATTACATACCACCAAGAGACCATCACCTAAGAGAACTGATCTCGTACCCTATGATAGTCTGCGCCAATCTATTACATACCACCAAGAGACCATCACCTAAGAGAACTGATCTCGTACCCTATGATAGTCTGCGCCAATCTATTACATACCACCAAGAGACCATCACCTAAGAGAACTGATCTCGTACCCTATGACAGTCTGCGCCAATCTATTACATACCACCAAGAGACCATCACCTAAGAGAACTGATCTCGTACCCTATGATAGTCTGCGCCAATCTATTACATACCACCAAGAGACCATCACCTAAGAGAACTGATCTCGTACCCTATGATAGTCTGCGCCAATCTATTACATACCACCAAGAGACCATCACCTAAGAGAACTGATCTCGTACCCTATGATAGTCTGCGCCAATCTATTACATACCACCAAGAGACCATCACCTAAGAGAACTGATCTCGTACCCTATGATAGTCTGCGCCAATCTATTACATACCACCAAGAGACCATCACCTAAGAGAACTGATCTCGTACCCTATGATAGTCTGCGCCAATCTATTACATACCACCAAGAGACCATCACCTAAGAGAACTGATCTCGTACCCTATGACAGTCTGCGCCAATCTATTACATACCACCAAGAGACCATCACCTAAGAGAACTGATCTCGTACCCTATGATAGTCTGCGCCAATCTATTACATACCACCAAGAGACCATCACCTAAGAGAACTGATCTCGTACCCTATGACAGTCTGCGCCAATCTATTACATACCACCAAGAGACCATCACCTAAGAGAACTGATCTCGTACCCTATGATAGTCTGCGCCAATCTATTACATACCACCAAGAGACCATCACCTAAGAGAACCGATCTCGCCGGTACCCTATGATAGTCTGCGCCAATCTATTTTTGGCTCAGTGGACGTCACGATGCTATTTTAAGTGATGGTCTCTTGAGAACATATAAGAATAGATTCAAATTAAAATAACCAATGCTAACAGAATGCATTCTTGAACAGGTGTGTTTTAAGTTGCTGTTTAAAGCTTGCTAACGAATTACAAAGCCTAATGCTCTGTGGCAATGAATTCCATAAGGTAGGCGCAGCATAAGAACATGCTCTATGGCCATAAGAGCGACGATTGTATTATGGAACAACTATAGGTGCTTACTAAAAGACGATCTCAGATTACGTCTCGGAATATAGACATGAATTGAATCAGCGATGTATGGCGTTGCCATTGGCCAAGTTCTTTTTTTATTTTGCATGTTTATTGACAGACGGACAAAACAAAAACTGACAACGAGACCAATATTAAGCAATTATGATATCTCCCATCTTGACCGAACAAGCTTGGTCAATAATAGTTTTATAAGTATATGGCGAAAATAAATATTTATTTGCTAAAACCAAGAGACCATGGCTTCCAGGCATTTTTAGCTTTTAAGTTATTTCTGGAAGCCAGTACCCTATATTATTTTCAACTTCCTTATGTTTATATTTCTCTATTGTAATTTTAAAGGGTACAATAAAGATGTTGTCTCTTGCTAAAACCAACTCAGTTTTAACGCAAGCGCCAGGAACCATGATGCCGGTAAAACTGAAGAGCAAATAGAAATCAAGCTAAAAGTTGAACCTCGTAGCGTTCACAACAGTTTGTTTTCCCGGTGACATAAAAAATGTACCACAATTTTAATAGCGTAGATGGACTTTTCTTCGTGATTTTTTCATGTTTTCACTGAAAGCAGCTTTTTAAACTTCTGCCGTTGTATTTGACAGCAATAGTAGGGGATTGTCAGCCGGTACATCAGCCTGGTATTCTGTTACTATAAACGAACACTCATGATTGTAAACTGCTACACGTACGGTAGCACTTAATTTGCACCACAATAGCAGCCGTATTTCAAGTTCTCCCTTGTGAAGTGCATTTGAATGTACTTATGTAGAATTTGCGCTATAGAAATGAATACCTTATAGTGTACCTCAGTTTTTTTTTAGTTATTTATTTAGAAACTCTATCAATCTATGAGGACGGCTTTTTCTGGCCATTACGTGACTCAGTTTGAAGTACAAGCGCGGGACCGTACGTGCTAATCACAAGCCCACTAATATTTTCCAGTCCAGCCCTCCCACTCAGTCAAAAACGGTACCTTGAATGGCCACTGATTAACCTTTATATACAACAAAGAGGAATACGAGTGGATGCAAACATATACAATAACGCAAATTTCATTGATTCATACATTTCAACACAATAGAAATCGTGGCTTAAATCGTCAAAATTGTGCAAGAGAGAAAAACGATGGGTTTTGATGAGGGTCAGTAATTATAATAGATAATTACGCCCTCAGCTGCCTGCATTATACCCAATAATGCTGCGTGCATGCCTCAGTAATTAAGTATTGACTGATCGAGTGTCAGCCTAACTGTAACCATGGTGACAATGTCAATGCTGGAGTACTCGTGTTAGTGTATTCGGTAAGAGTCAACGCAGGTTTCTGTTTAGTCATAATGTACTATTGAAGTCTTGCAGACTTACCAATATACGCCGCCCTTCACTGCAAACTTTTCCTCAAATCTGTATATGTACTTAATTGTACCTAACTAGTAGTCAGAGCAGATTTCGTATGAGTGGGACAAAGTACGGCAATGACTACGGCACGGTTACTGTACGGCCTATTGATTTTGTCCTGCTGATCCAATCAAATTACAGAAATATGTCACAGCACGGTTATAGTACGGTTACGGTAAGGCTACGAATACGCCGTAGTGTGTCCCACTCATACGAAATCTGCTCTATACATGCATAGGTGTATAGAAGGGAATATACAAGGAATCTTTCTCCTTCCGTTAGAGCGTTATGCCTTGGCACAGGGTTCTAACTACACGTATTTTGTATCAATGCAGTGAATGTTTGTTTCCCATCCTGTGACATTTCTGTACCTTGTGAAGCAATAGTTACTATGCTGGAAGTGGCTAATGCAGTGTGCAGTCAGGTACGGCTCCAGGAATAGCCCAATAACAGCAGCAGTCAGTCCTCCGAGTCCATTACCAAGTGACAGAAGGCTCAGGGCAAACTCTGTCTCATTTGGCTTCACAATCCTGGGAACCATATGAGGCGAGTGCGACACAATGAGGCCAGCAAACAGTCCTATGGATGAGCACATGAAAATAATTATCCACATGTACGGCAAGAAACGGTACCAGCTATCAAACAGGAGGAAGACCAGCTGTAGGATATTCAGCGCAGCGAAAACCCAAGTGTGGTATGTCCTGCTCACGCAGTCGGCAGCGAAACTGGAGAAGAATGAGCAAAAGAAGAGGTAAGAGCGTCCGATAAACTTGCCAATTCTGTAAGACAGCGAGTAGTATTGATAGTGGTCTCGTGGAGGTACGCCTGAAGCGGGAAATGCGACAGTGGTGACGACGGACGTAACTGCCAGATACTCAGAAAAAAAGCTGAGGAACAATGGCAGCAGCAGTGGCACTAGTTTACAAGCTACCTGCACCATCATACTGCAATCGATTCTGTAGAAATGACTCTGTGCTTGCTTGGTTTCGTCTTCACTGTCACTTTCGTCTTTGTAATGTATGTTTTGGTATAACACGTTCTTGTTAGGGTCATCATCTGCAGAGGTGGTGGATCCCCTAGTGATGGGAGTGTCCCTTATGGGCTCTTTATCGAGTGCAGCATAAAAGATCAAGAAGAATAGGGGCCATGGGGTCACTATCATGATGGCTGTTCTTGGGGATATGCAACTCCATGTGGTGGCAGCTGTCGGAAAACAAAACAAAATGTAAGACGAAATCTATAACTTACGATTAATTGCCGTTCATGCAAAGGATTACTCACATATTTCTGAGATGGAAGAGAGCTGAGCGAGTTCGCAGCACTTTCTTCATTCTCTTGCATGTTACAATAAAACAACGTTTCAACTGTGTACTTTAGCTCGATCCTAATCATCATCATAATAATGATTATTCATTATTATTGTTATTGAAATTGAACGCGCGGCCATTTTGTTCACATGGCTCCATCCACACAAGCTTCTGTTGGGTAATACTGTGACAGACGTGTCCCCTACCTGTGAAATACAACGGAGCGACAAGGGCAGCAGCGCCTGTCCCAGCAACGAATGCACTGAGGCACACCTTGGGGTAGTACGCCGTCAGGGCCAGGAAAACCATCTCAGCTGCGCCAGTCGCCATGGCATTCAGTGAAATGCCCAATAACTTGAGACTCATAACATCGGAGAACACCACGAACAACGTCCCAAGTATCATGAAAACCGTTACTGCGCATGTGTGAAGGAGATATGGAACCTTCTGGAACATCCACGGGAAGGCCACTTTGACTAAGACGAGGGGAAGCACAAAACATATGATCACAGTGGATGTAGGCAGTTGATATCCACTGAGAATGTCCTCTGCAGCACTGAATAGGATTTCCATGTTTAAAAATGTCAACATTCCGAACACAAGAAACGAAATGATATTAAGAAGAGACAGAGTGTTCTCACTGATAGTGACAACCCTCGGATTTTCCTTCATCTCTTTTCCTTTCCATTTTTTACTGTTATTTCGTTTCTTATGCTCGTTTTTGTTTGTTTCGGGAACCCAGAGAAAGTTCCTGACGCGGTCAAACATCTCATAATATCTTGGATGAATGAATACTTGAGTGATTCTCTTGAATTACAAATCCTCAAGGAACATAGTTGTGTAGATGTTCCCAAGCCGATTCAAACTAAAATTAGAATAACAAAATGAATATTTAATCATGATTTCTTCCAACTCAGCACAGATACAAGTAGGAGTTAAAAGTCGGTTCTTATTTGACGAACAGTTACTTAAACAGTTACATTACGGTAGAACGATAGAAACACCATGTTATATGCAGTGACTAAACACAGCCGGGTGAACTCTGTTAAATATCAAATCGCTCCAGTCCTGGTGGATTTCCAGCAAAGAGTTGATTTTACATGCAACTCAAGTCGGCCATGCAGAAATTGCAAACCATTCTATTGATGCTGTGTGAACTAATGCACTAGTCAATTGAAACTCCGGCCCCTCGACCCCCAGAACATAGCGGGGAATGTAACATTTATACAGTGTTACATTTTGACCTTTCCCCCGCCCATCGGGGACAGTTGGCTGTTACAATACCCGCCCCTATGGCCCCGGTATGTGCTTCAGAATTTTCAATTGCGAGGATGCATTGATAAATTGAATATACATAAGCTTCAATCTGTTGCTCCATTATTTGAAAAAAATACATTTTCTGAAGCACATCACTAGCGGATCCAGGGGAGGGGTTTCGGGGGTTGCAACATCCACTATGATTCTTGTAAATCACTGTAAATTCAATTTTAAATCTCTAGATTAAAAAAAAAATCCTTTTGCAAACCCCCCTTTCACAAAATCCTGGATCCGCCCCTGTACATTTTCTATTACTATACATGCTTTCCGCACTTTTATAGTCTCCACCAGTCTTGTTTATCAGAAACCGTTGTCTGTCAACAAAAAACAACAATGCGACAAAGGAATATAAAGGAAATGTCATGCAGCCGCGTTTAAATATATTTAAGTAATGATCCGTGTAAAACCATTGTTATGTGGCATTGAGCCTTCCTCACATGGGATTTGTCTGTGTTTTAGACTACGAAAACACCGGGTGATAATTATGATTATTCTGAATTAAAAGTAGTACGAAGTCTTAGATTCATTCCATTTTTATGAACAAATTATCTTCCAACCAATAGGAACAGCCAAAAACAATCAGCTACGAAACAGGCACGATTGATAAGGTTCCGAACATACGATTTGCTTTACAAACGACTTTTGGAACCGCAGTGCAAATTGTAGTTTTAATAGTTTGAAAAATTGGAGGAAATTAAACGTCTTCCTAACCTTTAAGGCGATTTTCATGTTTCAACCAATCAGATCAAGAATTTTCACAATACAAAATTAACACCTGCCATTCGGTGTCGTACTTGGGATGTCGTACTTGGGATCCCGTACTTGTTACACGAATCATTACTTAATCTGATATTTTGCCGTGACGCGCAAATACGTGTAACAAAGAGTGTGTAATAATAAACACTTTCTGATCTACTACTCGTGCCTTAACTCAGTATAATAAACACTGCCTCTGATGGAAACACCCAGGACTTGTTTATTTTGCGTGTCCCTAGCTTCCGCCATGTTTGATACACGTTGTTGTTGATCGGGCCCAGTCCCGCTCTGTCGTGGCTGGCGTTACAACCACCGCTAAAATCCCCGCAAATTTTGCAAATCGTTACTTTCCCCGTTCCACCGGGAAAATGCAGCGTTAAATGTGCGTTATTCCACGGCCATGTCCCCGTTAATGCCCCGCTATGTCCCGGGGGTCGGGGGGCCGGGGTTTCAATTGACTAGTGCATAATGCCGCATTGTGCGGTGCCCAGCACGTAACAATATTATATTTCGAGGGCGATTTATTGGAACGAAACTCACCGCTACGACACAGTTGAAACTTTTCCCATTTTGCGGCCAAAATAGCGTGGGAAGAAATAGAAATGCGAACACAGAAAACAGTATTATAATAGAATTATTAATAACCATTAATCGATTTTAATGGATGGCTAATGACCATGGTGAGTACATGATGAGAGGCATTTATCAGCATAACGTTCTATCGCTGATGTAATGACAAATGAAGTTTTCTTTAGACGAATATAGTAACAACATGTCAGTCTCCCCCCCTTTATATGAGCTTATATGATAAAGGAGTAGTCCCTAACCGAACCCTACGAAAACAGGGTAGCTCCAAAACCCGGATTTCCAATTCAAGTTATTGTGGATTGAATATTCCAAGTCATTTTGACAGAAAACCCGCACCCTATACAGCTGAGTTGGTTTTTACGGCAGGGTTTTACTGGTTCTCTGGTTTTCTACCTCCATGCGCATAGAAATTCAGATGTGGCTCAGCCAATGTGCTGCATTGGGGATGTGGCTTAACCAGTGTGATGCATTAGGGAAGGTTATCTTGCATGGGTACTTTTAATTTGATATACGTTCGTATTGTTTTGTCGAAACTATAACACTGAATACTGGAGATGACATCATCAACTATCTCAAACAAATATATGTAAAGATGAACCATCTACAAATCTGTTGTTCAAATGTTCATTTATTACTCTGCTCACTTATACCTCTAGCGGCAGGCCAAACACACTGTGAAATAATATATGCAGTTATTTTAAATGTGGAGGACCACTCAACTAGATTGACCCCGGGCCCCAATCTGGCGGTAGTTAATGCACTGACTCAAACTTGTTGTTTGCATCAAACTCACGAATTTTAAGAGTATCAAAAAAACGTTTGATTTATCGAAATTCTAACTTTATTCCTAGACTGTATTCTGAAAATCTATTCTGGTATTTGCTTCTTAGCAACTTTTAAATCCCCCATAGAGAGCTATTTAAATGCAAAAATAGAAATTCGCTTCGCAGTTTGAGAAACAAAAACCCGAATTCATTATTACGGATAAACATCGGAATCAGTTAAGAATGTTGACATGCCCAAATATTCCTTCCTCTATTGCCTTAAATCCTCTACGAAGTTACTATTAGTACACCAGAATTAAGAAAGTGTTCTTTCTACTATAAAAGTTATTAAAATTTCCGCTTACTGCATGCCTGCATATTTAAACTTTTTAAAGAGTAACACGATCCGAGGAACTAACTGAAACAGACACTCGATCTGAACTAAAACTCAAAGACACGTATACATACGATAGAATTTCTTGCGACCGTTGAAGCGGGGTCAAGCGAGCCACGATATTATGAGTTCTTTATAAAACAGCCATTCCAAACAGTGTGAAGTTTAATTTATACTTAACCAATGCTCCCTAAAGAAGTTCGGGATGAAATATTAAATCATACCATTCTGACACCATGCACAGGACAGTAGAACACTGAAACTCAGCAGAACACTGAAACTCGGTAGAACGAAAGCGAATAGAATGTTCTTGAGGAAGAGGAAATCAATGATTTGCAAGGAACACCAGCAATCGCTTCTTGTAATAAAGTACATTTCGCGTGACCGCAATCTAAGCACACCTTTAAAATCTGAGTGACTCATTGAAGCGATCACTGACCATTTATTGTTTAGCTCATAAGAAACCCGATTAGAGATGAACTGTTTCGGTGGAGAAAAGTTTCTGTTAATCTGCTACGAATACATCCGATCTCTCGACATTTCATGATCAGGGACTCCAGAAGCCCCGATGATTCACTAGAACTGTGATCTGTAATATAGTAATAAATGTTTTTATATGAAATCACGTTTAATTAAGCCTAAACACCTTGCCATTAATAATACCTTCAAATGCGAGTTCCACTTTCTCCTAGCCAAACAAACACCTTCAAGACTCCAGTTATTCGAGTAAAGCTTCCAAGATCTTTGAACAAGGTTCAGTAATTAATGAATATGTAGTTAGTGTTGTTGTGGAGCCCGCCGCTTCATACCCCGCTCTTGTACGTGTGAGTACTCTTGCCAGGCCGCGCTGCGTGTGGCTGATCAACTGATACTGGAAGGGGGAGGGGTGCGGAGAGAGGTCACCGGTGTGGGCACAGATTAATAGACCTATATGAACTGAGATTTTATTTCAGTCATCGGCTACATTTAGTAAGGGGACCCTGAGTTCAAAAGACCCTTATCCAGGGTTAAGAAAGAGGACTGCACGTATCTACCTTTACCTCGAGATCTACATTGTACATCATTGAATCGATTATCCCGGTCTAAAAATATAAGATTTAATAACACAATACAATATAATACAATATGTTTTTATAGGCACTTTGATACCCGGGGGGGGGGGGGGGGGGGGGGGGGGGGTGGGGTGGGGGGGGGGGGGGGGGGGGGTTCTCAACAGAGTTTTACGGGAAGGCTCCGCCCCGAGGTCCAAACCCTTAATTACCCTTTTATATACCATTTTTGACAGAAAAGGTACCTCCTTTCATATACCTTTTAGTTTTCACTTGAGTAACCCCTTAAAATACTTGGATGAATCAGCCGTTAGGTGCGACTGTTCGAGATATTTTGACAAAATAGTAAAATTATTAGATTTGATATCCCCTAATTTTAGTAAATATGATACTATAGTAAACCAAGATATAGCTCCCATCTTATTCAAATTACGAGATACTTCTAAGGCTCTATCCAAAAAAGGATTATCATTATGTCTCTATCAATTCCAAGCCCGCCCATGCCCCCCCCCCCCCCCCCCCCCCGGGCATTTGTGGGGATGTTGTCATTTTGGAATCAGAACGTTGCAAATGCCCCACCGTGGGGCCAGCTAAGTTATGCAAATGCCCCACCCCGGGGCAAGTATAGCGAACGCGCCAAATTTCTTCGCCGTTTCAAAGCCACATTTCACCGCTTTTCTTTATTAAAGTAATGCAGTACTCACCTTCAAACACTTTCGTAAGTGCCCCCAAATCCCACATTCACTAGCGAGTTCCCAACAAACCGCAAACTTCACCCGAAACTAGGAAATTCCTAACGTCATGTTCACGGATGACTTTTCCGCCGCCATGTTGATCATATCGATGAAGCAAGCACGTGTTGATCAGTTGAGCAAAACAAAATCAAAGGGGAGGGGTGGGATATTTATTTGACAAACGCCCTGGGCCCGAGCTGACGAAAAACAAATGCCCCACCCCAGGGACAGATAGGTTGTCAAATACCCCATCTTGCCCAGGGGGGGGGGGGGGGGGATGGGCGGGCTTGGAATTGATAGAGACATTATGTTCAAGTCAATGATCATGAAATAAACAAGAAACGAAAGGCTGATTCAACGGTAGAGAGTTTTTTTTTCCAAATTTCAATCGGCACGGCCGATCTTCTTCGGGGAAAGAGGCTTACAATGTATCCAATAAACTACCTTATTATCACTTATTTTCGCGCGTCTTTAATTTCGCGATTTTCGCGTTTGAAAAAAACCGCTAAATTAAACTTACTCGCGAATAAAAATTACCGCGAAAATTAACGACGCGAAATTTAATGCCACGCGGTAAAGTCTTTTAGCAACAAGAGCCCATCTGGGCTTTCACTCGGGCCACATGAGATTGAAGATGAAATTACACTTTCATTTGAAATCCTCTAGTAATAACCGAAGGGAAGAATTATTAGCTGAATTTAGCAGTCTTTACGAGTGGCTGGTAGCGCGGTGACATTCATTCTCTGCTCCCCTAGTATATATATATATGTAATTTAATATTTTTGTTTTTCTTGTGTATGTAAATTAAAGAAGTTGACCTCTACTTTAATATTCATGTTCATGTTACGCACGCTTATAGCAGAGCGCGGTAATTACGTCACAAGTCTAGACCCCCCGCCAAGACTCAGACAAACAAACCGCTTTTCTTGTATCAACTTACAAGAATTGACTAGCACTTCAGTTCGTCCTCTGTCTATTCTACCAGAAATGACTGCTTTCCTGGACCATATTTTGAAAGGGAACCTGATGATTATACTGTCGAACAGCTTAAACTTTGGCTGAAATACAGAGGATTGAAACAAAGCGACAAACGTTGATCTTGTCAAGCGAGTTTTGCATCTTCGCTGGCCAACCAACGAGACATGCTTACTATATAGACTGTTAAGTCCTATTTAAACTGTATCCCAAACTCATCTTTTCCCATGCAATATCGTTGTAAGACTTCACCTAAACATTGAAAAGTTACAAAGGTCAGGTTTTCCTGTATTAAGGCAAAAACAAAAGAATGTAGCCGCATGCCGAGTGCAATCATCTTCTTCAATAAAACTCATCGGAGACCAAAGCTGTTATGGCTGGAAGAGCATATACATTAAAACTATGAACTGATAGCATCCTAAAATTCGGCAATCTTGCTTATGTTGGTGTGCTCTTTCAAACCATTATGTTATTGTTTGCATTTATCGAGTTTTCAAATTTAATACCTGCAGCTCCGAAAGAAATTAACTTCATTTGTGCTCAGAAAATAAATCAAAGCATTGTAGATGTAGGCTTTGCTTCCAAAATTTATTTAGAATCCACTAATAAATTCAAGTAAACTTAATGGTTGAACAGTAGTTCCTTCTCATTGTTTACTGGTGGATACATAGTCAGGGTTTCAGTAATTTATAGCCACTTACGTTTCATTGCCAGACCTAGTCTCGTTGTTGTGCTTTTAAGGTCTCTTGTACAAACATTTATCCAATGCTGACATTTCTCACTGAATTTGCTGTAAAGGTTTTGGAACAGAAAAGCTCCTCCTGTGAGTGATCAAAAAGGCCGAGAAAAGATGAGAAACCTGATCTACTAGCGGTGTACAGTCTGAACGATGCTTCATTCTCCGAGACATATCTCTTTGAGCGCCGGATTCACTCTTATATCTCCCCCAGCAACAATGCTTGGTATAGTCACCATGATATGACTAGGAATCTTACTGAAGCAGCTGAAGGCATTGATTCTTTTTTTTTATCGAAAAAAATACGAATTCGGTCCTAATTTAGTCTGCTGTTCTGCAGGTTCAGAGTACTAATAGATGAGTGTCTCAAATTTATGTTTATATTTGTCCCATATTATAAGTTGTATCCTGTCCACCTATGATGGAGCTATCACTGTATTTCTCTACTGTTCTTTCTACCCTGCGGCTCTTTGATCGCGTCCATATCGGTATTTGTTGGACTAAAGATTATTAACTGAAATGCCCGTTTTGTTTATCTCTATTTAAAAGCTTTTACCCTCCTTCCCAAAACTGCAGTCTGCTCATTATATTACAGAACTATAAAGGGAACTGTTGGAAGCCTTTAATTTCTCGAACCAAAATCTCGGCCGTGAGAGTAGTCTTGTTGAATAACTGCTTCGGTCATCATATTCTGTGCCGAGTGAGTGTTTATTACCTACGAAACGTACCTCCAACAAGAGCGCCAGTTGAAATATCCTGAGCCTGTTGGGAGTGTTGGAAGGCTTTCGCACGAGTGAACTTAAATAATGCATTAAACTGCTTACATTTGAGAGATGGGACTCCAAATTTGAGAGAAAATTTCTCGTGCCGTCGTCCAACATCTTGATTTACTGTATTTAATTATGTAAATACATTAACCTGGCGATTGTTGCGTGACCAGCACAGTGCAATCTGATTGGATTGAATTTGACCTTTAACGCATGCGCAGAAGCCGTCTGACATGAAATAAAAAATAAAATAAATAATAACGACTTGCATTTTAAGACTCGGTGCTGCCACAGGCAGCCCGAGTAATTAGCGTCAGTTTACATGTCTTTGACAACGTGCATTTACGTGTTAACCTTTTGGGAGCGCTCGATCGGATCAAAACATAGACTGATTTACATGAAATTCAATCTCGTTCTAGCATTCCTCCTCCGACTCGTCCTCAGCTTCTTGAAGCACATCCTTGGTGACAGTCAATCAATCAAGTTAATTTCATCAAATAATAATGTTTACAATAAAATATAAAATACAATTTAAGTGATGGGGAATTGGGGAGTCTACTGGAAAGCAAGGACACTTATCAAATGTAGACCCCTTGTAGGTTGAACATATTCAATGTATTGACATTTCATTGTAAAGTGTAAGATAAGTGAGGGGAAAATGAAAATACAATATTTATGTCGGCCAGTGGCACACTGAGATGAAATTGCTATAAATAATTCATTATTTAATAAAATCAAGTGTAATTTAAAAACAATTTAAGTTAAGTGCTACCTGTATCTGAAAGTAGCTTATTTTTAACATAAAAAAAAATGATTTAACGATTTACATTGATTTGCTAGAACTGACTAAAATTGCTCCAGACTTTCGGTCCTGTGCAAGAGATTGAAAATTGTCCTCATTTTGTTTTCTTGAAAATGGTACTTATGATACATGTGTGATTGTCTAGTATTGTGGTTGTGAATTCACGGCTCTTTTCACCTGGTGGCCATCTTGGATTCAAAGCCAGGTTAGCCTCGTTTTGACTATCTTTCACTACGAGGCTAACCAGGCAAAAACAAAGGATTGCCTCGCTTTGAATCCAAGATGGCCACCAGGTTAAAAGAATGCATGGGTTAGTCGTCCGTGAATAGACCATTACTCCCAGGCTCCAACAAGTTCTTTATATTTGTTTAAAATAGTCTGGTTTCTTGTGGTTGCATCCATTTCGACTACGACCATCACTGGAATTTCTAGTCTCCCCTGCACCAGTGGGGATCTTCGATGTTTTGTGTCCATGACCTCAACATTTACGATTCCTCCTCTCAAAAGAAAAAATCGTGTAATCCTAGAAATTTCTCTAGTTAAGTGGCCAACTGTTGAGTTAGCCAACCGTCCAGGAAGGCCCTTTGTAACAGCTATGGAGTAGCGATCGTGGCTGTTGTTTCTCTCGTGAGAGCATGTTAAAAGTTCTCCTAGAATAGGTCTCTGCAGGCCTCTTTATAGACGTGAAATCCCCAAAGTCCACAACGGAAAGAATACTTGATGGATTCTCTATTGCTGTCTGCCATTTTGGATTAATAAAGCGTTAAATAAGATTGTCCATACTTAACCTTCAACAGATCAGTTAACATGCCATCTTTACAACGCACAGACAAAATGTTTTCAGTCATCAGTCATAGGCTCGGTTTCAGCCGTTCCACTAACGGCTGGGCGCGCGGTCAACTGATTAACGCGCGGTCATCTGATTAACTTCAATATTATTTATTTATTTGCGTGTAGCGTAGGTTCGATTCCGCGTAAACTTTCAAAACACATTGGAATTCTTTAAACTAAAACTCCAAGTGTGAAATTAATTCGACGTAGGTAAAGGTTTTATTTAATACCTGTTATTATTAGCTCTCATGTTCACAGTCCAAGTTTTCAAAGAAAGCCCGGCTGTTGAGACACTCTCGCTGACAGAAATTTATACAGGGATAAAAATTAAGTTCAGATGTTATCTCGGAACTCTGAGCTAGAGTCGAGTATTCCCGCTTAGTACTTGTGTAGAGTATGTCTTGGAGACATAAATTGTACAAACTTAGTACATAGGACTTGAAGAATTGTAAAACTCATTTGATGCAGCGATTTTCAAGTGAATCGGTGATTTTAAACGCGTATAAAACATGGCCTGCGTCAGACGTGATTTCCTCTCTTCTATAAACTCTTTTAATATGGAGTCGTCAGTTTTTTCTTCGCCGATAAAGGCAGCACTCTCTTACTGCTTCTTTGTGTGAATCCTTGAATTCTTCGAAACCAAACTTTTCCAGAGCAAATTTAAACGCATTTTCGAACAGCAATCGAAAGTTTTACAATGTAAATTATGCAAATCAATTTAGCGACAGGATTTATGATTGGCTAAAACCCGACAATGTCTCAGCTCTAATCCGAAAGAGTTTTGGAATCTTCGCGCGCCCAGCCGTGAGTGGGGAGAGGATCGCGGGCTCACCGAAACCCCCACGGCTGGAAACCGAGCCTATCATCAGTCACCGATCGCGACGAAAGCCGTATTTTTCAAAGGTGCCGCTAACCCCGCCTCATAAACAGATTGAATGTCTGATTGGCTGAGTAAAACTGAAATATGTCAAAAATATGTCAACATTTAATCAAACTCTTTGTTGAGTCAGTGGCGACTCAATGGCACAGTCACAGCGTGTGTTGGCTTAGCCTGCGAACAGCATCCCCTACTTGAGTGAGAATTTCCGTTTCTACAGATCTTCCATTTCTGCCAAGCAATGCTGCCGACACAAGAATTCTCCCTCACCCTAGTCCCTAGCCTTCACACGGTACGAGGTCGTCCGCTCACTTCCTCCCCCTCCCCGTCTGATGGACTTAATATACTTTCATCAGTGTTCCTGACGTCATAATTTCAACCAATCAGAGCGAACTTTACACTTTTGGCAAAGTCTGGAATTTAAGGAATGTGCTCTCATATTTTTCAAAATTGGCGAAAAATATGCCAATGTGTTTGTGAATCTACGTACGGGCTTTGGTAAATCACTAATCTTCCTCCGCTTAAAATCTCATGCATTTAGTGGTCTTTAATAGATCGAAACATTCTCCTAAGTTTTTGGCTTTTAGAAGCCCAAATCTTTCATGGAATATTACGATTTTTTTGCAGGAGTGAACTCACATACTGAGTTGTTATGGAAAAAGTTTCATGGCTCTTGGCCTTGGGTGAATATTTTTGTTTTCAGAATTATGAACACACTTCCGTAAGTTTATGTACGGCAATGGCATCTAAACTTTGCACAAAAACTCCGGTTAAAACAATTTCTGATACCCAAAAAAAATACACTAGGACACCTTTAGGGTCTTGTGTGACTAATCGGCATACATATCAAGCTTCAAAACGTTTTAAAAATAAAAGTAAAAGCGTAAAAGTTCTAAGATCACAGTAATAAACTTTACGGCATGGAATTGAGGCTGGTATTTCTTGTATGCATTCTCATACACTCTCCTGCAAATACTGCACGCAAACTTCCGTTTAAAAAGTTCCTGCTCTCCAAATAACCACAGCAGCTCAAACAGGATACCATTCTGAGAAATCTACAGAAGTTTGAAGCTGTAGAATGTTTTTTCCAGTGCATGAAAGCTGATAGATCCAACTAGTAAAAGATGAAAGTCTGTGAAGTCCATCAGACGGGAAAATCAGAGCTACAATGCAATGAAGAAAAGTCTCGCTGGGAGCCAATGAAGATATGGGAATGGCTTGGGTTTATCATAAACACAATCTCTATGAAGTTTCCTGAAGTACCTGAAAAGAAAATCTTCAAACTGAGAAAGGGTTTCTAGACATTACTATTTTTGTGGCTATAGTACATGTCCTGCTCTTGCTAAGATTGCAGGTTCGGTTATATCCTGCACACTGGCATTGGGTCCGATTTCTCGCCTGTTCACTCAACTCTATTTCACTATTGACACCAGATCTTTTTGGGATGCTTGCAATTGTTGCTAGAGGAGCTCGAGTTTTGGTATAGTAACATCGACTGTTTTCAATGGGAATCCTATTCGACCCCATTAATTCATCTACAGTTGTGTTTTACGACGCAAGTGATTTAGCGTTCGGCGGATATTGCGCTCCAATTAGCGGTGTGTGAACAGCGGATGATATTGGTCGAAGTTACACCTATCGCAAACTGAAGGCGATTATGCGGGTATCAGCGGCCATCCCGAGGAGGCGGCCCCCGGGCACCCAGGGGCATTTGTCACAACAGCCATGACAAATACATGCTAAAACCCCTCGGGTGGGGGAGAAAATTGTGACAAAAACCCCCACCCCTGGGGCAACCTGGGCAACATATTATAAGTATTAGAAGCTAAACGTTTTAGAAGTGTCAAAAATCTTAATAGTTTTATACAAATATTATCCTTTATTTCTTTGTTCTGTCTTCCGACAGTGGATGGCTTAATTTAATCTCTTAATTTGAATGATAATGATATGACTTACCTCAAGGACAAAGAAATCGAAGAACGTCGATCGATCGAGCGAGTCCTGTAGCGAAAACCGCTGAACGTTGAGAGAGCAGATTACGTGTCCCTGGGGTATTTTGACGAAAACGCAAAAGCGCTCTAATGCCCCGCATATGGGGCATGTTTGTGCTACAAATCCCCTGCTAAGTCCCTGGGTTGCCCGTGGGTTGTCCGGGGCCCGCCCCCTCGGGATGGCCACTGATACCCGCATTATGCTTGCCTCGCTGTAAATCTTTTATAAAGAATGATTTTTGTTGGTAGTTCCAAGCATGAATTACAGCCGCGCATCGTCTTAGACATTTATATAACGCCTGTTTCCTCGATGGCAATACGCTAGATGCTCAATGGATTCTGAGCCAGTCTAATGAAAAGGAAGATCTCCTGAGTCGTTTTATTGACAAGGATGACTGGTCCATCAATCCCGCAGTTTTCAAGTTAATTGCTGGCTTTCACTCAATCCTCAGAGATTCCAATGACAAAGGGCATGGTGTACCTAACAAAAGAAGCTAACGAGGAATCTATTGTTAAAGGTACACCAACATGGCGGCCATGACGTCACGTGAAAGCCAGCAATAGACTCCAAGTGGGGTCCGCGCACAGTGCACAGTGCACCATATTATAATCGCAAACCTCGAGGTACAACTCGAAGTTTGCTTCACTGGGAAGTTAATTGTGGCGTAGTTGCTCTTGCGCAGGGCTAGAACAGAGAAAATAATTGGATTTGCCCCTCTATCAGCCTTATTATTGTTCCATCCGTTAGGAAACTCCAAGCTTGTCGAGCACGCGGTACCCTTATAATCCCCGAGTGGCATTCGGGTTACTTTTGGCCTTATTTGCATGTCGGTTTAAGCCTTACGTGAAAGACGTTTACATATTGCCATAAAGTTTGGATCTCCTAATTGAAGGTCCAGGGCAGGTCGCAACATATGCGAACAAGAAGTCTGTATTCTCCGATTGCCCAACTTTTAACATGTTAGTTCTTTGCATAGATTTTAGTGATTTTGCGGAACTTAGTGCTAAAAGCCGTTTTGCGAATTTGCTGAATTTGCTAAGTTAGGTGCGTGACAGCCAGCTGTAATGGCTCACCAGTTAGGTGCGTGACAGCCGAGTGTAATGGCTCACCAGTTAGGTGCGTGATAGCCAGCTGTAATGGCTCACCAGTTAGGTGCGTGACAGCCAGCTGTAATGGCTCACCAGTTAGGTGCGTGACAGCCAGCTGTAATGGCTCACCAGTTAGGTGCGTGACAGCCGAGTGTAACGGCCCACCGGTTAGGTGCGTGGTAGTCAAGCGTAATATTAACGCCTCGCCAGTCGGGTGCATGACAGCCAAGTGTAAAAGCTCACCAATTTGGTGCGTGACAGCCTCATTTTCGGGCGCAAAGCTAGTTTCTGTTATTTTGGTGCTCATTATCCTTGTATCTTTGTCAGTTTCTTTCAGACACCTTCAGACTGATGAAGCGTGACAGTCCACACGAGGTTTATAGTATCCTTACCTTCAGCAGTTGTTGCCAGATTTCATTCATTTGCAGTACGGTGCGAGGGGTCCATCGACAGTACGCAAGTACCGGACCGGGTGGACGCGGTGGCGTTCCTGGGTTTTTAAGGATGGGTGTTCCCTTGATTCCATCTGAGCCTCTTCGTGTCTCTCTATTTATCAGGGAGTTGACCAACATGGCAGTAGTGAAGGATCTCGGTTTCTCGAGTATAGCGTCTACAGCTTGCAGTATCGCATGGGCGCACAGATTGGCAGGTGCCTCTGAATGTCCTACAGACCATCCTTTGGTGAAAGCTGCACTCGAGGGTGCAAAGCGTATTCTCGCTAGGCCGCTGAAGCCCAAACAGCCGCTGGCTTACGAGATAGTATAGAAAGTAACGCACGCTTATTGCAATAATAAGTCACTGGCAGTTATTCGCTTTCTATTTATCCTCCTTGTTGCCGGCTCTGCCGGATTTTTTCGTATAGATGTAATATTTAACTTGATGATAACGGATATTTTAGTTTCTAGCGATCATACATGTATGTTGGTTTTCATCCCCAAAAGAAAGAACGATCAATATAGAGAGGCGCATACGTTTCTGGTCGCTAAATCTAATAAGGGAAGCGTCACATATTGATTTTTCCACGAGAAACGTCCAGTGAAGTTTCTTTTTGAACCCACCCCCCCCCCCCCCCCCCCTAAGAAACTTCAGAGCGATTTATCGATTTTAGGCGACCATTGCACATGTCCCGGCATCAACCGATAAGTGACAATCTAACTCAGGGGGGTAGTGTTGAGTCAGGTGAGGAAAGCTGTAGAATAAATATATTTGTTTATTTAATTAATTCTTTTGTTAATATATTCGACAACAGAACATTAGTTTTATTGCAAGTAAAAGGTTTTGATGTGTTGGCTCTTCGTTGTTTCTCGAATAAAAAGATTATTTTAATGAAAAGCCCGAAGGACCCCGGCCGTGTGCTAAAAACGTAATAACTAAATCATGGGATATGACTTGACAACGCGGCCTTCGGCACAATTCGCGGAAGAATAATCGGTGAGAATTTTGTCCTGCTCTGCTTGTGTTTGTGCTCTTAGAATATCTACTGTCAAGAGACGCAAAGCTCGGCACACTAAAGTCTTTGAGAGCTGTATGTTTTGAACCGAGTCTTGTGTCTCTCCAGTCACTGTCGTATTGACAGGCGTAAAAGCAAACTTGAAAAGCTTATAAAGAAATACAAAGAAACATAAAGGAATATAAGGTAATATATAAAAAACTGTTGTCAAACTCTGTGAACGAGACAAGCTATTGCTGAACCAGAAGCTGACATTCAAGTGAAGTGAACTGACGAAGGTACGTGTCCAAATGGATCAATATGGGAAATGTGCACTCTTGTGCACTATTGGTGGGGTACAACCCATCCCCAGAGATTCAAATAACAAAGACGTGGTCGCCATGTTGGATGAACTAACAAGAGAAGCTAACGAGAAATGCTTTGAAAAAGGGAACCAAGATGGCGGCGATGACGTAACGTGCACCCCAGCAATAGCAAATATGTAGGGCTGTTATTGGAATGCATTCGATGTATTTAAGACCTAGAGAGTATCGTGAATGTTTTAAGTGCAAGTTTTGTTGTACTATGTTGTTATTGTTTTACATACGATTGAAGGTGAATAAGTGCAGCTCTTCTCAAAGTGGAACTCGAATCGAAATGAACTAAGATTTTTTACCGTGAAACCGACATGTGAAATCTCTCAACCTCATATAAACCGACAAAACTTTGCCGCGAAAGTCCGTGCAAGAGCCACTTAATCGGAATATTTGTAGTTTATTTCTAGTAAATAAGTTGATCGTTAAACAGACAAACGGCCCGGGCAACCCATCGAAGTGTGAATAAAGTTTGAAGTAAACATGCATGCCAGCGAGCCTTTGAAAACTTTAGTTTTAATAGTAGCTGATCGTTAACAGAGAGATACCCTGCGAGCAGAGCCTTATTTTCTTTGGTTTTCTAATCTCCTTCCAACGGAGAGCGAAGTGGAAGGAGATTAGAAAACCGAAGAAAATAAGGCTCTGCTCGCAGGGTACCAGAGAAACGACACTTTGCCGTAAAGGGAAACACATTGAAGTGTTAATACTGCGAATAAAGTTTGAAGTAAACATGCCAGCGAGGATGTGAATCAAAAATAGAAGGGGAGGATTGACCAATAGAAATTAAATAATCGAAGTGGACAGGTAGGCTATATTGAATAAAAAATATAACGAGAGGGGTAGACCATAGTAATTACAAACTCAATGGGGTGTGGCCTATAATAATTAAATAATACAACAGGAGGGGTACCTTATAATAAAATTAAACAAGGGAAGATTACCAAAATTTATATTCTAAAAAAAAATATTAATGGTCGCCGATGTTCGCATTGCGGACCTATTTTTTCATGGAGCAGACGCCATATCGCGGTAATTGGAATCATCAAAACCACGGGCTCAATTTATGTTGGTTGAAACCGCTGATCGAAGTTATTGAAGGCGTAGAAAACTGCGTAGTGGCCTAGGGGGACGTCGGAATGCCGCAGGCAATTACAGTAATTAATAAAGACCTGATTAAATATGCAAGGCATGAGGTTACTGAATTATGCACATGTATGTTCCTGGAAACTATCTATTTTTCCACGGAGAAACGTCACAGGTCAAACCTCCCCACCCCCACACTTCGCTGGACGTTTCTTGTGGAAAAATCGATATGTGACGCTTCCATAAAACGGAATGGAAGCAGTTATATATACAACTATCAGACAAGAAATATCTGTCTCCATTTGTAGACGACATTAAGGCCGGAGCAGCTTCCAATCCCGTTGCAGAGCCGAATAGCGATGTTTCGTGTTGATAAACATTGCAATTGTTATGCTAATGTACCAACCATGATTTGTAAAGCCCTCTTTGTGTTAGGAACCAATGGATCTCTGGTTGGCACATTAATGACAATAGATGACGACACACGAAACATCGCTATTGACTGTGATTTATTGGACAAGCACGCAGGGTGGAGAAGCGCAGCCATTAAGTCTAGATACATTGAGTACTCCAAAGACTCTCTGCTGCAAGTTTCCAAGTCGTTAGGTATTTAATTTTCTTCTTTCGCTGAGGGAGAGGAGAACGTGTCTTGGCCCCAACCCAGGTTCCTCCTTAAAAAAGGGTATTTTTCCTGGCCTCTCTGGCACGCCTCCAGAAGTTTTTGGAATTCTGCTAAGCATATATTTTGGAGTTTAATTTTAGTTAATCAAGGCTGATTACTTGTTTACATATTGTCAAGAAGTTCATCTTGAATGATGTATCATCCAATGATTAGAGAATTTACATTCATTGAATGATTTGTAATTGATAGGCTAGTCAGGTGCTAGCTGGTAGTGCCGATGTTAGCCGAGTTTGGGCTTGTTTTCATTGTAAACTTTTAAGTAATAAATATGTGCAGTCGTCAACGATCTATATGCAATGTTCACAATGCATATCGTGTTTGTGTGGTTTATGTGTATGAAATTCCAGGGTATAGGACAGAATTGACTTTTGCTCTTCAATTATCAATAATCGCTAATCCTAGAACGAAAAATCCTTGAGTGGTTTTAAGAATGTCATTGTTTAAAGATAAACATTTGTCATTTTCTGCCTCACTTCCCAGACGTCTCTTTCGCGAGTGGGGAGCGATAAGAGTCGGCTGGTTTCCCAGGCTAGTTTTCTCGAGGTTCGAGGTGAAATTCATTACAAAAGCTCTCTAGTTTGTTTAAGTAATTTTGTAAACCAACAACACTTTTGACATAAGAACTAAGTCATCTGCATATAAAAGGCAACTTAGTGGTGCGCCACCGGCTGTGATATCATTATTATTTGCGTCATTTAACGTTGCAGGAAGGTCGTGTAAATAGAGATTAAACAGGGTGGGGGGATAACATGCACCCTTGCTTGACACCTGTATAACATCTAAAGGCGGGTGTTACCTTATTGTCTAGTTTAACTACTGAAGAGTCATGGGAATACATAGAATTAATAATGATAGAAGCATCCGTTCACTCAAGTTTTCTTTAATTTGTCAAGTAATTTATCTCTTCGAATGCTATCGAATGCTTTTTTGAAATCAACAAAACACGTAAAGAGGAGATTACTTTTCTTTTTAGGTTTACTTTTTACAAATTTGTCGATCATTGTTTTTAGGATAAATATATTATCGGTCGTACTGAAACTTTTCCGAAACCACCTTGTTCGCGTTTCAGAATTCCTTTCTCGTCAAGGTTAGTTGTATAATCTTCCGTTTAAAATTGATGTAAACAATTTACCGAGAGAAGACAGGAGCGTGATTCCTCTATAGTTATCCATATTAGATTCGTCTCCTTTTTTGTGTATTTTTGGGCTATGAGTCCCAGTCCCCAGCTTTTCGGATATTTACCTGAGTTAAGTATTGCATTGAATAATTTTTCAGCGGTGCTTTTAATTGTTCTTTTCCATATCTCAGTACATCATTTAGTATATTATCTTTTCCTGGAGCTTTTTATATTTTAGCCCGTTGATTGCATTGATTATCTCTTCCTCACTTATTTCGTCGTCTAATGGGCCGGTAACATTTTCATCCGTTCCTCTGTATTCTCCGTTGTACCTGTTGGTTCTTGCTCATTCGTATCTCTCTTCTCGTTTTGCTCTTTAAAGTAATCAAACCATTTTTGTATTCCTATTGATTGGTTTGGCTTTTTCTTCTTCGATACGGTCAAAAATATTTTTTAGTTGTTTCCAAGTATTCGGGATTTCGTAAAATCTATATTTTCTAGTTTATTTCTGTAGTGATAATTTTCTTCCTCCTGCATAGTTTCCTGAAGGTTTTTTTCTTTGTTTGTAAGCTCCTCTTTATTGAACTTTAATTCGGGGTTCTGTGGTTCGCGGCAAATCTGTTTTCCCAAAGATTCGAGATTTTGCCTTTCGGTTTGGCATTCTAGGTCGAACCACATTTTGTTTTCATCAGAACTTGTTTTTGTATTGCTGTCAGTTTGGTAGCATAACTCTGCTTGCTTACTGATATCTTGAAGAATATTCGTAAAATTTCCTACCAGTTTTCTGTATAATCCGTTTCACCCGTGCAATTTTTAAATACTGATTTCCTCAAATCTGTCCTTCGTATTCTCGCACTCCAAGAGTGCTGGTATTTTTACTTTGGCTTCTTCCTTCCAGATTATATTTATATGTTGTCTTACTTCAAAGTTAACCTCGGTGCTTTGATCGGCTTTATTTTTGATTGCGTATGATAATTGGCAGTGATCGGACATATGTGCTTTCAACGGATGTATTTTAAAATATTGAACATTATCAAGTAGATTTGATTGGCCAATTACGTAGTCCACAACTTTATTATACATAAACATGTTTTTTTACCCAAGGTATCTCCCATGACTCTTCCGTTAAATATTCTCAGATTATGTGCTGTGCAGAGTTCGATCAGCCGTGATTTCCCTCGTTTGTCTGACGTGCGTTTGTCTGACGTGCGTTTGTCTGACGTGCGTTTGTCTGACGTGCGTTTGTCTGACGTGCGTTTGTCTGACGTGCGTTTGTCTGACGTGCGTTTGTCTGCCGTGCGTTTGTCTGCCGTGCGTTTGTCTGCCGTGCGTTTGTCTGACGTGCGTTTGTCTGACGTGCTTTTGTCTGCCGTGCGTTTGTCTGCCGTGCGTTTGTCTGCCGTGCGTTTGTCTGACGTGCGTTTGTCTGCCGTGCTTTTGTCTGCCGTGCGTTTGTCTGCCGTGCGTTTGTCTGACGTGCGTTTGTCTGACGTGCGTTTGTCTGACGTGCGTTTGTCTGACGTGCGTTTGTCTGACGTGCTTTTGTCCTCTGATTGCCTTTTATATGGTTTGTCTGACTGATAGTAGTCTGGTAAATTTAGAAATTGTCCGTCGTCATTCAAAATAAATTCCTGTATTTCTCCCGTACGCGCATTCGTTTTATATTTGTTCGTAATCCCCCCCCCATCCTTGTCATTTATATAATTAATAGCTGAAGACCAAGCCACTACGCATTCAGTTGACATCATCGATAAAGTATATTTTAGTAGTGAAGCTGGACCAATATTGTTATGGTTTTATATTGCACGTTTTTAAAAGACGACTTTGATACTAAATTTAGAAGGCATCGCCCTTTTAACTAACGTCAAATTGATGAAACGGAAGCGCTTTTGACAGCCATATAGAGCTCTCAAGTGAAGAGCTCTGAACGGCTGTATTGCCCTCTCTAGTGAAGTGCTTTTTCTTACCATTGAACCAAGACGGTGCGCTCAAAATAAAAACCAGTCCAATAACAACTAGGATAAATTGCGTTCTATTTTTAATTAAATAAGGTTTTTTTTAAAGTGAATATCACACACGTTGGGTCAGATTTATACACTAGTTCGTTCCTTACATATGCAAGTTAAATCAATATATTTTTGAATTTCTTAGGTTCTCCTTATTTGATATTCTGTTACATATATTAAAATGCATCCACGTTCCCAGTGCCTCCTCGAAACTCTCCGATTTTTTCCTGCAAGTCGAGGAGGCATTGGGAACGAGATGTTCCAAAGTGAACCCGGCACGCGCGAGTTCAGCATTTTTATGCACGAAAGCCGATGTATCACGCACTCGCGGCCAATACTTCACACGAACAGAACAGATCCGCTTACCCACATACCAAGTCAAAGCCCCAACATCGCTAGTAAATATAAACTAGAGCCTCGCGCGAGCTCATACAAATATGAGCTTCAACCACCCCATCCCAATAACCCAACCAAGCCTTCCCACAAGTCAAACAACGCGCTCCCAAAGGTCTTAACCCGAACCATGGTAAACAAGAGAAAGAGTAGAGACAAAAAAATGAAAGGTTTTTATGGGCATCGAACCCATAACCTTGAGAGTAAAGCGAACGTGATATCCACTGCACGAAGCGACATCCACCGTTGAAGTATGAAGTGTGTACCTAGTCGTCATGATACAGTCACGTGGTTGTACTGAGTGACAAAACATATCTGACCTCATTTATTTAAAGTGCATATGAAGCGAAAATTAAGTTGATCCAATTTTAAAATGCTTTCGAAATGAGGAATAATGACATTTTCCGTTTGTCAATATCTCATCTCCTTTCAGAGATATTCAGGTCTTTGTGAGATTATCTATGACGTCACATTGGTTGCACAGCCTTGGAGACAAATCACAAAATGAAGAATATGTCTGCAAATATTGAATATAAATTACTGAAACTTTGCACATGTATGACACTATGGAAAGCGAGCCCGTGTTTACATTTGAACAATAAAAAACGGTTGTCTATTGTTCAAGCTCACAAAGCATTAATCCAGATTGGCATTCTTTAAAGGCACTTGAACGAGATCGGTAGTGTTATTAGCAAAACATGTTTGTAAATGCTATTTTCCACCTCCAATCGATCTTCCTAAAACTGTGCTTTGAAGTTCGTTTGCCATCCAGTAAAGCTTTTCCCATGGGATAACGAGCTCAATTCATTCGTTATTGAGATGATATATCAGCAAGTAACTGCAAAAAAGGCAATACGTATTGTGACTTTCTCTAAATTCGATGCCCATACTAACCTTTTGTTCAAAAATCTAAACATATTATTTTAATATTTAGTAGTATTATTTATTTCTTTGATATATTGTTTGTACTTAGATCCACCCAATTAATTGTTTTTAGAAATCCATATTTCACTGGTTTCCTGATTAGTTTCACTATTTTCAGGATACTACTTTTTTTAAATCTTTTATTATTTGTTCAAACAAAGTCTGAACCTGACTGGAAATAAAGTATGTTGTTGTTGTTTCGTGCAGAAAGCCTATTCCTGTCCCTCTGAATTTCTAACGAGACCTGAAACAGCCATGTGGGCTGATCAAAGTCAGGTCCCGGCTAACCCACAGATCGAATTGGAATTTAGCGTGTTGATTTTTGCGGAGACAGGAAAACCGGAGAAAAATCCTCGGAGCAAGGGCGAGATACCAACAAACTCAACTCGCATATGGCGCCGCGTCCGGGAATCAAATCTGGGCCACAGACGTGAGAAGCACTGCACCACTCCGGCTCCCCTAGGAAGTGTGTCCCTAGGAAGCTTAAGTCAAACGCACCACGATCACAGAGACCGGAACCGAAGGTGACAGTTGGCACCTCGGCGCTTTAACATCATGTTTGTAAACATTCCCTATTTGTAAATATTAAGAGGACTGCAAATACTTTCCCTTTACTTTGTTTCTGTATCATTGTATATCGCGTATGAAAACATTTTTGACCAAGTGAAGCTTGAGCCGATGAATACACGGTTCAAAATTTGTTGCTAACATTTTTGGATTAGCCGGGTCCTGGCTTTGATCAGCCCCTGGTTGTTACAGGTCCCGTTAGAAATTCAGTGTTTTCTCAACATGCGAAACATTTGTTAGCAACAAATGTTGAGCCGTGTATCATACCATGTTGAAAGAAGCGAGTCAACATGTTGAACGAAAGGAAATAGAGAAATGCTCTATTCCATTCAACAAGTTACAACATCGTTCAACATGATGGCTCGCTTCCTTTAACATTCGACATAGTATGATACACTGTTCAACATTTGTGGCCAACGAATGTTGAATGATACTGGCAACAAATGTTGAAACAAGACGTGAGCGGTGACTAGATCAGAGACGTTGTTTCCCTGACCCAAATTAAAGGTGTTGTGTCACGTGACAGGCTTTTTCATTCGCAGTCCGGGCCGGACAGTTATTTGCAGTGAATTTTTGATACGAAATCACGAACCGCGCGTATGATGGTTACAATCAAAGCAAATTAAATATGCAAAAATCACTAACAAACTGCATTTCAATCAAGCACCGAGGAAGGAGACTGTTTGTAGCCAATTAACAGCCACCAATCGAACATCAACTCCACACATGCGCAACACCATGACACAGCCCCTTTAAAGTACTGACGATGTTTGCCGACTAGTTACGTCATCATCGCGGTTAGTGAAGGGGGGAGGGGAGGGGGGAGAAAATGAGCGAAGCAGGAGAATAAGCCTTTCCCCTCCCCTCTCCCTTATCCTCTCGTTCACGGGCTACTTTTGTTGTATTTTGTACATAGCCTCGTCACGCAATCCATATTGGTTTCTAAAGGTCATGTGATTAGTGACATCACGTTCGTTGACACATAGCACACGATGGGGTGTCCTCACAGTCTTCAATCCCCCGCGCGAATATACGAACGAGCTGGCGATGGACTCTATAACAAGAAGAAGGGAATAACAGCACTGAGAATGCATTAATAACGGAATACAAGATACGACTTGAAACCCCAGGCCGGCAATAAGTTAGGATCTATTGAGCTTACTATCAAACCGGACATGAGTTGACTCAAGAAGGGTAGGAAGATGGGATGCCAACTAGTATAGAAACTAGCGTTTGAACGGTAGCCAGGGACAACTGGGACAGCTGACGAGAGCCAAGCAGGCCGAAACACTATAAGTATTAAGTCCATGGCTGCTTATTTATCAGGGGAATCTTCCTTTTTTTCCAGTTGGACGGGAGAGGGGCAACACTCTTCTGTAAGCGTGACCTTCGCGTCCTCAGCGACCTTGTGTACGTACAAAATGTATGGCGACATACTCTCCGACACCCACAAATATGGTTTCATGAAATGACAAAATGTTTCCTTTGCATACATGTACAATTAGAGTTTTTACCAACCTAACAGTAACAGGTGCCTGTCGTACAGGCTCGCCATCAACATTCCAGATACTCTTTGGTACACGTCTCCGGGCCAGTTTAGAGGTTTTGTTAGTGACAGCCAGAGCCTGACTGTCGTGTACAGCACCCTCATCTGTACAGTCCTCTGGCGAGTCCTCTGGTGGGTCCTCGGCGTGCAGTGGCTTAAAGTGGAACTCTCTGACGCGAAACACGTCGACGAAGCTGAAGTTAAACTGCAAGGTGGATAGAAAAGGGATATAAAACATATATGCTCCAGTACTACTGCTACTGCTTACAATGACAACAATAATAATAACGGAAAGGTGAAGGTGACGATGGTGTAGGTGACGGTGATGGTGGTGATGGTGATGGTTGTGGTGATGGTTGTGGTGATGGTGGTGATGGTTGTGATGGTGACGATAATGATGATGATGGTGGTGATGACGGTGGTGATCGTGATGGTTCTCACTATACATGTAATATAAGACTCCATTAAGTAATTGTCCGGGTAAGAACGATACCATGAACGGCAAAGGAATGTAAATACCTCTTATTAACAGAGCGCGATATCCGTACCGTAAATACCTATTATTAACCGAGTGCGATATCCGTACCGTAAATACCTCTTATTAACCGAGTGCGATATTCGTACCGTAAATACCTCTTATTAACCGAGTGCGAGATCCGTACCGTAATTACCTCTTATTAACCGAGTGCGATATCCGTACCTTAATTACCTCTTATTACTCGGGCTGCCTGTGGCAGGCCCGAGTTGAAATCTGCAGGCCGTTCTTTTTTTTTGTTCGGTGCAACAAAATGTCTGCGCATCCAACAGTTCCCTTTATAGTTCTGTAATATAATGAGCAGACTGCAGTTTTGGGAAGGAGGGTAAAAGCTTTTAAATAGAGATAACCAAAAGGCAAATACCAATATGGACTAGATCAGCGAGCTGCGATAAAGAGCCGCAGGGTAGAAAGAACAGTAGAGAAATATAATGATAGCTCCATCATAGGTGGACAGGATACAACTTATAATATGGGACAAATATAAACATACATTTGAGACACTCATCTATTAGTACTCTGAACCTGCGGAACAGCAGACTAAATTGTAAGCGTGCGTTACATGAATAAGTAGAGGTCAACTTCTTTAATTTACATACACGAGAAAAACAAAAATATTAAATTACATATATATACTAGGGGAGCAGAGAATGAATGTCACCGCGCTACCGGCCACTCCTAAAGACTGCTAAATTCAGCTAATAATTCTTCCCTTCGGTTATTACTAAGAGGATTTCAAATGAATTTCATCTTCAATCTCATGTGGCCCGAGTGAAAGCCCAGATGGGCTCTTGTTAACAGAGAGGTTAAGTCCGATAATGATCTTCGGCCTATCTCAATCCTTCCAGTTTTGTCAAAAGTATATGAACACCTTGTGCTAAGTCAGATGGCAGACTTTCTATCTGCTGTCACCAGTGGCGTGCTAAAGGACTCTATAAGCGCTTACAGGAAGGGTCACAACACCACGACTGTTCTCCTAGCTATGAGGGATGATATCCTTCGTGCAATGAAGCGTGGCGAAATAACTATGGCTATACGCGCTGATTTTTCCAAGGCGTTTGATACTGTCGCTTATACTGTCGCTTATAGAACTGTTCTGAAGAAGCTTCACATGCAGGCATTTTCAAAGGCATATCTTAAATGGGTTACTAACTACTTAACTGGGAGGAAACAGTTTGTTCAGATTGATGACAACACCTCGAGGACTACTGACGTCACTTTTGGCGTCCCACAGTTTCCATACTCGGTCCTGTCTTGTTTAACTTATACGTTAATGACTTGTCTGATTGCTTAGGGCCTGTAACATCATACCAGTATGCTGACGACACTACTATCTACACTCACAGTAAACCAGCCAACATCAGTGACTGTGAAACGCAGTTAAAACAGGCTCTAGACAAGCTATCCTCCTGGTCGTCTGAGTGCAACCTGTGTTTGAATCCTAAAAAGACCAAAGTGATGCTCTTCTCTACTCCACAACTCACTCGTGCACATCGCCCTGATGAACACCCCATACGTCTTACTTCAAATGGCATCAAGCTTGAGAGGATCAAGACCACCAGGCTTCTTGGGACTGAAGTGCAGGAGAACTTAAAGTGGAATGACGATGCACAGTCCAAAATATCTAGTTGTTACAGCACCCTGGCTGTAATTAAGAAACTCAAAAACTTTGCACCATTTCATGTGAGGAAACAATTAGCTGAAAGCCTTGTTTTGTCTAAAATTGACTATAATGATGTTGTTAGCTATCCTATTCCTTGTTACTTAGTAAGCGTCTCCAGCGTGTCCAGCTCGCTGCTGCTGGTTTTGTAATTAATCATTTTGCAGACTTGTCAGATGTTTTAAAACTGGGATGGCTCCCTTGTTGTTGTTGTTGTTATTGTATTGTATTGTTGTTATAAGCTATCGTAGAGATTTTCACCTATCGAAGGTAATATTTAAGGCCTTATACAACGAGCATTGGCCAGCATATCTTGAGTTAGAGGGACACAAACCAGCAAGAGTTCTGCGATCATCTAGCCAACGTAAACTTACTACTGGTACTCTGCAGGATTGCGCAGCTAAATTGTTTAATAGTTTGCCAGCAGACATTAGGGATTGTACCCTCGCAACAGAATTTACGCGCAAATGCAAATCACATTTTACATCGCTTACCTTAAATTTATAAATTAATTAGTACATTTTAGTGTCATGTATTTTTTTCAGTATCTATTCAATAGTTTTAGCTTTTATCTTGTTATCAATAGCATAGAAGAGTCACCTAGTGGAATGCTAATAAATTTATTATTATTATTATTATTATTAAATACCTCTTATTAACAGAGTGCAAGATCCGTACCGTTAATACCTCTTATTAACCGAGTGCGATATTCGTACCGTAAATACCTCTTATTAACCGAGTGCGAGATCCGTACCGTAATTACCTCTTATTAACAGAGTGCGATATCCGTACCTTAATTACCTATTATTAACAGAGTGCAAGATCCATACCGTAATTACCTGTTATTAACAGAGTGCGATATCCGTACCTTAATTACCTATTATTAACAGAGTGCAAGATCCATACCGTAATTACCTGTTATTAACAGAGTGCAAGATCCATACCGTAATTACCTCTTATTAACAGAGTGCGATATCCGTACCTTATAATTACCTCTTATTAACAGTGTCATATCCGTACGTCATTACCGAAGGCCATAAAAAAAGGTGGAACACAAACATAACTTACGGTACGGACCGAGCAAACGAGGTTAATAAGATGTTTATTATATAGTTTTTATTTGAGACCGGAAGTGGGCGGAAGGGCCATACAGGAATCAGTTCTACCAGCCAATCTCAGCATATGCCTGAGGTACTGTAGTCTTGATGTGTGTCTAACTAGAATGAGGTCCATACACCCATCAGCCAGGTGCGCACTGGGTGAATCATTACACTTACATGATCAGTTCTACCAGCCAATCTCAGCATATGCCTGAGGTACTGTAGTCTTGATGTGTGTCTAACTAGAATGAGGTCCATACACCCATCAGCCAGGTGCGCACTGGGTGAATCATTACACTTACATGATCAGTTCTACCAGCCAATCTCAGCATGTGCCTGAGGTACTGTAGTCTTGATGTGTGTCTAACTAGAATGAGGTCCATACACCCATCAGCCAGGCGCGCACTGGGTGAATCATTACACTTACATGATCAGTTCTACCAGCCAATCTCAGCATATGCCTGAGGTACTGTAGTCTTGATGTGTGTCTAACTAGAATGAGGTCCATACACCCATCAGCCAGGCGCGCACTGGGTGAATCATTAGACTTACATGATCAGTTCTACCAGCCAATCTCAGCATATGCCTGAGGTACTGTAGTCTTGATGTGTGTCTAACTAGAATAAGGTCCATACACCCATCAGCCAGGTGCGCACTGGGCGACAGACCCTCGGGACTCTTGGCGCATGCACACGACATGTTAGCACCAATCACACTGATGAACTTCCCCTTGATACTCCTCCACTGAGAACCTACAACGAGAATGTTTAAACAGTCACTGAAGTATACAAGATGACTAAACTCGGTCATGCATAACCATAAGGGTAGAATTTGTGAGAATGTGTCTTTACTCACAAGGGCCCTGTGACCACACTAGGTTTTTCAATAGAAAAAATTGGCTGTATCGATACTTTCTAGCGGAGCTGCCACCCCGCCTTCTCTACACATAGCTTAGTTTCTTATCACTTCGGTTCCGTAGAAACATTGGCTATATCGATACTTTCTAGCGGAGCTGCCACCCCGCCTTCTCTACACATAGCTTAGTTTCTTATCACTTCGGTTCCGTAGGAAACATTGGCTGTATCGATACTTTCTAGCGGAGCTGCCACCCCGCCTTCTCTACACATAGCTTAGTTTCTTATCACTTCGGTTCCGTAGGTAACATTGGCTGTATCGATACTTTCTAGCGGAGCTGCCACCCCGCCTTCTCTACACATAGCTTAGTTTCTTATCACTTCGGTTCCGTAGGTATCAACTAAGCTCCGGGTTTGATATTTTTCTTTCATCTTCTTTTCCTCTAATTTAAAGGTTTTCAAGCTATGAAATGCTATGGATGCACCAGGGCGAATTTAACATGCGGCTGTTCTGAGGGAGACGTTTTTCTAATAAATTGATTTGTTACCAGCCGCTTGCGGAGGTCCCTGTTCATCTGTGGTGTCCTTATTGACAGAAGAGTCTGTCGACTGACTACAAACAAAACACCTAAAATGAAAGAAATAACATGAGTGTTGCAATTGTACTTACTGCATACTCTGGAGACGTCAAGATTGGTTTGTGGTCTTTAGACAGGAGATCATACAAACAACAATGGGGAAAACCACTTCTCGCTTTAAGCGATAAAGTGCCATTCTGACCTACAGGAGATCATGAATTGGATCATGCATCATGGATCATGCAGAAAAGGTGCTCTCTTTGTGAAATAATTTAGACCTCAGACACACGCTGCAACATCGGTACAGACACACGCTGCAACATCGGTACAGACACACGCTACGACATCAGTACAGACACACGCTGCGGCATCGGTAAAGACACACGCTGCGACATCGGTACAGACATACGCTGCGGCATCGGTACAGACACACGCTGCGGCATCGGTACAGACACACGCTGCAACATCGGTACAGACAGACACTGCGACATCGGTACAGACACACGCTGCGGCATCGGTACAGACCGCTGCGACATCGGTACAGACACACGCTGCGGCATCGGTACAGACACACGCTGCGGCATCGGTACAGACACACGCTGCAACATCGGTACAGACACACGCTGCGACATCGGTACAGACAGACACTGCGACATCGGTACAGACACACGCTGCGGCATCGGTACAGACCGCTGCGGCATCGGTACAGACACACGCTGCGGCATCGGTACAGACCGCTGCGACATCGGTACAGACACATGCTGCGGCATCGGTAAAGACACACGCTGCAACATCGGTACAGACACACGCTGCAACATCGGTACAGACAGACACTGCGACATCGGTACAGACACACGCTGCAACATCGGTACAGACAGACACTGCGACATCGGTACAGACACACGCTGCGGCATCGGTACAGACCGCTGCGACATCGGTACAGACACACGCTGCGGCATCGGTACAGACACACGCTGCAACATCGGTACAGACAGACACTGCGACATCGGTACAGACAGACACTGCGACATCGGTACAGACACACGCTGCGGCATCGGTACAGACAGACACTGCGACATCGGTACAGACACACGCTGCGGCATCGGTACAGACAGACACTGCGACATCGGTACAGACACACGCTGCGACATCGGTACAGACACACGCTGCGGCATCGGTACAGACACACGCTGCAACATCGGTACAGACACACGCTGCGACATCGGTACAGACACACGCTACGACATGGGTACAGACAGACACTGGGACATCGGTACAGACACACGCTGCAATATCGGTACAGACACACGCTGTAACAGCGGTACAGACACACGCTGCGACATCGGCAGACACACGCTGCGATATCGGCACAGACACACGCTGCGATATCGGTACAGACACACGCTACGACATCGGTACAGACACACGCTGCGATATCGGCACAGACACACGCTGCGATATCGGTACAGACACACGCTACGACATCGGTACAGACACACGCTGCGATATCGGTACAGACACGCTGTGACATGGGTACAGACACACGCTGCGACATGGGTACAGACACACGCTACGACATGGGTACAGACACACGCTGCAATACTGTGTGCAACATTGTCGGCAATTGATTTGAAAGTGATGGCCCAGGGAGGTAGGAGGGACATCGAGATGAAACTGCATAAATTAAAGTATTTTCACGCCTCCATGTATGTTCGGTTCGCTTCAGCTTTACTTGAATTGTTGTACCAGTCATGCATGTGTCCACCCAGGACACACGCTGAAACATTGCCTGCAACATAGAAGGCGCGGCTACCACATCACAGTATTTCAGTCAGTGATGAGTAAATGTGTGTCATTTCATTGTCTGAAAGCGTAACGCCTTTGTCAGCAATGTTGAAGAGATGTTCACACGGTTCAATTTGTTGCGTGCAATGTTGAAGTAGAACTCCACATTACTCCAGTGTTTCATAAAGTAGAGTTGCTATATTATTACCAGTTCAAACCGTTTTTGGAAACGACGACTTACTTTTTGGACTCCGAATCTTGAATTTTACGTCCGCCATTATGCAAACCCGTTCCCGAGCCCGTGGGCGAGGAAGGCCTAGTCATTTTTTAGCGTAAGTGACGTCATACACTGAACACAACAACACGTGGGGCTCCGTGGGGTATTTTTCTCATACAAAAGAAATGGTCTCATTTCGTGGTAGTGGCACTTTACTAACGCTCGAGTACAATTCATGTGACACCAGCTTACTGACCCTGTCCTGCAGCGGCTGTTGTCGTGTGGGCTGTTTTCTAAGTTCTGGTCTGCAAGGAAAGTCACAGTGCCTTCATAACCCCTGCAAACAAACAACAGCTAAATACACTTAGCTTTAACATCATTTAACGAGAAATGCCCGTGAGTGAAATGTTCAACTCTTTTATTATATAAGGCACAATGAATGACCACATGTACAGTTCCTGTAAAAACTAGTGTAGGTCTGTGTCGGCCGGGAACATAAACACTGGTATAATCAACCAAAGTCGGTAGCAAATAACAGCTGACTTTTCGAGCGTTAGCCCTAGTTAGAGCGTTTCGCTATAAAACATCGTTTCAGTGCACTTCATTGGGCAATCTCTATTTTTCCCTGATGTCATCATTTCCTTATCAATCTAACGTTTTACCTATTTCCCATAAACTTCTTGAATCCAGAGCAGTCATATCTCTTGGGTCCCATCCAGCGTAACTTTTCACTGTCCTGCAGTACGTCACCGAAGAACCCATAAGCCATCATAGACACAAAATATCTTAACACGTCTTGCTGCGCATTATTAACAGAGCACACGTCTAATGGGTTGACGTCACCTGGGAGACAAGTGCATCATGGAACAGTTAAGGTACCATTACCTGTAGTATAATTACTATTACTAACCCTTACCCTAACGAGATATAACCCAGTGGTGTAATTAATGTGACATATGCACTGTAATAATCCAGTGGTGTAATTAATGTGGCATGCAGTTGTAGGCACATGTTACTGGCTCTGTTCAGCACCTTGTATGGTGGTAACCTCTTCAGTAGGTTAAAACTGACGTCACAGTTCGATGTTACGCAACACTACATGACATACATGTATGGTATGGTACAGCATGGGATTACATGTATATGGCTCAAAACAAAAAAAGTAATTACAATATTCAATTGCAGTGACATTGAGGAATACTCAAACTACCTATGATAATATGTAGAGCAGATGTGACAGGATCATTTATGCCTGTTGTGCAATATGCCACAGCATCAGTTGACCCTGAAATTAACAATGACAAGTATTTAAACAACCTCATTCACAGGGGTCGTTATACACGACTTATGCAATATGCCGGGGGGTTCTTCCTATATTCAACTGGTAGGGGTGATCGTCGTATTTTTTAGGGTTTGAAATTGACGATCCGGTATTATTATAATTTTTTTCTTTTTTTTTTAGGTTTTCCAACGGTCACCCCTACCCTTTTTACCTTGAAGGGGGGGGGGGGGGGGGGGGGAGGGGGGAGGGGGGGGGGGAGGGGGGCAATATGGCAGACGGACAGACAGATGATTTTATTTGGAGCCTTATACTAATGTGTACATTGGCAGTAGCCCAAATAAATTTACGTAAAAGACAAGTTATATCAATAAATAAAAGTTAGTCATAGAATGTTATGAAGTTGTCCTTTTCTTTCTTTCTTTTACGCATTCATAGATAAATTTGGCAATTTGTTTTTGCACAGCTCTATCCTTGTTTGGGGGGTTTATGATTAGTAAAAATACCTCATTAGGCGTCATTCTGTTTATTTTGATTTTCATTTGATCCTCCAAATAATCGAAAAGGTTTTTCCTTATATTGCGGTATGCTGGGCATTTTATTAAAAAATGTTCTTCATCTTCGACGCCATTTGTACAAATGGGGCAAATTCTTTCTTCGGGTAGTTTGTAAGGTTTCGAGTAACGCCCAGTTTCAATTGCCAATTTGTGATTACTTAATTAGCCTCAGCTTTGTCAATGCTATTCTGTGATTGGTATTGGTGACCTGTATGAGGTAGTCTTCACAATTATAATTGGACTTGAATCTGCGTAAAGTCCTTAATTTATTGCTTTGGCGGGGATCTTTTCTTTTATCGTTATTTATGTCACTAAGCCAAGTTTGGTACTCTATGTCCTTTAGTCTCTGGCTTATAATACTCAAAATGGTTTTGCGATCAGGAACTGATGTTTGTACGTTTGTCCATATTTCCCCTAGCCCTATATGATACAGCAGGGCTTGTACTTTTTGGTGCCAAAATTCTTTGCTTTCCTTATTTTTTATATCGTTATATATTGTACAGGATAACTTGATTTGTTCAGGGTCATTCAGTTTCAGCCAGAAATTGATGTTTCTACATTTTGCTTGGTAACGTACAGGAAATCTCCCTAGCTCTGCTCTACATGCATTGTTGCTACACAACTTGCTAACGCCTAAGAGCCATTTGCAAAATTTAGTTTGGACTGACTCAATTGGGTCTTTGTCTAGTTTTTCTTTACAATCCACCCCCCATACTTCGCTACCGTAAAGTAAAATAGGGGTTATTAGCGCATCAAATAATTTTATGGTCAGATTAATACTTTCTCTAAAATGGTCACCCATTTCTTTCCTTAATTTATACAATGCTTTTAGCGCTACCTTTTTTAGCTCTTGTTTAGCGAGAGCAAAATTTCCGTAGGCACTTAATTGAATGCCTAAGTATTTATATGACTTAACATTTGTTAGTTTATGACCTCCATATTGAAAAGCGTAATTTAGTTGTATATCATTGGTAACGTTTGTTTGGTTAAGCGTGTCAGGCAAGTCATTTAGGCTTATAAACGTCCCTGCCCAAGGACGCGACCGGGTTCGAACCCCCGACTTCCCGCACTCTAGACCGTGCTCTACCAACTGAGCTAACCAGTGAGGCTATTACACTATGTGTGTAAATAGTCTGTATGTCTAGATGCCTATACCTGCTGGTATTACATTATGTGTGTTAATCTAGATGCCTATACCTGCTGGTATTACAAATGTGTGTTAGTATGTAAAAACTATATGTCTAGATGCATGCCTACCTGCTGGTATTACATTATGTGTATTATTTAGTGCGTGTCTTAAGATCCTACCTGCTGGTATTACTCCAATCGTTATCTTTGGACATACAGCCAGGAAGTCTGAGTTGGTTGTATCCACATTACAATCTGTCTGGGTTCTTGATATCATGCCATTAAGAATCTCATGGAACATCCCATCACCACCCACACATACCACCCTGATGATCAGGAGAAGTTACATTGTATGTGTTAGAGTGGCAGCCAAATTGCTATAGAAAACTTGTTACAAAAACACTAATTAAAATCGCTTGATATCAGAGAAGTTACATTGATGATTTTGAGGTTGACAACCTGGTTAATTTAGGAGGAAATGTACATTTTCTGAGGCCTACAATCAGCGAGGAAATTTGTACTGGTAATTTTTGACAGACATGCATAACTAATTAGGAGGCGTTTTTCTAAATCACAGGCATTGCGGGCAGGCTTCCCTTCCCTTCCCCTCCCCTCCCCCCAGTACTTCCTTTTTGTCCTTGTGCCATTCTTCCCTCGTCCAAATATCGAGGTTTCCCAAATAAAATGTGTGCATTGCAGGCTAATGTATAGCTAGTACATATATAACACTCACCCATCTATTTTCTCAAGCTTTTCTTGCTCTAAGTGTTCCCATGCATGATTAGCCTTTTGAGTAACTGAATGGACAAGAGTAAAAATAAAATACATCATCAGAGGACTTCCTTAACTTATATCCCTCTTATTAACAGAGTGTCCGTACTGTAAGTTATGGACCAAGATAATGTTCTCCTTTTTTATGGCCTAAGCACAATTAAATGTGTGGGTCATATAAACGGGGGAAAACGAGAATCCATAACTTACATATACCATATGGACCATATGAAGCAAACAAGGTTAATAAGATGTTTATTACAGTATATACAGGCTTCTTTATTTCCTTTCAGATTCGAAGTGGGCGGAAGGTCCATTATATTAACGGGAAGTTATGGACCGCAAATTGACCAATCCTAAATTGTAGCTTGCAAAATACTTAGCTATACATGTACTATATAGATGTAATACATTTCAACATTATATCTTCTTGATGATTAGCCTGCTTACAGGCTCTCGGGTTTGTTAGTTTTCGGGTCGGGCTTGGGTTACCTGTGGGCCGAATGAGGCCCGGAGCGAGCGAGGCGAGTGTAACCCAACATTTCCACCCAACCCGAAAACTAACTAATATTTCCGTAAAAACCTGAGAGCCTGTAAGCAGGCTACTTGATGATATGGAACTGTAACTATATAAAGCAAACCCCTATGACAACTGTGACTTTAAGGTAATTAAGATTCAATTAATTTCTGTACCTATAACATCAGCCTTTATATTTGCCAAGTCAAACAATGGCTGTATTTTTTCTTGGTAAATCTTGCCTGCAAGTCTTTTGCCACCAACAGGATTTATGAAGACTAATAATTTCCTAGGACGGTCCAATCCTAGAAACAGGGAGAGATAATTAATATACATGTATGAAACTGGTCAATCTGTCTTACTTTGCAGTTTTAAGGCCTCCCTGTATCAGCTGCTCCACTGTGTAAAACTCAGAGCTTTACCAATAGCTTTTAATTACATGTAGCTCATTATAGGCACATATATTTATAAGTACCATACGTAAAACACCATCTGACATGCATATGGGCCGGCTTAATTTAAGTCACAATTAATTTATCAATGCAATATATATAGATGTACATTAATTGTCAAATGTTGTCATCATCATCTTCATTGTTGCTGTTATACATTTAATAATAATACAGTATTAATTACTGTATTTTCTATGATCAGCCAATTACAGTGTGAACTTAAAACACATTGCAAATGAAAATAAAGCATTCCCAAGTCCTAGCAGATCCAGGCAATTTTCAGTTCATTCGAAAGAGTTTGACTTCAGAACTTAATTATAAGTCCACCAAATTCGCCTTTTGCCAAATCAAATCTTGAGCAATTGCAAGTCGAAATGCTATTCTCTCATAATTGACAATGATTGGCTCAAGTAACTGTAAGTTGGATCATCAATGCTTTGTTTTCATTCTGCAATGTGATTATTGGTTCTCATCGTCTATTAATGGCCCCGGTTTCAGTAGTTGCACTGGAGCAAGTACTGATCTGCATACCATTTAGAATATACTTCACTCTCTCCACCCAGTCTAGACAAACAGAACTTTCCTTGCAGTCAAAGACAATCTTCTTTTCCCTCCATTTATGATGTTTCAGTCTCTTAACAGCACAAATAGTAAATATTGTGCTAGAAAAAGATATTAGTTCAAAATCTCCACAGACATTCTGGACAGGCTCTTCCTTACAGGGTACAATGGCTATGATCTCATTCAAGGGAACTGAATGCTGTGGAGAGATGTTCTCTGAAAAAAAAAAGATGAACAAATTTACTAGACTCGCAGTCACCTTTAAATTGTTAACATATGATATTGTACAAATCTTATAATTTACTTTGTGAAAATGTGACTGCATATGACCGCATAATGCTGCTACGTGCATATATGTGTATACATAGTTAAAAGCACATGAACATTACTATAAATTACCTAACATAACATGATTGTGGTAAATCATTGACTAAGTATAATAATATCACATCTGCTGATTTATCTATGATGGGCTTGACAAAACAGGATTATATAATATAGCCTGCATATACGATATAGCTGGTATATATTTCTGTGGGTTTTTCAGAAGTGAGGAAAAAGCGTATTGAAGATAATTTGACACATTTGAAGCACTCATTCAAGTGGTTTGATATATTGTAACTGCACAAATTTGCAGCTAAAAATAAAATGGACCTTAATTAAGTTGTTATAACAAAAGAAAATGTACCTTTTACCAAAATAAAATGGATCAAATAAAACGGACCTTAATAAAAATGGACCACAAGTTAATTCTCCAATGTCAGCCAAATTAATTAAGACACAATATAAATTATTTCTTTTTCTTACACTCAACTGATCATTTCCCTGTATATTTATTTTCTGAAGGGCGTTTTAGACTTGCCTCTACTTATATAATGTATGTGTTTTACAAAAAAAAGCAGCAAAAATAATTATGGTATAATAATTTATTGAAAAAGGAGATTTAAAATTCCCTAGTCATTCTGCTCATCAAAATCATATGTTCACCAATAAAGGATCGAATACCTCAGCAGAATGTGTAACTTGAAAGTAATTGCCAAATGTGTCACACATTAGAATTTTAATTCTCAAACTCATTAACTATTCATGAGTAATTAGCCAATCAGAGGTCTTAAATTTACTGTTCACAGCGATCAGATACAGTATTCGCTGCAGTCTTAATTTTCGGCATGAAGTCATGAAAATAGCGCACCTGCAATTTAGTACCAGCTAGAGTCTCTATAGCAACAAGGAAGCAAGATCAAACACATGCAAACTTCAGATGTGAGTGGGAAAGTGATTAGCTACGAGCTACAGGTTTTCACACTTGAGGAATACTTTTAAAAGATACCAGAACAAATACAACCCCCCCCCCCCGCCCCCGACTTAATATTGATACATGCATTTTATTGGGATGGCCTTAGGGATGGACCATTATACTTTTATGGGGGGGTTGGTCAATTTTTTTTGTATGCATGACTGAAAGTTCTGCACAATTTCTTTTTTCTCAGTTTGCTTGCATGAATTCTAGATCTTTTTCATGAAAAACAGAAGTTGTAATAATAATGACGTTTGGATGATATATTTTTTCCTTCAGTTTGTTGTGCGCAATTTTTTGTGTCTACTGTTTCTATGAAGCCTGCAGTAGACACCATGCTGTTGTGTTGTGTTAGTTAACACTATCCCATGATCATGCTTTGCGACAACCTCGTTTCCAAGCAGTCCTAGAAACGAGGTCGTTCGAACTTGCCTGGTCTTTGCCATCGACCATCTTTGCCCCACGTTAAGTTTACAAATACAGCTTTCAAAATGTGTGTCAAACCGCTGGAATGAAAGATTGTGTGCTTTAAATTTTTAGGTCCATTAGGTCGATATTCTCGGCGCCAACCGATGGGCCGGCTTCAAAGACTCGTCACAGGTTAGAATTTCACTTGCCCAATCTTCTGGCCCTGCATGATTTTTTTTAAAGATACCATGAGTCATGACCTTGCACAACATTTTTTCTGGACTTATCCTAAATTTTAAAACAAAATTGTTTTACTCATGATCAGTACAAATAATTAAGCTTACATACTTTTTAACTCGTGTCCTTGAAAGCCATTTTAAGTTTTTTCTTAATATAAGGCCATCCCAATAAAATGTTTCGTTTCCCATCGCCTGACCGACCCAATATTTTTGAAATCTAAAAAAAAAAATTTTACTCATTGTTTAAACACAGCTTTATACATGTTTTATAGACCCCCTGATATGATTCTTTCAAACGAATCACCAATCCATGTGAACTTGCAGCCATTTGCAATCTGCCATCGATCTCCAATGACTTTGAACCAGTCCTTCTAACTTAGCAACCAAGCTTACTAGGACCCAGACCTCCACAATTTCTTTTTTGCCCGACCATCCGACCCACTTTTACGAGGGGAGCTACGATGGGAAACAAAACATTTTATTGGAATGGCCTAACTTTAATATGCTTCTAAAATTATAATAGACCCATGCACTCAACTTGACTGGTTTTCCCTTGAGTAAAATATTTTTGTTTTTATGTATCCCAAAACGAAATGCATCGATTTCTACAATTAAAAAAACACAATTCTCAAGAGAACTGTCACCTGGTCTGAAATGGGCATCAAACAGGCAAGCTGAAATATTATTCTGCTGCTGAAATAATATTCTATACCGTTTTTAGGCTGCAAGCTCTCAACTGAGAAGTAGTGGTAACAGTGTACATACTGAGGCAAAAACATCCATGTTCTAGGGGTTAGGTTGTTTTCTCTATTTTTTTTTTTTTGTCAAAACAGTGTGCTAAATATTTTATGGGAGAATTTGCATAATCACAGTCAATAAAGGTCCAATCTTTATGACAACAATTTTCGTACATGTATGTAAATAAATTTTACATTATTCCATCGATCTTCTCATACTCAGCATCACATTCCTAATAAAAGCATGCAAGTAGACACATGTAGCCATTGGGTGCCAATTTTTTTCTTTTCAAATCCTGTGTTAGAATTTTTTGGGTATTTGTCCAAACCGCCCCTATCCCCCCCCCCCCCCCCCCCCCCCCCCCCCCCCTTTCAAAAATATAATGGTGTACATCCCTTAGTACTCAAATAGAAGAAAATGTATTCAAATTTAGAGTTAATAAAATATTAAAGAAAGAATCTGTGCATATGAAAAGATGGGCTGAATAGACCATTTAACTGCGGTCATGGATGGTAAACAATTAATTAATATCATTAAATCCGATCCTGCACTGAGACTGTGGCTGAGTCAACGAGCCGAGTGTCTTGTACGTATCACGCGGTTGGAGATTTTCCCTTTCTAAACCGAAGCTCCGACGAAACTTGAAGTATAAACTTAAATAAAAACCACAACAGAAAATGAAAAAAAAGCGATATCAAAGCGAATATTTATAACATGTCCTTCTTTTCCATTTTTAGCGAAATCCGAACTTCAGCTTTGTGATCATGCATACAATTATGCAAAGGAATAAAAGTTTGAATTAGGCAAAGTACAGACTACAGTACAGCTGGAAAGGTGAAGGAGAGATAATTGTAATATTCAAACGGCAATTCTTAAATGAGAAGGGATTTCCGATGTTATGTACGTGTAACGAGGTTTGAAAGTTTGTATCGGACCATGTTTAATATACTGAGTACTGACAGTGACAATCACACCGACACAACAGTCCACACACACTCGACTGTGCGACTCTCTCAGTTTATAGTAATACCAGCTTTACTTACTTAGTGGATGTTCATCGACGCCTTCTGGACACCAGTACAAGTTCTTGTTAGTTAGATATACGTTGTAAGGCTTGTTATTCTGGTGTAGAATAGAACTAATTATACACCCGCCCGATGGACCTGTCGCCATCTTGAACTTTGTTTATTATTGGGTCCGAAAACTTGCGTGACGCATTGCGTCATGAGTGACGGGCAGTTAGAGCATCACCACAGGAAGCCCAAACTATGTTTAATGTTTAGTGTTGTGGTTGGCAAAAAGCGCTTCTTGACCTTTACAGTCGAATGAGTGCAATTGTAAACAGAAGAAACCCCTGCTTTCCAGCACAATGCCTGTTAGCTGTTGCGTTCGAGAAAGGTTCTGATATAAGAGGTTCGAGAAAGGTTCCGATATAAGTTTCTTTCTCTCAGTCATTGTCAAAGTACTTGAAAGAGCAGTCTTTAATCAGTTTTATACATATTTAACTGATAATAATTTACTAAATAAATTCCAGTAGACCACTCGATTCTACAGTTACTGCCTTACTGGATGCTACTAACCAATGGTACCTCAATATTGACAATGGCCTTACCTGCAATGCTGTTCTATACTTAGATTTGAAAAAGGCTTTTGACACTATTGACCGTTAAATATTAATATCTAAAATGAAACTATATGGGGTTCAACCTAAAATCTTGACCTGGTTTTCTGACTACCTATCACAACGTCAACAGAAAACTCTAATGTAAATGGTATTCTTTCTGATTTCAGCCTGATTACATGCGGCATATTCCTGAAGGTCCCATTTTAGGCCCCTTGATGTTTTTAATATATATAAACGATTTATCTAACTCTAATATTTTATCTAATGTCCGCATGTATGCAGATGACACTACCTTGACATATGCCTCAGATAACCCAGAACAATTAATGCAAACTATGACAACTGATCTTGCAAATGTGTACGAATGGCTTAATGCCAATTAACAAACTTAGGTCAGAACACCAGCAAAACAAAGTTTATGTTACTAGGTACACGTCATAAACTTGGTTTGCTACCAGAAACTCCTGATATCTGCATAAATGCCTGTAATATCGAAAGAGTCAAGTCCTATAAATACCTTGGGGTACATGTCGATGAATTCCTCATGTAGGAATCACATGTACACCATATCTCTAAAAAGGTTGCCCAAGGACTCGGTGTAATGAGAAGAATAAAACAAATTGTGACCATCGACACTCTAATTTCTATCTACAATTCGTTAGTCCTTCCACATTTGGATTCCACTGTAGCTCTGTCTGGGGATGTATGGGGAAGGGCTTATCAGATAAAGTACAGAGGATTCAAAATAGAGCTGCCAGAATTGTCACCGGTTATGACTATGAAATTAGATCTAAGGATATTCTTACAGAGCTAGGTTGGAAAAACCTTAATGAAAGACGTCAAAACCAGCTAATGGTTCAAAACTTTAAATGGCCGATACTCCAGCCTATCTCTTTGATCTTTAAAAAAAAAACGAGTGATGTACATGCATATAACCTCAGCGTCGCTCTGATCATAGTCTGCTTCTCGATCCTAGACCAAACACGGAAGCCCTAAGAAAAAGTTTTTCCTATAGAGGGGCTTAATTACCTGTGGAACAACCTTTCAAATAACCAATGCTCAATCACAAATTTTAGAAATTTTATTGATCACTTTATAAAATATATTGTATTTAATTCATATTATAAATTTTGTAATTAGTTTTAATATAGGCTCACGGCTCTCTGGAAGAGCATTATGTATGAAGAGATTTTCTGTGATTAAATAAAGTTTAATAATAATAAAAAAGGAATTCTCCCGGAAGAACCAAAAAGGACGGCCTGGAAAAACGCAATTCGCCGAAAGAACTGGGAGCCGTCGCCACGCTGGTTTTTGGTAAGTTCTGATATCTTGACTGTTTTATTGACATGCATTAGATTCGATGTGTTTCTTATAAAATGCAATCTATCAGTGGCATTATTGTTAATGCGAAATATGCATGTGCTCCTTAATTGATCATCGATCAGTGCCCACATAACCAGGGAAATGCTTACCGCAATCGCCGTTTAATCCATTCAGGTAAACTGCAAGTGATGACCCCACAGATCCAGATTACGTTCCCAATCTGTATATGGGTTATCTATTTATCTATCTTCCTATACTCGTCTCCATCTCTAAGATGATTCTTACGAGTTGTTTGGTCATTGGCAAAGAATAACAGTAATAGATAAATAAATAAATAATAATAATGAAAAAGAAAAGTAATTAGAGCTGCATCAGTTAATTTTACAGGAAGTGATGATCAAGCTTTGTTTTGAAGGAGGAGATAGATTTAGCCTGGGCTAGAGTTGATGGTAAGCTGTTCCATTCTCTTAGGGAAGAAAGAAAACTGATGATAGTTTGTCTGTGATGGAGGGACTTTGTAGGAGAATTGATGTAGATGTCGACTTGTTCTCCCCATTGGTGTTAAATACTTCTGTTTGTCCACCTCAACTACATCATTACGAATCTTAAATAGCATAGACAGTCTATTCTTTTTTTCTTCTTAGTTCTAAGGTTTCCCATTCGAGTTCTTGTAGCATTTCAGATACACTTGATGTATTGTGGTATCTGTTTAGGGTGTAGCGCGCTGCTCTTCTTTGGACCATCTCAATTTTCTTGATGTTTACTTGGGTATATGGGTATACTTGGGTAAATGCTGAAGATTCAGCTCTGCAAGATTCTGTAAAAAAAAGTAAGAGAACCAATCGCCGGAAACGGAGGTGCAAGATGAAAAAAGAAGTCAAAACTGCTAGAGTGAATGATCTCCTCGAATTGTCCTCATCCTGTATACATCAATCTGATTTTGCGTTGTCAGACCAGACACAAAACGAAGGTGAGTGAAAAGTCTTGCCAAAACATCCAAAACAAGTTATGATACCAGGTCCAGGTACATCAGGGGAGGGGATAGTGGAGTGCTTTGAGGATTGAAATGAATCCAACACGCCGGGCACAAATGATCGTAAAAACGGCGGGTTTTATATATATTTAAACGTTTTCGACATAGAAGAATGAATTTTGGTAGGTGTATAAAGGAGAGTAAACAAAACATAGTCTGATAAGTTAAGCTAATATAGCCATCATTATGACGTCACAATGACGTTATATATCCTTTTCTAATAGGTTTCTTATAATTTTTTATTACCTCTAAAAACGTTTTATTATATCTTTTTAAAATCTCTTGTTCATGAGAATGAAATAATCGAAAACCCGTTCTCGATCGGTTGAAGTAAACAAAAGTTATTAAAGTTTGAATTTTGGTAATTTCCCGTCAATTTTTGGCGGGAAATAAATAGCATAAAACCATTTATGAAAATGTCGCTTGTTTTAACTTTTACAATTTGAAATACAGGTGCATCATATTTTGCACAATAATAGAGCTCTTTAGTAATAACAACGTGTTCTTTTTAGAATTTTGATTCTTTGATTATAACAGCTCATAATTGACCTATATCATTATGACGTCAAATCAAAACAATCTATTGTTTAAACGCTAAGGATCACGGTCGTGGGAGGGGGACAAAACAGCAACAACACAAAGGAAATCGCTATCAAATGCATTTTGTAGAACGTAGAATAGCGGTAACAGCCACCAAATAAGGTAAATATTGTGGGATAAACATTGATACAGCTGATATCTGGAAACCAGACAATTCGAAGTTAATTTTTCCTCAGCAGAGCAGATTTAGTTCAAAACTCTATTGTTCAAGTCGATTCTGTCCCCCTCATAAACAAGCCGTGACGTCATAATGATATAGGGTAATTGAAGCCCTATTTTTTGTAAACGTCATTATGACGTCATAAATATATTTGTGTACCCTTAGCAAATAGCCAGTTCAATTTTTTGGGAATTTTATCAATGAAATGCATTTGGCTAACACTCACAAGTCATAGTATTCTCTTTAATAATATTTTTATAGTCGGCAATCTTATTTAAGCTTGAAGTATGACGTCACTAATAATGACGTCATAAAAACAGTAAATCATCCATAACTTTGAATATATTTATCGTAGAAAGTTCACATTTTCGCCAAATTAATATATTTCATAAAAGCTTTCTGATGACGTAATAATTTTGAAACGTGTTTTAAAGGTTAATTTTCACCAAAAAAGGAGGCATCCCTTATGACGTCACAACAACGTCACAATACAGAAACAATTGTCCCGAAAATGTAGTCTTACTTTGTTACCAACCTGCCAACATTTCGTCAAATTTAGAGTAGAAGTAAGGAAATGGCGTTACTTTTACGTTTTATGTTACACTCAACCCCGCCGTTTTTACGGTTATTCGTGCCCGGCGTGCAAGGATCCAAATTCTAATCATAGGTTTTGTTGGTTTATGTACCTTATAGACTACTAAAAACAAGCATTGTCAGCTTGATAGGAAAATCCTTTAAATGTTTTTTTTGACAAGCATTAATTTAAATCTTATCAGAATGCAGTCCATTTATTTAAACTTCACAATATAAAAAAAAATCTTAATCTCAATTTTGTTCATTAAAAAACGTTACTACAGTAAACTCTCTTTAAAATGCAAAATAAAACATGCAGGAAGCATGAAAAATATTATTTTGATAATGAAATCCTTCAAAAACTGATCTGATGCATTTTCGTATGCCACTCCTATTTTTGTTCTCACTAGCTGAATTGACTGCTGTTGCCCTGAAGTATATAGAGCTCAAAAAGAAGAACAAGAAGCAGCTGTATGATGAACTTGGACGACTGCAGAAGGTCAGAACCAAGAGCTTAGAGAAGAACTCAGAACCAGTCGCTTTGATGTTGATGCTTTGGAAGATCGAAAAATAATAATAAGACTATATAGGTTTTTAACAGGTTTTCCAAGTTACAATACTTTTTGTTGGTCTCTAAGATTTTGTTTAGTTATTATCGACTGCACAGAGATTTTTTGTGAGCGAGCCCATAACCTTTCACTTAGAGCACTAACATGGTCCAACTACAAGCACCATAATACGCTCAAAGTGCTAGTTGGCATTTCTCCTACTGATCAGAGTATCATTTATTTCTAGAGCATTTGGGGGGAGGGTATCTGATAAGGTTATTACCCAGAAGTCTGGCTTTCTAGACCTTCTGCAATATGCCGGTGATCAGGTTCTGGCTGATAGAGAATTCCTTATTGAAGAAGAGCTTGCATCTAGAGGGGCAAGAATTGCAATACCAAGTTTTACAGGGGGTGTTAAACTACTCAGCATGAGGAACATTGAACAATCCCGGAAGCCGTGGCTAGGGTACGAATACATGTTGAAAGAATGATGGAACAAATAAAGTGTATATGAAACGAAAAATAAGTTGATCTTATTTGAAAGTCCTTTCGAAATGAGGAAGGATGGCGTTTCCCGTTTGTGAATAACTCATCTCATTCCAGAGATATTCAGGTTTTTGTAGTATGTAAATTAGATTAACTGTGACGTCATGACCTTGACACAGATCAACAGATAACAGATAACTGGAGACAGATCACAAAATAAAGAATCTCTCTGAAAAAAGTGGCTAAAAATAATTGATACTTTGCACATGTATGATACTAAGGAAAATACACATCAATGTGCAAATCATGACGTTGCCATGGAAACACTCTTGTCCCCAGCCCACTTTCATGATAACAATTTCTCCTTCGTAATGTACAATTTACTACTGTTGGCGCATCAGACAATTACAAACAATGTAGGCATTGTATATCTGAGGTTTAAATAAAATTGTTTTGTAGAACAGAGTCATAAATTACAATCAGAATATATTTTATGTTCAATGTCAAATGAGCCTGGGCCAAGAGTGTTTCCATGGCAACGTCATAATTTGCACATTGATGTGTATTTTCCTTAGTACCATACATGTGCAAAGTATCAACTATTTTTAGCCACTATTTTCAGAGATATTCTTTATTTTGTGATTTGTCTTCAGGTTGTGTCAAGGTCATGACGTCACAGGTAATCTAATTTATATATTACAAAAACCTGAATATCTCTGGAATGAGATGAGATATTCAAAAACAGAAAACGCCATCCTTCCTCATTTCGAAAGGACTTTCAAATAAGATCAACTTAATTTTCGTTTCATATACACTTTAATGATTTTAGAATATATACTTGCTGGAATAATAATGTCACTCTCTCTTGTTCCCTATGCAGACAATATTTTAATGATCTGTGCAGCTATTTCTAACTTGCAACCCAGTCGACTAATTAAGTAGATAACTTAATAATATTGCACTCTTTGCTATTTGTTGCTGTTTTATTACAATGCAGTATTACAATGCTGCAACAATGTAGTAAGAAAAGGGTAAAAAATATGACCTCAGAAAGAGAGCAGTGTAGTGTATGCACTGTATGTTTTAGGACCCAGTAACAGCAGTGCAGAGAGCAAGGAGGAAGCAGATGCAGGAAGGAAGCAGGCACATGTATGGACAAGGCCTACATCGCGCTGTTTTCGTGTTGCGTTACTAGAGCGATCCACTTAGAACTGGTAGAGGACTTGACGGCCGCGACTTTTAGGAGATGCCTTAGGAAGTTTATCGCTAGGAGGGGGATGCCCTCACTAATTATATCAGACAACGCCAAAACCTTTCAGGCAACGGAAAAGGCACTGAGGAGGTTGTTTGACCACCCCGAGGTAAGAGCCGACCTATCTAACAAGAGAATAGAATGGAGGTTCAACTTAGAACGAGCCCCATGGTGGGGAGGATTATTCGAGCGTATGGTAGGTAACGTAAAGCAATGCCTAAGGAAAGTGCTCGGGAACGCAAAGCTAACCTATGACGAGTTATACTTGTAGAGATAGAGGCAACCATTAACTGTAGGCCACTAACGTACGAGTATAACGAGATTGACGAGGAAGTACTAACGCCCTCACACTTAATCTACGGTAGACGCATTAACAGCATGCCAGACGAGATAGTAGAACCGGACGATGTACGCAGCGAAGACAACTGCAGTGCAAGGTTTAAATACTTGAGCACAAGACTTGCGCATTTCTGGGAGAGATGGAGAAAGGAGTATTTAGCTAATCTCAGAGAGTTTCATCGCGCAAATAGGGTAAGACAGAGTAAAGAAACAGTGCAGATAGGAGACGTAGTGACAGTGTTCGAGGAAGGTAAGAAGAGAAACCAATGGCAAATGCCAGTTGTAGAAGAGCTTACAGGGCAGTGACGGTGTGACAAGAGGAGCGAGAGTGCGTGTGCTTGTCAAGGGTAGACCTATGCGTTTGTCTAGGCCTGTACAGAAGCTATACCCCATAGAGGTTAGAAGCGATGAAGCCGCGCGCCCCGCAAGAGTTATGCGTGTGGAAAACAAAACGCGCGCTGCAAGAAACGTGCCGAAGCGCAATGCAGCGTTGGACGCAAGGTGGAAAACCAATGTTATGCTTGACTCGTAGGTGAGTCAAGGGGGGGAGAATGTCGTGGAATATTTTACGCACATTCTAGATTATCATTCGAGGAAGTTGAATCACGCCAAGGAGTCTAATTTTAACTTGGTTATGTAACATGTAATCGTATACGCTTTTGTACGTAAACGCGTGACTATTGATAAAGGGTTAATCTGGGAGGGTCAGATGACGCGCTAAGTATAGACAATAATAGAGTTGTAACTATCGTTCTAGAATGAAGAAACGTGAATGGGATGGGTAAAATACGTGGGTTAAATCATTACGTTAGAGAAAGTACGTTGTAATAATTGTATTTAGTTCATGTGATATTTGTTATAAATGTAGCTCAGAACATGATTGTATAGAACGCATCAGAGATCGAGCAGAAAGAGATTGTGTAACAAGATTGTGTATGGATCGTGGAGAATAAAGGTATAATATACAGTCACAGATCGTGTGGTGTTCACTGGTTTCAACAGCTGCGGCCTGCCTTGTGGTTAGATTCCACAATACTGAGCAGAGACGAAACCGCTGGACGCATCAAAGGAACCAATCCAGCAGAGCATGGAAAAGTGTACGGAGCAGAAGTCAAGTGATCCCAAGGCGGACACTCCAATCAGAAGATCAGAGAGACAGAGAGTGAAACCAAGTTACCTAAAGGACTATACTTAATTTTCAAGGACATGACAGATAACTTGAACTGTTTGAGACACTTTTGAACGCTAACCTACTTATAGGTTAACTCGTTATGTTTTATTGTTATCACATTATTATTGACTGTAATACTACAGTTTATTATCAAAAAGGGGAGGGATGTAGTGTACGCACTGTATGTTTTAGGACCCAGTCCCCCATGCGATGAGGCGGAGGAACGCCTGTTGATTATTGGTAAAATGGGCACGAGCCGGATGGCGAATAAAGTTGAGTTCTAAGTTTAATCTGTGCCAATCCTCTATAACTATTAACCATCGAGGTCCATAACAAGCAGTTTTATATTAAAATTGTACAGGAATTGTTCCCCTAAGAATTCATTGGGTGATTTTTCAATTCCCTTTCAAGCTGTTTGCCATTCCAACTGCAACTACTATAAATTTAGAAGTTAGCAAAAACAAGCAACATGTTCATGAGACTGCTATACTTGCATAATTAATTTTATATTGCTAAAAGTAGTAACCTTAAGATATTAACCCTTATTGTTATATAGTTGAATCTAATGTGCACTCTAATGTTTTTATATATTTTTATTTTTTATTTTTATTTTTTTCCATACAATACATATATACATACAGCCAAAAATACCATAAGGTTGAATAGTTGTGACATTTGTGTGTATTAAGTTACATTTATGTATTAAGCCATTCACTTAATGCTTCCCATTTCTCTTGGTGTCTTTTTATACCTTTCTCTGTGATTGCGCATTCTTTTTCGATTTTATGTTTTTCTTTCAAGAGGATAAGAAACTTTGAAAATTAAAGGATGTTTCTCTAATAAATGAAGTGTACATGTGATATTTAACAATTATCAGTACATGATTTAAAAGTTTCGCAGTTTTTGTTTGCTTTATTTTCCCATTCATAATACAAGCTCTATCCGTTTCTATCGTTTCCGAGGTTTGAGTTTGCCAGAAGGTTTTGAAACGATGCCAGAAACGTTGAGCTTCTGCACATTCAAAGAAGAGGTGCTCAGGAGTGTGCTTCTCTTTACAAAAGGGGCACCCATTACTATTCTTAATTTTTACTTTAAATAAAAAGTCGTTTGTGGGAAGAATATTGGGATTGATCTTAAACTGAAATAAGCTCAGTTTGATTTCTTTTGTGACCATAAAAGGCAAGGAGTAAATCAGAGAGATATCTGGTTCCGAAAAACCTCGCGATTTAATTATTTTTTCAGCAGTTGGTTTCTTAAATTGTAATTCAACGAGGGTGTTATGGACTTTTCTGGCAGTCATCTTTTCTATATTTGTAAACCAAATTGGGGGGTTGAGTAACGGATCGGGTTCTTCCAGTGAACCCTTCAAATGCTTTTTTTATGTCTTGATAACATTTATTAGACCTGCAAAGCGTAAAAACCATGCCAAATTTTCTTTTAAAGCAGTTGAATGTCAAAGGTTTATTATTTTCGTCAAGGAAATCTTATATGCTATTAATTTGTTTTGCATACCAAGTCTTGTAAAAAAAGGGTTTGCCACCTACTTTGATATTTCTATTATTCCATATTATTTCCGCGTCATTGGAAATGGCTGGGTACTGTTTGAACCAAGCATGCCTTATGTCTTGCCAATAGTCGAGAATTTGTTTGTAAAACAAAGGCAAATGGGTAAGCTCTAAGTATTTCGCATCGTACATACATTTTAGCAAAAAAGTCCCTCCATATTGTTTTATAGAGTTTAACGGGATTATTTTCCAAGCTGATACCTGTTTATTTGCCAGTCTTCGTAATCAATTTAATTTAACTGCCTTTTCGACGTCTTCAAAATTGATCATGTCCAAGCCGCCTTTTTGTTTTGGACCTATAATAGTTGATTTTTTAATCTTAGGTGGTTTATTCTCCATATGAATGCGTAAGTAGCAGTATCCACTAATTTCGCAAACCCCTCAGGTAATGATAATACAGATGCGTTGTAAACCTATTTTGACAAACCTAAAGTTTTAACTAGATTAATGCGACCATAAAGAGTAAGGTTTCTTTTTTCCCATATAGTTAGGCACTTTTTGACATTGTCCAGCTTACTATAAAAATTGAGCTTTTCACTTTTATTTTGGTCGTAAGAAAAATACACACCTAAAGCTAAAATAGGTTCTAATGGGGCCATTTAAATTCAAAGGGCGTCTCCTTTGAACCTTTCAGTGTTCCAAGCCACATTGCTTCTGTTTTGGATGAATTTATTTTTAAGCCCGAGGAGCGACTTTAGATACCCTGTCACTTTTGAAGGCACGACCTAAAAAACGATGGAACCAAGGTCTTCGGTCATGCTATTATATTGTACCATATTGTATGGTATAGTAAAGTACTGCTACCGCGGTCCGCAGTCCCGCAGTCGATGAATGTCAATGAACTTTAAATATAGTGAAGTACTGCTACCGCGGTCCGCAGTCCCGCAGTCGATGAATGTCAATGAACTTTAAGTATAGTGAAGTACTGCTACCGCGGTCCGCAGTCCCGCAGTCGATGAATCTCAATGAACTTTAAGTATAGTAAAGTACTGCTACCGCGGTCCGCAGTCCCGCAGTCGATGAATCTCAATGAACTTTAAGTATTTTAAGTATAGTAAAGTACTGCTACCGCGGTCCGCACAGTTCTCAAGCAAAATATTGTTTTTAGACTTTTTAGGAATTAATGTTATTATCCCGCGCTTTTGACTGATGGATAGCTGACCTCTTTGAAAGGCGCAATTGAAACTGTCTACTAATAAGTTTTTTAAGTCGTCCCAGAAAAACAAATAAAATTCCGCCGTTAGTCCATCAGTACCTGGTGTTTTGTTATTTTTGAACTTCTCTAGGGCTGAAAAACATTCTGTTACAGTCAGGCAGCCTTCGCAAGGTTTTTTTTGCTCTTCCGATAACTTGTTGCTTATGTTGATGCTGTCTACAAAGTGCTGTTGTTCGTGACTTGTAAGGGTCGAGGAGATTTCAGATGTGTAGAGTTTCTCGTAATATTGTTTTTGTTCCCTCATGATCAGCGCTGGGTCTTCAATTAAAGTGTTATTTATTTCTACTTTTGTAATGTGCTTCCGGTTATAACTTCTTTTCTCTAAGGCGTAAAAGTATTTAGAATTTCTTTCCCCTTTCTCGTACCAACGAACCGGCTTTGCTTCGGAGAATTGTACCCTCTATTCGTGAGTCTAATATTTTGTCTAGTTTGTTTTTTATCTGCTCAAATTTAAGGCGAAGTTCTAGCTTGGCAGTTTCATCCTGAGTGTTTTCTATATTTTTTTGCAAATCATTCAATTCTACTAGCATAGTAAATCGAGAAATTTGCTATTTCCATTTTCATTAAATCCCATAGAAGCCTTTTGTCCTCTACTTCTTTATGCTTTTCTAAAAAAGCTTGAAATTGACAACGTAATAAGTTTGTATAGTCTTTATCTTTTAGCAAGGAACAGTTAAATTTCCAGAAACCCGGGCCTCTATTAGCTTTATATTCTTTGCTTTGACAATGCAGGATCACAGCAGAGTGATCAGAGAATGGGTCGAAAACAATTGAGCAGTCTTTTGTAATGCAGGAAAGGTGTGAGGATATAAGAAAATAATCAAACCGACACTGCACTTTGAAACTTTTGTCTCTCCAAGTGTAGCCTTGATCGTTTGGGTGTTTTACCCTCCAAATATCAACAAGTTGAAATTGCGTGGCCAATTTGCGTATGTTTTCAATTACTACAGATTTAGTTTCAACTGGGATACCGCCTTTTGTCTTGAGCTGAAAGTGCACAATTAAAGTCCCCTGCGATTAACAAGTTTTCCTCCGGGAACTGTTTTAGCTGTTCTGTCAAATTATCAAGGAAACCTAATTGTGCTCTTTTGTCATTTGGTAAATAAACGTTACAAAGAGTGAAAGGGTCGTCTTCGATTTTATATCTTCCATTTTTGTCGTGTATAGACTTTTCGATTTTCATATCAAGTTTTGGGTTAAGCAGTATCATTGTGCCTCTACTGTTTTTTGTACCATGACTGAAAAATACTTCGCCTCCCCATTCAGCTCTCCAATTGTTTTCTATTTCTTTTGAACTGTGAGTCTCCTGAAGAAAAGCAAGCTGTGTGTTTTGTTGGTGGAGCCATTTGAATATTTTTCTTCGCTTGATTGCTTTGTTCATGCCCCTAACGTAAAGAGAAACGCACTTGAGGTTAATTGGATTGTTTAGCAGGCAGACGTTATCCTCTTGAGAGCTATAATCTAAGGGCGTGAAAAGAGAAAATAAAGGCAATTAAGAATTTGCATTAAGTGACTGGCTTTTCCTACATTCTTAACATTAAGAAGGAAAACATAAACACAAAATACGAGACAAATAACTAAGATTCTGCAGAGTACATTACTACGAACATTGAATGCAAATGACCAAAAAGTCATTTTAAAGCTGTAATATGTTGGCCTGGAAAAGTGGCCTCAAACGTTTAGACCGGGTAAACGAATAGAAAGCGCTCCCAGCCTCTCAGCATACACTGGTTTGACTTTGCTTCTTTCCCCCCTTTTTTATTGTTGTTGTCTCAGAGACTTCTTATTAAACAACGCTGCATATTGAGAACAAAACAGAAACTATTGGGCACAGTTTAGCTAGCAAATTGGTTAATAAGTTAATAAGTACTGTTACCTTTAGTTATTGACGGAACTTATTAAAAGAACGAAAGCTACTGCATGATAACAACGTTTCATTGGATAACCTGCACAGCGTAGTTCCTAGCGATTATTCGTTCCTTCACACTTGCCTCACCGATATTCAGTAGGGAGCGAATTTGCCTGGAACAGATTACCATCGATACGTACTGATCGTCCGAGGCCCTTGGCCTCTTTTCCGGCTTCGCGAGCCTTTATCATAGCCTTGACCAGAACTGCTCTTTCTCTTTGAACTTCTCTGGGATAGTCCTGTGTGATGTATGCGTCTTCAAAACGTATTGAAACGTTCAAAAGGCGCTTCTTGGCTGAATACCACATCTCGGTGCTCTCTTGAAATGAAACGCGCAATGATAGGCCTTGGCCTGGAAGAGCTATCTGGTCTTCGTTTTCCTACACGGTGCACAGCATGAAATCGAATGGTGTCGACATTTTCTATAGTTGCATCTCGTTGCTTAAAATTCCTTGGATTATCTCCTTGCAGTTTTCGCCTTCGGTCTCAGGAATATTTTTGAAATTGAGATTTTCTCTTCTGGTGTATGCTTCTAGCTGAATTCTCATTTCTTTTTCTTCTTCCAGTTGGCCTTCCAGCTTTGCGGTCCGCGCTTCCAAACCTTTCCCTTCGGTTTCTTTGATTTTGACTATCGTCTTCAGGTCATTTATCTCTAGCCAAGCATTGCTTAGCGAGTCAGCATTCTAGATCCGCCACAGTACTTTTAAGCTCTTGTACTGTTTGTTGGAATTCATGTCTTAATATGTCCATGTCGCTGTGGGCTTTTGAGAAATTGTCCTCCATCTGGCACTCTTATTGGTTGATTGATGGTCACGTGGCAATGGCTAAATCTAAATGTTGCCTGCAGGTGGGCGACAATTAAAAAAATTGTCGCCCGCTCTACCTCGAACGAGATAAAATGCTAACCTAAAATTCAAACTAAACTCTAGCTATATAACAAACCACTTAATTACTGGTCCTGAAGGAAACAGTTTAGTTTTCCCTTGAATCTCGGTGTTTCCTTTGACTTCGTCTCGGGAAACGTCGAGATTCTCGCGAAAACAAAACTAACCATTTCCCTCAGGAAAAGTAATTAAGTACTGTTTAAAACACGAACAGCAGTGTTTTATCAAGTTTAAAAATTCGAGGGCGAAGCCCGAGAATTTTTAAACTTGATAAAACACGTGCTGTGAGTGTTTTAAACGGCTTCAAAAACGCTTTAAGAATGCAATGAAAGAAAGACGCACATCTCAAGGGAATAGTTACTTAATGAACTATTGAACCTTTGTATTCACAACGCAATGCAAAATATTCGCGTAATCACCGCCTGCAATTACGCGGAACATCTCAAGGGAATGACATGAAGAAATTACCATACCGTGTTGTTTGAAGCGGCGTTTCGCAATGCACTTGAAGGATTTGGTGTCGTGGCTTACCTCGATAAAGTTCAAGACTTGGAAAGCGATGTGACTGACATGATGGCAGACTCTAAATTTTTGACTCCGGCACAAAATATGTAAGTTTAATGCACGTTTTTATTATTTTACGGCTTTGAGTTTGGTTTCATAATTGGAACTAAAGAGTGGCTCGGTAAACAAGTAATGGTAGTTGGATAACTTCATTTAAAAAATATTATCTGTGTATCTCGGTAGTCTGCTGATAATTTAGTGCAAAATTTATTATCTAGGTACCTTATGTTCCGTGTACTTTTTGCTATTTTTGGGTCTTTATCAGTGAATTCTTAATTAGGATGAAACTTTATATAAAATGTCATGTTCATTAGTATTCTTTATATAAAACGTTCATCCTAATTAGCAATTCAATGAGAAAGCTGAAACATCAATAGAAATTCCATTGTCTCAATCATTAACCCCGTTAACCCCTGGGACAAAATTCAAATCTCTCCGCGGGCCTTTTAGAATGATGAGATTTTATCAGGTATAAAGGAGCATGCACGTGACTGATTTGCTTCATCTGTTTGGACAAAATGCTCATTAATTATTCATGAGTTTTTGAAGTGAATTTAAAACACTAGTCTTCATTTTTGTATTCCAAGCAGAACCACGTTCCTTTTGGCTTTCTCCTAATACTTACACAAGCATAGTGGAACCAAACTATGTCACATGTTTGATTGTCACAGGCGATCACACTCCCATATTCTGGTTGGTTACAGACACAAAACAACTCTTCATTTCCACTTGACTGCTTCCTCCTCCTCATTTTCCACACTGCATGGGATCAAGCTTCCTAGTAAGTAACTCTGGCAAGAGGTACTCAGAGAAAAATGCATCTGACTTTTCCAAAAAAGAATACATAAATTTATAATTGTAGTCAATCTCGTCTACGACATGCACTGCTTTATTTGTGAAAACACACAGATCTGCAACATGTAACCTGTTCACACGGATCTGGACCTGAACAATGTGGGCCATCCCTTCATGTAGGACGACACGAATTGCTACCAAATTGTATTCTATTGTATTGTATTGTGTTGCGCTCTATTGTTGTATTGAATTGTATTGTATCGTTTTCTATTGTATTTTTGGTAAAAATTCGTGTCGTCCTACATAAAGGGATTGCCACAATGTGTGTAATAATGTGTGATTAAGCTTGAGCTCACCATTCTGGTCCAGGCAGAAATCTGGTTCAGTCCTAGCAGCATCAATTGGCCTCAAATCTCTGTGTTTAAAGGGACACTTTATTTCCACAACACTGACGAGGTAGGCAGCATTTGCATGTTGCTATCCCATCTGCTGATGCTCTGAGGTAGGGCCTTATTGGGTCAATAACAAAGCCAGATAACCTGCATTCAAAGTCTTCATGGCTCAACTGTTTGCCCCGTACAATATATTCTTCTCTGGCATTGTCCTCATTGTCAATGCCCCATTTAACTTGCTTCTGCTTTGACAGGTCATAGCTCTCATAGCCCATAAGAATTTTCAATAAATTATCTGGTGGTGTTGTACTCTTCCTCTGTACAATCCTGTGGGCTTTGCTGGCAGTTATTCGCCCTTTCCTTTGTTCAATATACCATAATGGCGAAACAGTCTGGTTTCTGGTGATGGTCTCCAGTAGTTCCAGTTGTTCTTTAGAATACTTGAGGTTCTGCATAACCTTGTTGCCCTTTTCTCTCAGCTCATCAGGAGTCAGGAAGGTATTTTCTTCTGAGTACAGAGAGGTTAATATTTGGGTAAGATCTGCTTCATCCTCATCTTCAGATGCAGTGTCCATTTCCTCTGGATCAAGTTTGGGAATCATGGTAAATAACACTGCATTTGGATAGGCATTTTTTTCCCTCGGGGTTTTCAAGATGTGGAGGGGGGGATTTGTTAACCAATAATCACATATGAGAGGAATTTTCTGTTCAGGAATACGCAAGCCCTGGGTTGCTCCACATTTTTTTAATCCCCTTGTCGGCCCGGGGGTCTGCCCCTGGGGAAGCCAGTCATATGTGCATTGTGCTTACATGTTACTGGAAGTAGTTACCTTCTCTCTGAATGCCTTGTTCCATTGGCAGGCTTCACTGGTCATACCAAGTCTTACTCCTGCTTCAACTTTAAATAGAATAGCTGCAACATGGCTGCAAACCTCTCCACGGACTAAACAGTAGATAAATAATTACAATAAAAATCAGTAATCACTAGCATCTCACAAGTAATTACCGTAGTAAAATCGAAGGCCATTTAGAACAGAGGGAAAAGTTTTGTTCTTTGGAATAAGCCTAAAGGAAGTGTTTTCACCAGTCTATTAAATCGGTCGGTTTTACGGTGTTAAAAGTATATATTTAAGAACACAATTTCATCCCTATATGCTGATAAATATATAGATAACGATTGACATATTTATAAATGATATGAACATTAGTTCCAAGAGTTTATACACATACATGTAAGTGGACTCCATTATTTATATCCCAATATTGCCTCTACAACTCACCAAATTACTTTCTTCCTGATCTGTAATTGATTAATTAATTTATATTTATATATATATATATATACAGCGAAGTGCAAAAACTTTGACCCCCCGCACCTCAACTATATAACTATATCGTGTGCATTATGGGTAGGAGTAAGATCATTAAAATGCAACTACAGCAAATATCCGCGCGCGTTTGCAAATCATCATAGCGAAGACTTGTGTAGTTGATTTAAAGTTCAAGAATTTATCTAGAATACAACACTTTTACTCGGAACAGGCAGGAAAGTTTAAAGTAAAGCAAATGCACTCTCTATTTACTGTTTGGACAAATATTTTTCCTGATTTTATGTTATAAATTAATGTTTACGTTAGCAGAACATAACGCGGACGGAACTATCATGCCGAATTTCATCTGCGAAGCAAGAATTCTACGTTATCGCTATTTTTGAAACTGTTTCGCGGAAAATTGAAGAGATTAAAATAGCTTAAAGGTTTACACAATTTCATAAATTTATTGACAACAAATTCATAAAACATTTAATTATTTTGATTAAGAAACGGATAGAAATTAAAGTATCCCATATTTTATAGTATTAAACGATTCTAAAAAATTCTAATAAACTCTTAGTTATTCCTCTTGAAATTCTCTTATCCAGTTTTATTCAAGGTTCGGAGGGATCCTGTTTTTATGGTATAACTTTTTTAGTAAATGCTTTTATGAAAGGTACGTTCGATAAAGGCTTGGATTCGCATCACTGAATGTTCTTATATTTGTTGCCCAGTTTTATTTCATTCTTAAAATGTATTTTGTATGCTATTCAAATCTCATAATTGTGACGAAACTGTTTATTATAGCTTCGTCATTAAACCAAAAACGTTAGCAGCTATGGTCCCATTTAACAACATCACTTTATTGTGAATCCTAGTTTCCTAATTTCGTAGATAACGAGCCGCGACAAACTTTTGAATATTTAATTTTCGAAGTTTCATTTTGTAATTATATTGCAGCTCCAAACAACAGCAGTTTTTTCTCAGATTGTGAATTTCGTCTCTTCGGGATCAGCTAAAAATAAACATTACACACAGCAGTTAAAGAAAACGATTCGATGTTCAAACTGTGAGAGATTTCCTTACGTTACACTATAAAGTGTTTATTTTGCTTTGTCGATAGGTTTTCCAACTGTAAGCCAGGCTCTTGTGCAGTCCAGTGTGCATCCGGTCAGCTCCGGTCAGTACATATGAATCCGGCTTTCATTCAGCTCTTTAAAACGTTATATCAGTCTAATAACACTGATCAGTTCAGTCTTCACATAAGAAGAAGGCAGAGAACGGAATAACTGCGCTGATATCGAGCTGAATTTTTTCATCGCTCTCAGTTTTGGTTTAGAATCACTGACAACAAATGTAGAGTGTCAAAGTTTCAAACGAATTGATATTGGCCCTGAACCCACAGATCAGGTGTAACAATGTTTCCTCTTCATGGGTTATCTCGATATTTTAGGTCATCAGAAGATCTCCTAACAGGTTCACAAATAGCTCTGAATTCACGCTTCGAACCTGAAACTTCGGCATGATCATTTCCCGTTCTCTTTCCGCCGACCAGGGATATGTTCTGTTTTGCAAATATTCGATCTAACAGTAAATATATAGAGTGCATTTAAATACTTAGGTTTATTTAAGCTGTCCTGCCTGTCCCGAGTAAAAATGTTGTATTCTAGATGAAATCTTGAGCTTTAAATCAACTGCATAAGTCTTCGCTATGACGATTTGCAAACGCGCGCGGTATCGGCTGTAGTTGCATTTTAATGACTTTACTCCTACCCATAATGCACCCGATATATTGATATAGTTGAGGAGCGGGGGGTCAAAGTTTTTGCACTTCGCTGTATATATATATATATATATATATATATATATATATTCCTGACCAACCAGGTCGTTCCGACTCGATCGCCTTGGTTTTTTTCGAAACTTTCCTACTCTGTTACATATTTATTTTCTATCCTTTTTACTGAATAATTATGTATGTGATAAAATGTAATATTCCATCATTTAGGCCCTGTTTAATGCGGGTATCAGCGGCCATCCCGTGGGGGCGGCCCCCGGGCAACCTACGGGCAACCGAGGGGCTTAGCAGGGGATTTGTAGCAAAAATATGCCCCACACGCGGGGCATTAGAGCGCTTTTGCGTTTTCGTCAAAATACCCAGGGGACATACCCACGGGGTTTGCACGTAATCTCCTGTCTCAACGTTCAGCGGTTTTCGCTCGATCGATCGACGTTCTTCGATTTCTTTGTCCTTGAGGTAAGTCATATCATTATCCTTCAAATTAAGAGATTAAATTAAGCCATCCACTGTCGGAAGGGGTGGGGGTTTTTGTCACAATTTTCTGCCCCACCCGAGGGGTTTTAGCATGTGTTTGTCATGGCTGCTGTGACAAATGCCCCTGGGTGCCCGGGGGCTGCCCCCTCGGGATGGCCGCTGATACCCGCATTATATAAAGGAAAGTTTGTAACAGGGCCTTAGAGTAAAATAAACTTCTTGTTCTTGTTATAAGTGAAAGTTACGAATAAATAAATACGAATGTAATTTACCCGGCCATGCATGTGCACAGTAAACAGATGCTTGACTCTTGTGCAGACAGACCCACGCATCACCCACGCATAGGGGAGCCAGGGTGGCGCAGTGGTTAAGCGCTTCGCCTCTCACCTCTGTGGCCCAGGTTCGATTCCCGGACGGACGGGGCGCCATATGTGAGTTGAGTTAGTTGGTATCTCGCCCTTCAGTGCTCCGAGGGTTTTTCTCCGGGTTCTCCGGTTTTCCTCCCTAAATTCCAATTCGATCTGTGGATTAGCCGGGACCTGGCTTTGATCAGCCCCCATGGTTGTTTCAGGTCTCGTTAGAAATTCAGAGTATTCAGAGTATCATGAGGCTATATTGTCGTTGAGCCGCTGCGAAGGTGTTACTTTTCCCTTGATGAAACAAAATGGGACATCATCTCCCACGAAGTGGTACCACAAAGGTCTTACATGTCCACTGAGGAAAAACTGATAAGCCTCGAGCGACTTAAAAGCTTTGAGAGACTCTTTCGTGTAGATCCCTGGCGTGTCTATGCGATACGTGTACATATCCCCGAAGCTCAAGTCTGGCCAAAGAATCGGGTTATTTTGCCATCCTTTTAATCCATACGGATCGGGAAGCTTCGATAAACCTTTGTTGTAGGTAAGTTTTGAAAAAATATCTAGAACAAGAGCCCATCTAAGCTTTCACTCGGGCCACTATAAAGCGATACTTACTGTGACGTCACACAGGCCAGTCACGCCACATTTGTTGTATTCTGTGGTCTGAAAATCAGGCTATGTTCGTTTCTGCCAACGGTAACAAGGTCGTCCGATGGACTTTGACCGTATTCTGGCCATTGTTTCATTTTGAGCAATCAGAGCGAAGGTTTCATTTTTAGAGAACTGAGGTATGCGTGGAATGTCTAGTGGAGCACTGCACGATAAGCGGCGATACAAACGGACTTGATATGGCTTTAGAGAAAGTGTGCGAAACTTTCGGCATTTCTGAATTATTTCCCAAACAGAGAAAGGCATTATTATCCTTCGTTTCCTGGAAAGATCTTGGCTACCACAGCTGCATCTATAAGGCGACGACCAGGTCGAGAATCGAGAGAGGAGAAATTATGTAGTCTTCAGACTACAACTTCTACAGATCGCCAGAATCACGGCACTTTTATGCACTGCAGAATATGTTCTACAGTTTCAAACTTATAGAAACAGAACGTGGAGAAACATGTTATCCTCAGACGTGTACCGGGAAAATCTGATAGGAAGTCCATCGATATCGCGATATTTTATATGAATCTACTGAGCTACGGGCACGGGCTGGAAAATCATTAATCTTCCGATCCTCGACCGCTTTGTGTGCCGTATTAAAATGTAATGTCTCTTAGAATGTTGGCATTTAGAAGACCAAATCTTTCATGAAATGTAATTAAAAAATTTACAGCAGTAAACACACATACTGAGTATGTCATGGTAATAGTTTCATGACATTTGGGCAATTATTTATATTTGCAGAATTTTTAACACCCTTTATTTTGACAATTTTGCTGTCCTAAAAGCTGAAATATCTTAGCTTTTTCGCCTTAAGAAGACTAAATCTTTCATGGAATGGCATGAAATTTCTACAGGAGTGAACACATATAGTGAATATGTCATGGTAAAAGTTGGATACATTTGCCTAAATAATATTTTGAACAGTCTTGATTTTGAGAAATCATAAAGTACAACAAATCCGGTCATTTAAGATCAGTGTTGTGACCATGCGCTTGAAATACTGTACGAAAACTCCTGTTTAAAAAGTTCTTGCTGCCCAAAAAACCAGAGCAGCTCAAACAGGCACTTAAGAAACATATCAAACTTCTGTATCTCTACCATGGTATTTATGGTGATACAGGACACATCATACGTCTTGCCTCACCACGACGTGACTGGTTGTGGTCGTTAATATTCAACAGAGGTTCCTCGTACGTATCGGCGAAGGTGATCCACTTCCATGAGCACGGCTGCGAAGGAGACTACAACTGAGACTACCATCAATAAGGCATTTTATAAAGCGAAAGTACATTCTCATAAGCATTCGAGGAAGGAAAATCGTCGCTAATTGGACTAAGATCTAGAGCTGAGCGAGCGAACAATATAAAAGCTTAAAATTTTATGTTCTATGACTGAAGTTGTCTTATTATTTATACTTCGATTATTGAGATTCTTTGTTTTCTGCTCCGATCTCCGGCTAGAGGCTTCCGTGGATAGTATTGAGTGTTTTTAAACAAATGGACACGGCTATATATACAATTTAGGTCCGTACTCCTTCCATAACATAGCAATTTGTGACTGAAGTCTGATCATAATGTCCTTGTTTATAGAAATATTATAATTGTGGCTTTTGACCTTTTTATAGTCAAACTGTAAATGTTACAGAATGTAATATATAAAGTGGTAAGCTGTAGTGCTAAGTGTGACTCGAACCCAACGACCTCCAGGTTACACGTACCTCCTGGTTACACACTTAGCACTACAGCTTACCACTTTATATATTACATTCTTTACACTTTAAGTTACTAGTGCTACGCGGCAAACATGATTCAATATCATAACTACATATACATATATAATCGCTGTGACCCCATAAAGCGCACCAATACCCACGATTGCTCTCATCTGACTTGATAGCTCAGTTGGTAGAGCGCCAGACATGTAACCTGGAGGTCGTTGGGTTCGAGTCCCACTTGGGTCAGAGATTGTTTCTCTTTCCCTCGTAGGGCGTGCACACTTAGCACTACAGCTTACCACTTTATATATTACATTCTTTACACTTACTAGTGCTACGCGGCAAACATGATTCACTGAATATCATAACTACATATGTAAATGTTACAGTCTGACTAGAAAGAGGGTCCTATAAAGCGGGTCCTTTATCGATATATAAATAGAATAAATAATCAAATATTGTATTTGTTATAGCAGGCTGAGTATGCATGCTTTTACTCTTCACACACTCCCCACTTATTATACATTAACCGTTTTAGACACTTATTTTTTTAACTACACTCAACTCACGGTTGATTTTTATATCAGCTACCCAATTGTATCGACCAGTGTCTGTAAATAAACCTAAATATACACCATATATAAAAAGGATCAATAGAACGGGCGCCTTTGGATTTGCCAGTGTGTCCTTCAGGTCATTCTCATTCAATTGTGGGTTCAGACTGAGGCATCTCAGCCTTCCTGATTGCTTCTGTTGCTTTACTGAATATCAACCTCAGTCTGACTGATTAAGCTGAGCTATGAGCAAAGTTCTCCAGCAACCAGAAAACTGATGTTTTCCGAAGCTTTCGATGGCGCTCGGACTCGGACAATTAAATTTTGTCATTGAAGTTGGACTCGAGGTTGAGTAATCAATGATATGGTGAGTAGTTTAAACTTTTGTTCCGCATTTAGGGGAGGCTCTCGAGTTGATCATGGTTGTCTTGTAATGTCGATAACATTTTTCGGCTCCTCATTCAGTAAAAGAACTAAAAGAAATATTGTATTTATTTTTGTTATGGCAGCTTACACCTGACGTGCATGGGCCTGATACTCCCAGAAATTTAGGATACATGCAGAGATATCGAAACCCTGACCCAAATTAAAAGCGTGAAAAATCGTAAAATGGTACTCTTTTCAAGGCTTGAAACTAAAATATGAGACCCTATTTAAGGGACAAGTGAATACTCAAAATTTATTGAACATTTCGTTTTTATTTCTCTCAGTCTGTGTAATGCTTTACGTTTATTGAAGATTGTTACGTTTATATTTAGCGGACGTTGAGCAAATGCACGATGTCAAGAGTTAGGGAAACAAAAAAAACGTACCCAATTATAGGATCGGATATTTTATTTAAGGATGATAATACAGAATATGAGACCCTATTTAACGGTCCGGCACCTCGAAAACTATACCTACAACAACAACATCGTTATGTGGACCCGTACACAATCCAGTGCGTTTTCGGTTTTCACCAAATGTACTTTACATTGCGTGAACGCGATGGTATATACCTATATGGCTTATATATGGTTGAATACAAGATAATCGACTCACGTGATGATTTTTGAGGGAGGGGGAAAATCAGAGAACCTGTAGAAAAACCCTTCTCGTAGTCAAACAAAGAAGCATGCATGCCGATATTGGCCATGTTCGATGCACTCACTTAAACTGGTCATTGTCCGCCTTGGGATCTAGTCTGTTTGCCAGAACTTTGAGTTGGATTTTGGATACATACGAGAGACTTATCGTGTGGTGTTCTTCACATTTGCTTGTATTGATTTTCTTCTAAAACGGTACAAGAACACTTCCCAAGAACTAGTCTTCCAGCCATTCTCCATCCTCGTATATTGCCTTGCTTGCCTTGCATACAGGGGCGTAGCCAGCAGTTTGCATAAGGGGGGGGGGGAAGAGGGCACTCCACCAAACTCACGAATTTCGCTACTGCAGTACTCTTTTACATAGAGAACGCGGTCTTTTGCACCAATCTCGTCTATTCAGGTACATCTCAGTTTTCAGTCACCAACCTTTTCCAGTAAGACTGTCGCATTGTTCACTGACTCCCGGTAAATCACTTAGCTTATTAGGTGCGTTACTGTGACGTTACTTTTCAGTTGCGTTTTTTTACGAAAGGGGAGAGGGCCCGGGCCCCCTTCTGGCTACGCCCCTGAGCATAGCTCAGTCTATGTACAATCTTTGTCTGTTCCTCCTCATCAAGTCCACACCGGGATTTCGTCTGTCCCTTTTACCTTCCCATATTTTAGCATTTTGATGGCTTCTAGCACATCACTATGAAGAACGTCATCGTCTCTCCGAGAAAATGATGATTAAGTTTCGGTTAGATATTATTGACGAAGTAACAACCTTTCGAAGATCCGAATATTTTTTTTAAAGTCAACCACCCACCCTTCGAAACAGTTTCTGTGATTTTTGTAACGTTCCATTGAGTCTCTTCAAAAAATTAATTATATATCCCTGATGAAATTTCACCCGATTCCAAAAGCAATTGCACCAACGTAACCTTTAATAATGTAGTTCTCCGATGCATCTTTAAATTTGAAAACAGAGTCGTAGGGTGACTATGTGTTAACACAAATAACCTACCTTCACAGCATTTTGTGATATTTTACAGGTTTTAGAGCAATTATAGCTTCACAGGTTTACAAATTTTTGTATCTAAATTAATACTCAATTTATTTACGATTGCAGTGCATTCAAACAAACACTGAACATCTACTAAGAATTAAGCCGAATTATGGAAGCCCAGAACGGTATTTCCTATTACCGTTTTCCGCTTTTGCTCGTTTTGGTACCAAAACCGATAATAGGCAACATATTTTCTATTTCCTATTACCGTATTCCGCTCTGTTGCTCGTTTTTAATTGTTTGTATCACAATTAATATTCAATCGATTACAATTTTGTTTGCAGTAACAAACGCTACGATGGCAGTGGATTCAAACAAACATTGAATATCTACTACGATTTAAGCTGAACAGTGAAAAATGTTGTTTAAAGTTGACCAATGGTTGCTAAGCAACAGCGCAGTGTAGTCACGTGATCATTAGGTATGTTGTAGCTCCATCCTATGTCAAGATCTCCACCAAAGTTCATTGGAAATCAAGAAATATATAGTGTTTTAGTAGGGGTTGGGGTTAACTCTGGTGGTTGGGGTTGCTACTTAACATTAATTTACTGGTTTTCGTGCAATTATAGCTTCCAGGTTCACTTCAAATTTGTGTATCTCAATTAATATTCAATCGATTTCAATTTTGTTTGCAGTAACAAACGCTACGATGGCAGTGCATTCAAACAACATTGAATATCTACTAAGAATTAAGCTGAACAGTGAAAAATGTTGTTTAAAGTTGACCAATGGTTGCTAAGCAACAGCGCAGTTTAGTCACGTGATCACTTGGTATGTTGTAGCTCCGTGCTATGTCAAGATTTCCACCAAAGTTCATTGGAAATCAAGAAATATATAGTGTTTTAGTAGGGGTTGGGGTTAACTCTTTATTATTGACTATTTATAATCTACAAATACGTTATAGGTTTAAGACATAAACATGATTTAATTTACCTTGTACGAAAAGCAACTGAGGAACACGAAATTAACGAGAATTCTTACAAAGAAGGTACAGTTACTTGACCTAAAGATTAGGCTGCATCAAGAGAAACTTAACACGCGATAGCGATAAGTAGATTTATTCATGTGTAAATAAACTGAATACTTTAAAATTCATCATTTCAATACTGTTTTCTGGAAATAAAATTTAATTACTGTTAGTATTCCAATATTTTTATTTTTCACTTAACCCACCGAATTGGCGAACCTCTATTATATATAATATGACACAAAGTGTACTAAATTCTTTATGCATGTTTAACTGTATTCGTTTTTAAGAACCACTCACTCTACGTGTGGCCTTAATGAACCCGTAAACCAACACGCAACTCGAACAGTTACGAGAACACGAAGTACATTGTATGTTTCATGCAACACCTGTAAGTGTACCCGTAACGGATTCTTAAGTGTCCCTCTTAAAGTGAACACTTAAGAGGAGGTTTTATGTAACCGGGCCCTGGCACTGAAATGTATGAAAGATGTGCTAAACAGTCGCGTACCACATGTCCCTGTTGGATTCGAACCAACTACCTTATGGAAGGCATACCATTGGGATTGTGCGGTGTGGCGGGCTGTGTTGAGATGAACTCGATGAATTGAAGCAGACATGATTCAGATCAGATGTACCGAGTATGAGATCGTAGTAACGCAACAATAAAAGGATATGACGCATTCAGTCCTGTTTGGACCTTTTGTTTCGGTAATGAAACCATAGAAACAGTTTAGTATGCAACATACAGTGGTCTGGGTTCATGTAACTAAGGTGGGCCTTGATTCACTTTTTAAAATACCTATGATGTGAACAAAATCCATCCAATTAGAACTGAAATGAATTGGTGACGGTGGTCTTTCCAAACTTTTTTAACAATGTAGTTAAATAACACAAAGATAATTTCTACATTTGCCGCCGGCAGGAAAAAGTTGAAAATTGAAGCAAAATGCCTTGATTAATAACACAACAAATGAATAAATACGTGGATGAATATTGATAACAAGTTAATCATATCATTTTTTCTTGCTACTTTGGATTAAAATAGTTTGAATTCGGGAGATGTTTCGTAAACAATGTGCGGGTTGCAAAATCTAAAGAACTCCCTGAAAATAAAACACAACGAACATAATTAAGTAAGAGAGGGAATCCCCTAGCACTGACATGCAGCTGTGCGATAATAAAAATGATAAAATCAATTTTTAAGAACCGAAAGCAGTTGAAGCAACAATCCCTGGCGGCATTTTATTAGACATTGTCATCGCATAGCTTACATGTATTGAGAGATGCCCTCTCTTACTTACACTCTCTTAGTAATAACTAGTTAATAGGCCTTACGTATGATGACGTCACGCTTTTGTGGTTACCACCAAGCCTCACTTTGGCACAGCATTTCCTCTCAACACAAAAGTGACAAAAGCGTGACACCATCACGTATAAGGCCTATTTGTTCACTGATTACAGTATGTTTTTTAATTAGGAACAAAATAAAGCAAACTCCTCTCTCAAGTGTTTCTTGTGATGCTCCTTCAGCCTGTCAAGGTCGGCATCACTTATGGAAATGTCACGTCTTGAAAAGTTTTCATTCTTGTTCATGATACATCTCTTCTTTGCGTGATAGAACACCGCCTCAGGCTTGATCGAGTATGTCATCTCACCCGAGCTATTCCTGTACATGCGTAGTTCTTGCCTTGTTAGAACAATGTCAAACGGAGGAGGAGGGACATGGGGACGAATACGAAGCATTTTCTTGCACCCATAACAAACGTATGCTCTACAGTCACTTAGCCATTGTAGGCTATACGTGTTGATGTTGCTTGAACATGAGTTAGTTGGAGTTCTATGTACTCGGTCCCCTTCAGTCCTAGATTGCCCTTTTCCCCTAGGTTTTCTATACGTTTTTGTCCTGGCTTAGCTCCTGCATTTAAAGGAGCATTCCTGCTGGCAGTCTTGAGGAGATTCACTTGCTCTTTCAGTCTATGAAAGTAAGCTAGGCAGCAATTGTATGTTGGCAAATTGAACGTTCTTTCTGCACAGAGCAGTTACTACAATTGGCCTTTCCAGAATCGAGAAATGTAACCGTATGAGGGTTTTGTGGGTTAGTTTGCGAATAGACAACCCTACCCATATTGCTGCTTCCGGGTATGTGTACGATGTATCCTGGACTGGATACCAGAGAGACAGCCTTATCCCACATGTTGCGATGGGTTGATACTGGAAGCTTAGATGTTCCAAAGCTAATTCCAGACTGCGGCATCAAATCAGACAAATCATGGGGTGTACACGTACGTCTTTGTGTGGTCTCTGGTGGATCTTCAGTGACTTCAAGTACCGGTATGTCATGCGATGTCAAAGTTGACGTTGCGGTAGGGTTTACCTGTTTCTCCTTCAGAGTGGAATTTTTGAAACGCTGTAGATGACGTTTCCTCTCAGTAGCATTTGCCTCACTCCAACTCTCGGAATCTTTCTGTAGATATTGGTACTCTTGCCTCAACTGATAGGGTCCCTGGTTGATAAGCGCACGTTGCACATTTCTTTCTTGCCGATCAATGATGTTCTTTATGGCATCCACGCAGTCGATCCATCGTTTGTTCTCTCGCCCAGTTTCTTTCTTGATCACTTCATTGATTGATTCATTTGCATTGTTATAAAAGAAATCATATCCCAGACCAATATCCCTGCGAATAGGATATAATAATCCCTCTTTCATGTCTTTCACTTCATGCTTACAAAACCAGTCATAGAATTGCACGTCCTTCGATTTTCTTGCTTCCTTTTCACGTTCGTCCCATACTTCTCGCAAGAGGTAAAGTGCTTCATCGACGTCATTGTTAGTTTCTTTATCGACAAGGCCAAACTCTTTCAATGATTCATTTCCAAAGATGTCAGAAATGAACTGTTCTTTGTATGGAGCACTACAATACAATAATACAATAACTTTTATTTAAACACGATAAAATATTAAAGCGTTACCGCTTGCAGGGTCGTGTATAACACTAAAATAAACTAATTAACTATATACCAATTTCACATTAGCATGTTAACTAATAATATTGTTAAAACTAACTATTTAAAATCAACACTGATATAGAAGTAAAAGTCAAAATCTGCTGTGTCCATATCATTGTTATTAAGCATCTATACTTAAAATTAATAATTCATATACCTGATACCCAAAGACGACAGCTTTGCTGTAACATCATCTTTAAAATGCTTAGCACACAATGTAGTGGTTGCTATTGGTAACTTCGAAGAAAATCCTTCTAGGGCCCGATCCCTGTCTCTGCCGATGGCCAGAATATTTTTTGCTCCTCGGTGCAAATTAGTCACTGTATCGCCAAAATAACTAAATGCATCTCATGTTTTCCGTTGGTGCATTAGTACTGGGCCAAGCATTGTAGGGCTTTTTGAATTCCTATCGTTGCGAATTTTAAGCATCGGGTGCCTAAATGTCGTAGGTGTTACGTAGTAAGAACCTATGTTATAGGTAGTGTCTATACCAACAATGCTAAAGTTTTCTATGTTTGTGCAGCATTTGACCATCTCCTCCATTTGACTGTCTTTAGCAAGAACGCATGTTGGAAATGGTGCTGCTTGAATGTTTCTTATAAAAGCATTCCCACTGGTCTCTTCATCCTTGCTTTGACTGATCAACAAAAACAGCTCGTCTTTCTCATTTGACCCGGATGTTTGGGCAGTATGAGACTGCTTTCTGTTGAGGTTTTTGACTTGATTTATATTCCGAGGAACTGAAGAGGTAGATTTCATTTCCATAACTCCTCCACCCAGTTCAAATACCTCATCGTATACTACGGTTGGTCGTCGGTTGTTACCAAGCCTCTTCTTGTTTCAGTTACAGTGCTGGGTTTTGTCCTCAGATAAGGTGTACTGCTTCCCTTTGTATTTTTCCTGGGAGGAACTGTTATACAGTGTTCTTCGTTTTCGAAGTAGTACATTAATAGGGAATATCGTGTGCATTTGTCTTTGTCGTTATATATATACATTTCATAATACCGTCGAGTGAAATCTCTGTTGGTGCGATGTTTCCAGTAGGTTCGCTTTATATGAGATATTCCCTCCTCCATGTGACCTGGCTTGCTTTTGAGTTTCACTACTTTTTTCACAGACCCATCGCTCTTTCTCTGTACTGAAACGTAGAAATGGTGTACCCCATTGTTTTGAAACTTCCCTAGGTCGTCACCCTTAAAATCATAACAGCGGTTACCTAGCTGTTCATTGTCAATAATGAATGCAGCATTTTGCTGACATTTTGTTGGTATTTCAGTACATGCTTGGACAGAAGAGGCATTTAACAGGCTTGAAGTTATACTACTTATAGTCGGATTTTTCCTCTCGTGTAAAATCATTGGAATATTTGGATTGTCATTAAAGTAGGTGAGGTCGCAAGTATCTAAAGTTGCTTCCATCTCTTTATGATCATCAGTGGACAAATCATATGATGACGAACTGTCAGATGAAGATGAGCTAGCAGATGACACTGCCGACGTATCAGACGCCCTAGTAGCTTGCTTATGCAATCCTTTCCGTGATTTATTTGCTTCTTGATGTTGGGCTTTTAACCTGAAAGTAATTAGCCAAACATGTCAGGAGCAATAGATTTAAGAATATAAATGCCAAATTTAAAATCGCTCCATCTTCCATTAAAGTTATTGCCTGTACTATACCTTTTTACTTGCGAAGAACGCCTGGTGGTTTTAGTGTTGCTGATCTGAAAAAGAAGTTGAGAAATATGCTTATATCAGTTACGCAACTGTTCAGGCCTAAAACTTTGTAAAAGCATCCCTGACAACACTTTTCGGAAAAAAATAGAGCTAACACATCAGAATATAGTTACGTTCCAATTTTTTAGCAGGCTGCCGAAAGTTTCCGAGGCTATCACTGATTATTTCTAACATATGCTTGTCACATCAGATGTACATACCTTAGGCTTGGCGCTATCGATATCAGATTCATCAGTGGAGCTGATTTCTATGACATCGCATTGTAGTTTCAGAGGACTGCAGCTGAGATCCAAGGGTCGCGCTCGTGTCTAACATGGATAACAACCCATCAGTTAGAAAAGGTAGCAAGAAGTTATTGGATATTTACATGTATGGCTGTTGATGCCGTCGCGCTTTGTTTTCTTGGTTGGGGGGGCGGAGGGTGGCATGGACTGCTGCTGGTGGTTTCTAGCCTGTGCGAGCGACACAGGGAGGGGGTGGGAAAGAGAAAGAGAGGGGTGAGGTGGGAAATAAAAGAGGAGGTAGGTGGGAGGAAAGAGGGGGAGGAGAATGGGGGCGTCTACAGCAAAAGCCCACATAATTGGATGCGTCAGGGGCTGCGAAATTATGATTCATTCATTATATCATTAATATGCATAGCCTCGGAAACATTTTAAATAGTGTCTGTTGTCTGGTACAAATATACATGTACGCCATTACTGATAATAATATCACGGTTCCCTGAGGTTTCATTGTTTATTACCTATAATTACTGACCTTTTCATATTTGAATCCACCAAGGGGACGTCTTGCAATACCTGGGCTGTATTCCTCTTCGTCCCATGAGGTGTGTGTTAACGTTTTCCTCTTCTGATCAAGCAATATATAGAGGTTATTGACCAAGCGTGAGGTCAAGATGGGGGATATTGGCCAAGTTCATTATTTGCGTGTTTTAGGGACTGTTCGTTTATTTTCAGAATAAGCACAACAAAAATGTACCCCCCAAAAAATTGAATTCTTAAAAACATACCCCCCGCCCATTTGTTACCATCACAAAAAATATATCCCCACTTTCAACAATCCCCCACACACACACACACCGCCTAACCTAACTTCATCAGTCTCACATGCAAACTATACCGATAATTTACCTTAAAAGTTGAAGTGCGAAAACGCCGAGGTCGTTTTCCAGAAAAACCAGCTTTAGGATTTGTGAGACTGTCATCTGAGTCTTCTACCATGTCGGCATCCTATAAAACGTATTTCAGTTAATTATCCTTTATTTAATGCTGTTAATGAAATCTTAACTCAATAGCAGCACCCTAAAAGTATAGTAAGCTTCCTTAGCTTCTTAAGGGCGCGTTCTGGACACGTTCCAATTATTCCAAAATCAGAATACAATGTAAAACAAAAAAATATTTAGTACATCATTTGGAAGTATTTTTTGTTTCTTGGAACTATAAGCAACATTGTTTTATTGGTGTAATGTGGGAGGGTCTAATCGTTTTATTTCTTTTCTTTTTTTCCTTTCTATATTTGGGCAAATAAATGCTATGTTACCCTTTTGTGATAGTTTTTGGACTTTTATATACAATACGTATATATTTTCTAGCTTTAATTTATTAGTGGCACCACGATCAAATGTTTTTTTTCCCTTTTTCGAAGTCTCCAAAGGTATTCAAAATCAATGGGGAGGAACAAAGCAAAGTCTGGCTATGTTCATTACCGTGTGACATCAAATTACTTAGTGTCCCACATAACTGATTCCGTACGTTGCGTCGTCTGGTGTAGCTTGTTCAGTCTTTTCTAATTTATCGGATTGTACATGGGGCCTTGTACATGTGGCATTTAAGTGTAAATCCTTACGGAAACTTTAACAATAACTTTTATTTTAATACTCTTCTTTGATGATAATCTTATATCATTTACAACATTAATCTAAATATAAAAGCAAATAATTATACTTTGTCAGTTTTTAGCACTTTTAGCACTCGCCAATGGGATTATATATTACTGAGACTTGCGGAGTTCTATATTTAAAAGCGTATATTTACTAAAACAATTTAAAAAATCAAGAAAATCATAAAACATTGAAGCAAACAAGGAAAACAGCAGTAGAGGTACCTTTGAAAGACGTGACGCTAATAAGTTAAAACCAACAGTTGGTTGATGTAGTTCTTCGTCGTCAGTAGAACTTTCGTTCCGCTTCTCCTTGTGGAAACACAAAAAGGACATTGCATAACATGATTTGCTATGAATCTATCTAAATTCAACCAAAAATAAAAAAAGGCAAAAGGTACCTGGACAGAGAGCGCAAGCGCAATCTTCATAGCATTTTGCTCATCTTGCTGCTGGTAGTAACTCCAACACGTTTTTGGAGCCAGCTTGTCGTCGGTTTCAGAGCCTGATGAAAACCCTCGTACAACATCAGCATAGCTAGTTCCTGGCTTTGACCACGATGAGGGATTCATTTAAAAAGTGCAAAATATGTGCTCGAGCAAATAAAGAGAATAGCTGGAAGATCTTGATCTCACTGTATTTATATATCACCGCACCCTTTATATAAACAGGGTAGACTTTTCATCCCTAAAATATACAGTCAATCAGAAGTCTGGGAAGCTTTTGACGAGCACAGCGCGCACGCGTCCGGCAAGTTTCCCGCACAAACGTTTCTAATTTTAGGAATGTCTGCATGTCTACATTCTTAGCCTGAGATTTTAACAGGTTGAAGGTTTCTTAATTTGTAATTCACTGTGAGTTTACTAAGTTAGAATTTTCGTAAACATTTATTGAGAATTTATCGCGGGGGCATTTGCCAGCAAAGACCGTTTTTTTTTTGAGGGGGGGGGGGGGTGGGGTTGGGGAATTGGCAAAAGTCAACTACTAAATTTTACTTCACTGTTTATAATTTGTACTTGTTACAAAGCCTCACGGTAGGGAATTTGCATAGCTTAGGGGTGGAAAATAAAATGTTATTCCGCCGTTCCGGGATTCCGTCGAGCCGTCAAGCCGTCGAGCCGTCAAGCCATCAAGCCGTCGAGCCGTCGAGCCGCAAATTACACCATCCGGGCTCATTATGCGTAAAACGGTTATTTCCCGGATATTTGAAATTACAGTAAATGTATGGATTTTTAGTTCGAATGGCCGTTTGCTCTAAAATAAAATTCAATAAATCGTCAAAATAGTCTTACCTGTCTCTTGTGTGTTCCTTTCAGTTTCTGTGAAGTTTCAAGCCATTCCGTTCAATATTGAGTGAGTTACAGCAATTTTTCTTCCCTTAGTATAATTATTGGGAAGGTAGCAAACTCGCGGCCGATCAGCTGCAGAACATCGCCTCGAATTCCCACAAAAATCCCGTACATCGCCAAAATTCCTTCAAATAACGGTTGCCTAAACACAGGTCCTTCACCACACTCAGCTTCACTTTCACTGCTTTACTCTAACCGGAGAAAAATGCCACGTAGTTTGCAGTTTTCGAGTTTCGCGGATGTTCTTGTCCATCTGACCTGCAACGGGCTCAGACCTCAACATATATACCTTATTTTAAAAGCGGTATTTCAATAAGTGGTTTAATGGTCCAGTGGTTTAGATTATGCGCTTTTGATCCAACGACCGGAGTTCGAGTCGTACACCGCGCACTAAAAATTTTTTTTTTACTTCTTTTTCTCTTTTCTCACTTTTATTTAATCTTTTCGTCTATTTTAGGTATTAGAGCCGCCTTCTACACTAAAAATAAACAAAATATTGATATATATGTTTGAGGTCTGAGCCCGTTGCAGGTCAGGGCCCGGTTCCTGAAAGCCCGATTAGCGCTAATCCAGAGTTAATTACCATGACGACTAATATGTTTTGTTGAGAGTTAATCCAGGATTAGCGCTAATCGGGCTTTCAGGAACCAGGCCCAGATGGACAAGAACGTCCGCGAAACTCGAAAACTGCAAACTACGTGGCATTTTTCTCCGGTTAGAGTAAAGCAGTGAAAGTGAAGCTGAGTGTGGTGAAGGACCTGTGTTTAGGGATTTTTGTGGGAATTCGAGGCGATTTTCTGCAGCTGATCGGCGGCTGATCGGCCGCGAGTTTGCTACCTTCCCAATAATTATACTAAGGGAAGGAAAATTGCTGTAACTCACTCAATATTGAACGGAATGGCTTGAAACTTCACAGAAACTGAAAGGAACACACAAGAGACAGGTAAGACTATTTTGACGATTTACTGAATTTTATTTTAGAGCAAACGGCCATTCGAACTGAAACTCCATACATTTACTGTAATTTCAAATATCCGGGAAATAACCGTTTTACGCATAATGAGCCTGGGGTATCTGTGGTACAAGCCGATTATTCCATTTTTTTTCATGGATTAGTACTAATTTTACGTTTACGAGCTATGGGTCGGACTTTTTCGGAGCCTGCAATAAAGTTAAGATAAGTTAAAGCATTGGTAACCAACTGTCTTTCTTGTCCTTCATCGTCATGGTCAATGATTTCTGTTTGTTCCGCCGCCATCTTTGTTTTGCTCGTACCCAGCTCCCTCTCGTATCCACTTTTCCTCATTCCCAGCCCCAAAAATATGCAAAATGGCCTATTCTGCCCGGATTATGCCACAATTACGTTTTCTGCTCCTGAGGCCCTATTATGCTCGAAATTCTGCCGGCAGAATGTGCTAAAGCCTACCGACAAGCGAGACGCGCGAGAATTTTGCCGAAAAAAGAAAACTTCCAGGTTCCTGCTACCTCCCTAACATTTCAAAATGTTGAAGAACTCCGGCAGTAAATGAGCTAGGTTTTTGGTGGTAATTCACGGCGATATCGAGTGGTACACACTCGTAAAAGCTTGGGTCGGGTCGAACTTCTGGGAAAGGAGTTTCTGATTGGTTTTCCTACTTTTAATCCTATTACCAAAATCGAAATTTCCTATCCCTTTTCCTACCATTTTCAATAACGTACACTCTACGTTTTATGGTAGCAAACCGGCCTTGAGCAGCTCAATTGCTAGCAGGGAAGTGACCGAGACGCATACAGATTGTTATACCACTGTGACAGGTGCACAGCATGCATGGGTAAGAGTCACTCTCCTCACTTGACTACACATGTGAGCATGTCTCGGATGCCTAATTGCTACCGATCGAGTTTCTTCAGGTACGTGACTGCGAAACAGTGGTGCCAGCTTAGTGCGAGCGAGTACAAAATAATATCAGAAGTGTGCATGGACAGTACTAGTGGCATATATGGCGAACTTTGGTCCGAGTGGTATCGGTAGTCCAAGTGGACTCGGTAGTCCAAGCTGCTGAGTCGAGTGGTCTCGGTGGCCAGAGTGGTCTCGGTGGCCAGAGTGGTCTCGGTGGCCAGAGTGGTCTCGGTGGCCAGAGTGGTCTCGGTGGCCAGAGTGGTCTCGGTGGCCAGAGTGGTCTCGGTGGCCAGAGTGGTCTCGGTGGCCAGAGTGGTCTCGGTGGTCTCGGCGGCCAGAGTGGTCTCGGCGGCCAGAGTGGTCTCGGCGGCCAGAGTGGTCAGAGTGGTCTCGGTGGCCAGAGTGGTCTCGGTGGCCAGAGTGGTCTCGGTGGTCAGAGTGGTCAAACTGGTCTCGGTGGCCAGAGTGGTCTCGGTGGTCAGAGTGGTCAAACTGGTCTCGGGTCTGTGTTGTCGTTGGTTCCACAAACGGACACCTCTTGTAAGCGGGCGCGTCCACATGATCCAAAATAATCTATATTACAATCCTGATTACAATATTCATTGAATATTTCATTTTTCAGATGTAGCCAGGTTTAGTCTATACTTAGTTAAATAGTTAAATCATAGATCTGAGCGGGTTACAATAAGTCGCCCAATAGTATTCACTAGTTAACTAATTATATACTTAAAGAGGAAAGAGAAAGCATTGATGAGAAATCTGCATGTGCGCATCCACGAGTTCATTCATTAAATGCGAACAGCGGCGACCATTTTCGCGCACAGACATATCTCAATTGGACGCCCGGATCAATATTTTATTTATTTTTTCCTAAATACTCATGCACTTGGACGCTTTTAAGATTTAAATATCCAATTGAGATCGAGTAAGAGCTAAAAATAAGTTTGTTTTTTTTCAAATTTACAAAAGTTCATTATTCCCCCCCCCCCCCCCGATAAAAAAAACGCGGTCTTAAAATGAAGTATTTTTTCGGGTAGAGGTGAGAAACCAAACAAAATTTTTGTGTAAATGGTAAACAACCACAGGTCCATTTAATTATCTTATTATCTCAAATCCGGTTATTTTGGTTGGTAAACTTTAAATGGAAAATGCTATTTTGGTTCGTCCGACTGGAAAATTCCTGAAATAAACTGTTCATCTGAAAGGATGGTCCTCTTTACCCAACCGATACTGGTTAAGTACGGTGGCCCACTGAAATTATTGAAAATTCTAGTTTAAACCCGGAGGGGGGTTACTCCCTAAAAAATATGATCGGGGTCGACGGGGTGTGCCGCTGAGCCGTTGAAACCCTTACCCTAATTGTATTTTTGCGACACTGTTCCAGACAAAATGACAAAAAAGGTAACCTGTTCCAGACCAGACTCCCGCCAGGTACTTTTACCTCCGCCGCGGAATGTTGTAACTTCCGCCGTGTATTTCTATTCCCGCCGTGTATTTTCACTTCCGCCGTATCCTTTCTCGCGGTTTTGCCGTGATTTTATCGTGTAATCGTGCCGTCGGATTGGTGATTGTGCCGTGATTTTGGTAATTGTGCTGTGGCTTTTATGGCTTAAGAAACCGTTCAAAATATCCCGGGGCTATTTCCGATATCGAAAATTCAATTGTCGATACCGGTAATGTAATGTCGATACCGGTAATGTAATGTCGATACCGGAAATAAATCAGACCCCTCCAAAACAATTACGGATACTAGGAATTAACCAGACTCTGATTTATGGTATTTACGTACCCCGGGTTCGATAACGAAAGGTAATTGAGTCTTATTACCGATATCGGTAACATAGAAGCTGATGTCGGAAGTAGTAACATAAAAAAAACGTTTTCGATATTTAGCTGATCAACTGACGACCAAAATATATTTGAAAATAATAAAAAAAATAAAAGAAGGTAAGTCCGGTCAGCAATAGAGGGTTAGGTATACATAAAATATTAGAGTGAAAAATTTAACATATAAGATATATTTTAGGAAAGGTTCACAGAAAAAAAAAGTTTTGTTGAAAAAAAAAACCTGTAAAATATTCTAAAAAGTATATGAAACGAAAATCAAAAACTGGAAATAAATGAAGTTGAGTTGTTAATGTCATTTTTAGTTTATAATTCCCCTCAGTCAAATTAAAATGTTTTGCAAGTTGATCCCTTCTACTTTGTAAGAAAAAGGCTCTCATTTTAAAACGAAATGCATGTTCCGCTAGTGCATTCATAGTTTTTCAAGACGTCGAGCATGCATTATTTAGGATTAGAGACTGATGTGCGTGCTTTATTGACAAATACAGACACGCACTGACTGCACGATAAATGAATACTAATGAAGAATGAAGAAATTTTGAGTTCACCGTTCAGTCATGAAATCACTGTATTTCTCAATAAAACAAAGTCTCTAATTAACATTTAATATTCAAACTGAGTGCAAAGCAGTGAGATTCACTTGAAATCAGTTGTTAATAACAATTTTATGAAGAAGTCAAATATTCCGGATGAATAACATTATTTGTGTAGGTATCACCACGAAGAAATGTCATTTCAATAAACCATGAATAAAACAGGACTTTTTAATAATATAGAACTAATATACAATACAATATGTTTTTATTGGCACTTTGATACAATTTATGTACATCAGTGTAAATCCAATAATTGAAATAGACTTTAAGAAAATATGAAAAACCGTAACAAGCGAGAACAAAATATATATCTATACATACATACGATGTAAATGAAGATGTCTAAGTGCTAAGTTAAAATTTCGTCGTATAGATCCATGATTTGTTTTATATACACACTACTATAAACTTTAAAAAATATATTCGTCTTTCATGGACATAATGTATTAAAATAGACTAGTAGGATCAAACGAAGAGAATGATGGATTTGTAATATATAACTTTTCTATAAATAGAGAACGAGCTTCTATCATCCTACGATGCCCACACTAAAAAAGGTAATGAAATTCATTACCAATCTCATTTGAGGAACAGATGGTACAAACTCTTCAGTGATCCCTTTGAATTTGTTTGTAGCGACCTCGTTCAATTGGGAACGTGTGAGCTGATAGCCTTAATTTGGATACAGCTCTACGGGTTTTGAAATCATGAACTTTATTTAAATCAGTAACTCTCGAAACCGTGATCTCGCTTAACTGTTAAAAACAATTCCAATTTTGATCCTTTGTCTCCCTTTGTTATTTCATTTCTCTCTGCATTCCATCTATCTATATATACCTGTTTAATTTTTCCGTCACTATCCCAATGATTGATTTATGATTTAACCCTGACAAAATAGTAAGATTATTAGGTTTGATATCCCCTAATTTTAGTAAATATGATACTATAGTAAACCAAGATATAGCTCTCATCTTATTCAAATTACGAGATACTTCTAAGGCTCTAGCCAAAAATTGCTAGATTGTTGTGAACAAATATTTTAAACTATAAAAATGAATGAATAAGTTATTTTGTAAATGGTTCCATATTGTATATTTCCTGCCAAATTTTGGCGGGAATATTACCGAAATTCACAATTTCATAACTTTTCTCCCTCTTAGCCAATCGAAGTCGAGTTTTCGGTTACTTTGTTTTCAACATGATGGCAAATCGAAAATATAAAATTTATTGATGTTAAAGGTAATTGAAAACATTGAGAAACCTATTGTAAATGGATACATGACGTAACTGTGACGTCATCAAATCGGTAGTTCAAATCATCGAATTTTGTTTTGGTCATCAGTCTTAATTCTCCCGCAAAAATTAAATCCTTACCATTAAAAACTTTTGAAAATATAGCGAAGTGATCGATTTTAGGGTCATTTCCCCGAACCGTGATTATTTATAAACACCTTTTTACTGTATTATATCGACCTTTTACAGCTATGTGTTGCCACGCAAGACCAGTAGTTAGATATAATCCAATGTAGAGTCGAAAACCAGATAGCAGTATCGGAGTTTCGTTTTTAATAGATTTCGAATCGCAGGCTCGAAAGCATTGCCATTTTCACTACTGAACTGACAAATCGAGAAAAAAAGGAAAGTCCTTAAATTAAATCGGTATGTTATTTGATTTCATTCTGTAAGATTTGATACGCTGTTGGAGTTTATTTTGACGCAAATATTTTTTTCATTCTTACTTTCTCCGACACATTTCATTTAGATTTCAAACCCTCAATTGAATCTCCAAAGGTTTTAATTGTCTGAGTTAATGGTCTCGTGTAACATAACATAGCTATAAATTGACATTCGTCTCCCGAACTCCCATTAAAAGGGATGCATCGTCGATCGTTCATCGAACGTGGCTCAAATTTGTATGTCCTCGTATACGTAAACTCGTTCATAAATGAGTCATATGTGGGCTGATAATTAACAATGATTTTAGCATAAGGGGCCGACCATTTAACGTTTGAGGGGGGGGGGGGGTGGGTGGGTGGGTGGGTGGGTGGGTATCCTGCAAGCCAACGGTGTTAAAAAACAAATATCCTGCAAGCGGAAAAGCTTTGTTCTGGCTCCGCTCGTGCAACAACACTGCTAAAGAAACAAAAATCGAGCACAGACAAGAACACCCCCCCCCCCCCCCTCACAAGTCAAATGGTCGGCCCCTAACCAAGCCACCGTTCTATCATGCAATTTAGCAATCAAAGAAACCACAAAAATCGTCACAAAATGACAATTTTCATCCTAAATTAAAATTTATCCAAGTTAGCAAGAATTTCAAAGTATTGCTTGATTTAGCGAGAATATACTGCAAAATAATTTAAAATATAGGAAAACAAAATGTAAAGGGATATGTGTAGATTAGAGAGGATAAAGGATGCATTTTGTTGTGTGATATGTACGATCATGATCACAAAAATGAATTAGATTAATATTACTTCATCATGTAGACGTACGTTATTTTTTCTAATATACTCTTTATTTTTAGATCTGTAGTTTCCTCTGCCCTCTCTTCTATTGTTTTAAGAGCTACGTGGAATCCATACATCTGACCTTCCTTTAAACGAATGCTCTCGTGAGTGATAACTGTGTCCTTGGAAGTATCAGAACCAATGATGACAAGCCTGATATGAAAAAAAATGAGTATAACTTTTAACCTTGATTTCCAGCACAGTATTCCAGGAACCTTTCACAGATATTCGACAGCTTTTTAGAAACAGCTATTTAAGTTCTAGTTAAAATATACATAACATGAATATAGTCAACAGACCATCATCAACGTTTGTCATATTACAATACAAGAAAATTCCCTGAATGATAGTCAGTGAATTTGCGGAAAAGTAAAGCCGAAGCAAGATGCTTATTTGGGTTATAGCTTTTTACGTATAATACTGTAACAGAAAAAGACCTTATTCGATGTTACTGTCTTCCCCATTTTGTTCTTTGGTCTACTAGCTATCAGGACTCTATCAGCCTACTCCGGTTCCTAAAGTCGCTGTAAAGTAAGGCGATGAATAGCAACTTAAGGCAACTTAATGCCAAAAATCGGGAAATTTTAGGCGATTTCAGGCATGCAGCTTAAGAAAAAATGAAGGATTGCTTGTTGCAATGACTTTGGCAACTGAAGCAAAACTGACTATTAGTTAAAACTGCTGAATACCCTCTTAAAGATTTAAGGCGACTCAGTTTAAGTAAGAGTTTCATACCGAGAACCAAGGTTCTAAGCCCTAAACATCCCGAGGGCCGTAGGCCCCGAGGGATGTTTAGGGATTAGAACCGAAGGTTCGAGGTATGAAACTGACTTATATCACATTTGGCGAGGTTTTCTCAAATAGAAAGGAGGTTTAAAACTGAGTTATAAACCTCCCTGTAACAGTTATAAACCTCAGATTAATGATTTAATTAGTCTATTGTTCAACGGGTTTATACCAGAGTTTCACCCCGTATGAAGAACAAAGAAAACCGTGTCAAGTGTGATATAAGCAACTGTAGGACCCGGAGTAGGCCTATGATCAAACTTTATTATACGATAGTATATCCCTTCCTTACATATGGTCTACTTGCATGGGGAAACACTTACCCAACATCACTACAAAAGCTATCTATTATTCAAAAGAAATCCATTCGTATTATTACATTTTCAAAGTTTGATGCACATACACGCCCCCTTTTCAAGAAATTAAACATTTTAAAGCTAGCAGATCTGATATTCTTGCTTTCAGTTACGTTTATGTTTGATTATCATAATAATAATATCCCAACTTCTTTCTCGGAATTCTTCACTCTAGTCAATAGAATCCATGAGCATAATACTAGATTAGCTTCAAAATCAACATATTTTATACCAACTGTTCGAACAAACTACGGTAAATTCAGTTTAAGATATAAAGGTGCTGTAATCTGGAACTCACTTTCCGAAGAAAATAGGACAATTCAGTCAAGGAAACTCTTCAAATCTAGACTCCAAAAACAGCTCATAGAGAATTACTAATTTCATTTTTTTTTTCTTATACCCATCTTCTCTTCTAAATCTTGTATTTGCATCTCCCCATCTCCCTCCCCAAGATACCCGTGTGGAGTTTCATCGTCATTTAATGCTTAGTGTTATTGATGTCAAGTGTGATAATATACAATTGTGTTGTATGTTATATATATTTCTTCATGTTTCCTTTCTTTTTTTTGTTTTTTGTTTTGTTTTTCGTTATCTAGTTCGACCCATATTATACTGTCTATAAAAATATATTTCGGGATACCAGACTCGATTAGTTTTCTTCTAAGCTACTTCAGTCTGGTATCCCAATACTCTAACTATGGCAATTACATTTATTAATTACACTCCATGTAAATACAGAGTATGAATAAAGACTTGTTAGTTGTTACTATGTATAGATTATTATGCGGCTTTGCGGTATCGGTTCAGTCATAAGGGTTGTTTACCATTTACACGAAAATGTCGGTTGGAATGTAAATGGTAAATAATTTTTTGGAATTAATGGAACGTCTGAAAAGGTAGTCCAAAATTCCCAACCGAAATTTCTGAATGGGAAATCGTGTACCATTTACAATTCCCAGCCGGTCGTACCAGTTCCAGGCCTTATACGGAGCGATTTTCATCTGGAACGGTTTGTGTACAAATGGTAAAGTTTTCCGAATTTCTGGTGTAAATGGTAAACAATCAAGATATCTATACACAATATGCATAAAATACATTTTGATTACAAATGGATTTCTCCTGTCAGCAATGAATATTTGTGAAAACCAACATTGTCACGTAAAATAACATGCAAGAATAAGTAATCCTGTGAAATTTGAGTGTCATTGCTACAGAGTAACAAACTTTTGAAATAAGAGAGATTTGTATGAAAATAGTCAGCCAATTTGGCCTACCTCGCTGTCATGTTTTTCCTGAGCTTTAAAATGGTAATAACTTTGGAGAAATTTGTAATAAAACTATTAAATTGCATATGATGAATAACTTGTACTTGCTCTTTCAGGTTACAGTGTTAATTTTTTTTCAAATGTTAAAATTCTGAATTTATGTAAATTAGGTTCCAGCTTTATGGCAAAGGGGTACACGATGTCATTTGCACTACTTATGAACAGATTTATATATAAAGCCTTATGTTACCCGGATTAACTTTCAGTTTACCAAGTACACTGAAATAACCTTACCTAATGCCAACTCTTACAGGTGTTAGCGACGACATCAGCTGTAAGTAAAGGCTGCATTGTGTTGCCACAAACAAAAGCAGCCTCCACTTCCGCCCATGAGCTTCAAAGAGAGGACTCGTAAATGGTTCTTTGCCGCCTAGTTGTTCTGCACTACGTTGACACACATTTCTTTTAAACTGAGGTATCTCCCACACAAAACTACTGATGCTCTCTGTCTTGGGGACTAACACATCCAAATTCTATTAAAAGTAGAATGAAAGATCTGATTAGTTCTGTAAGATCATTATTGCTATTCAAACTCAAAACTCCACTTATGTACTTACTATGTTTTTACGACTCTAGGCATACACACGCGTATATATTTATTTTTCAATTCTACATTTGAACCTAAGCTTTCACAATTTTACACCTTAACGACTATTATTCTATTTGTAACTTTATGCATTTCGTTACTTATTCCATTTTAGCTAGTTAATTTAATTGTTTTACATTATTTTATTAGCACTTCATGTGTTGATAGGTGTAAGGCCGGTAAAATCAAGAAAGATGAGAAAGTTTGTTATCTTTGTATATTTATTCATGCCTCAACTATAACATTCAAATATCCTTCTTTTCACCTACTCATACGTATTCAGTAGCCAACTCGAAAGCTATATGCTACTTTGGCTTCTGTGCACAATTAATGTTCCTCAAATATATACTTTTATTATTGTAAATAATGAAAAAGTGCTAAAATAAAGAATAAACTTGCAAAATGGCCGAAAAAAGATTTGTATCTCAATTAATTAAGCTTGCTCTGCAATATATTTTATTCTGGTGGAAAAATAAACAAACACATTCAAGAAAACGCAGAGAGCCTTTCCTGAGATATAGTTGACTGTCCATTGAGCCTTGGCTTGACCAGGGAGGTGTAAACAAATTTTCATGTGCTGAAAATGGATTCTGTTATGTATTTAATAATCCTAATAACGATCTATTATGTACTGATTAACAACCGTGCATGACTTTATTCTAATCGTCCAATGAGATAAATACTGTGTGTAGTGAAAGTAAATGACTTGAAAGTATGTAGTCAAACCGAGGCTTTGGTTGTGGAGGCCAGGTTCAGTGAGCAGTCGACCATATTGATGGAGAGCTCGCTCGTTCAACTATTCTCTCATCCGTCTCTCCAGTGTGGGACCTGTTTTGTACACGTCACTTGCGCATGTCCGTGGCACAAACTATTGCGCCGAACCCTTTTTACGCTTTTCTTTAAAATTTCAGGAATGTTTTCAATTTTAGATATTGTACATTACAATATTCGCGTTCGAATTTTATATCGGACACACAATTAGGTCGCTCATATAGTAACTATTACTTCTAAACTAGGATAACTACTAAAATATAAGGTAATTACTAAAATTTAAGGTAAACTATATTTGATTGAAATATAATTTTTTGATAAAGCAGCGTTAAAAGTGTTAGTTCTTATTCATGACCACGCTTGCGTAATTGCCTTACTCGCTTTTGAGGAAGCAATTCGTGTAAGGCATGATTTGTGTCGCATGTAATCTTTGCCCACAACTTGTGGTCCCTATATATACTATTAATTATGTATGTAATAGATATACGCTCCAAAATATAACCAAATTTAAAAGCACGATGAAGCAATCTCTCAATTTGGTCATTCGGTGTTCTTTGAGATTTCACTTGGGCCCTACTCGATAATTCATATATATATGAGTCATATTAACATAAAATGAGTTTCTTGCTAAGGCGCCTTTTGTGTTAACATGTCTCATATATATATATAATGTATTGTACCGTACCTTATTCAACACAGAGTCGGTAATTTGTTCGTGACGCTCTGTCAGAAGTTGTACGTGTCGCTCCGCTCTCGTTTGACTGTGCCTTGTCATCTCTTCTTTATTTCCCCAAAAGTGGCATCCTTGCACCGAGCACTCCATATCCCGCTCATCGCACTGACTAACGTGCACATCGAGCTCGCTTCTACAAATTAACAAATCGTAAAAATTGGTTTGCTTGTGTATGTAGATGACCAGTTTAGAGTGGTCGTGTTGACTTCCTGTGGCATATGCCGTTTACTCCTAGCTGGTAAGACCTGTTTTCAGTTCCATCAACTCCACGTTGATCAAGGTTCTCCTTGAAGACGACTAATTCAAAGTATGTCAATGCTAAGCTGAGACGGGAAATATGTAATATTTTTTTAAACTGTAGCTATATACATCTTATTAACTTCGTTTGTTCGGGCCCTACGGGAAGTTATGGACCAAGGATTTCCCCTCTATTTATGCCCCAAGCGCGGCGAAGCGCGCGGGCCATGAAAAGAGGAAAAATCCATAACTTCCCTTACGACCCGAACAAACTAAGTTAATAAGATGTTTATTATATAGCGTTTCTTGTTTTAGATTTATGCCTCGCGGGCTGTACAGGAAGTTATGGACCCCAAATTGACCAATGAGAACGCACGTTATATCGTTGCTATTAATAAATAGCAGTTATTTAAAAAAGACGTTGTTATAATTATGGTATGAAATAAAAATTAAGCCAGTTTCTAATAGAAAGTATAGCTGCAGACCGACGGCTTTACCTTCCTGTCCAGTATCCAGAACACAAAACTAGAGAGATTAAACACTATACTCTACGGCAAACGTCAGTTCATCGTGAAATTAATAAATTAATTTATAATTCAAATATCAAAGAATTCCAACGCTCGACCGCTAATCCCACCGACGGGCAGGCGATAGTTAGAGAATACACGTACCTTTTCATGTCTGTTTTGCATTTGAATGGGCAAGGCGTGAACCTACTGGGGCAACTTTCTTTTTTATGTTGGTTCATCGTGGCCACGGTAACAGGCTGTTGACAGCTATCACAGGACATGTTTCTCTTTTCACACGAAGCCTCGTGGTTTGACTTATTTCTCCTTTTCACTTGAAGTTCGCAGCCTTCATGTGCGCACGCCACCTCCTCTTCTGGACAGTCATGGCCTTCTAAGGCTCCCAGTTCACCTCGAGTTTTGCAAAGAATGCACCTTGCGGGAAGTTGTGTAATTACTTTTTTTACGAGATAGTTGCATTTTAGACGGCAACTTGCAAATGGGATTGCCACACGGCAATCCGGGCAGTGCCTGTTTCGGTGATTATTTTGAATCCTTTTGATGCAAGGTCTGCAAAACGTGTGTCCACAGTCCAGCATCACTGGGTCCATCATGATGTTGTTACTGTAAATCATATAATATTTTACATTGAGTAATCCTCAAAACACTATTTTTATATATTACATGAATATAGTTTCACATTAGCTTGAAATTGTAATCGTAAAATATTTTTTTAAGTTTTCCCCAGCCTACAGTAACCGTTAGAGTTGGTAAAATTTAGAGTTAATTTTACAATTTTACGCCATATTATTACATACGGTTAAATAAATGGCAGAATTCTGCTTTTCGATCAAAGTTCGGATACTTTGACAGCACCAAGACCTATGGTATTAAAATATTACTCTTCTATATAAAACGTCTACATCCAATAGCCCAGCAAGATTCATATTCTTACGTTTAAACGAGCACCGAATGGAGGCTATGATCTTGTCTCATATGATAGCTTAATTTAGCAAATGCCCCCGCAAAAGCCATCCATGAGGCCAAATAGAAACTTAATATGTTTATCGTCCCCGATCGCTTACTTTTTCTTTTCGCTTTTTGTTCTATTAAAGGTAACAAGTACACAAGATCAGGCCTGTTTTCATAAAAGGGGCCTTGGCTTCCAAGTTAATAACGTAGTTAATAGCTTTCTTTCAATAGAAATGATTATAATCTAAACTGGTTAAAAGCTTCCTCAAAGCTTCCTAAATCTTGATGCGAAATAAAATTGTGTTAGCAAGTAACAAACAAAAAGTTGTGAATATTTCTTTCGAGAGAGTAAAAAGTCGAAAAATGGCAAAACTTCAAAATCTACAAATTTAAGGTTTTCTTAAAAACCGCTTCAGAGATTTTGTAAACGTTTTTGAAAATTAAATTAAATCTTTCATAAGAATAATGCACCAAATCCTATCGCTTGCTGAGAAATATATACTATTGGAGATATTTTTTTTTGCAAAAAGAAGCACAGTTGTTTTGAATAACGGAATATGCATGTGCATTCAAAACTCGAAAAATTATCATAATGACCAGGAGGCACAATGCACAACCAGTTTCTGTAAATTTGCAGTGTATATGTTACACATTTGACCAGTTTTCAGTTGTTTGAAAAACATGTTCGCCTAGATTTATAGATGGCTCAAAATGTGGAGAAAGGTGGGATACGTCACAATACGTCATTAGAATGAGTGATCGGAACTAAAGCTGTTTGTGCTAATGAATATAGTGTGAAAACAGCGGTGTGGCAAATGAATACGGAAAACAATACCGTTGTTATCAGTATAGAAATGTCGTCTCGGAGGCAACTGGACACTTACGATACAAATTCAACGTATATTTCACGCAAAATTTAAATTGCAAATAATTACAAAATGTTTTCACAAAGTATCGCGAAATCAACGCTAGAATCTAACATAAATGTAGCCTATGTATTTCTGGCACATAGTTGATAAAGAAAACTACTAAGATGGCCGGGAAAACCGGGAATATTTTCCTGTGATTTTGAGAAAAGTCGCGCGCTTTGCGGACGTATCCATCAATGCACGAGATTTTCAAACAGAGCGCGGGCTTCAGATAACCAATAAGATGTCAAAGCATAGATGACGTTTATCCATGAGGCGCCATTCGCAAAGAACAAAAGGGCTGTTGCAGGTGTTTCTTGCCTTCCCTCGCCCCATTTCCCCCGAACGCCTGGCTACACAGGATAGGTCTTCACGTTGATCTTCAACAAATTTACGCGCGTGCGAGGTGCAGTGTACGACTCCACTGTCACCTAGTAGAGTTATTTGATGTAAACTACAACGGATCTTTATAAGATGCTAAGCTATTTTTTCGTAACCTTGTCAGTTAAAAACTACTGATGAGGAAAGTCGGCTAACTGTCCTCAAGGGAGTATAGGAATCTGGTGTCCGATCCATGTCAATTTGCACTCCGGTGTCACAGGAAAATTACCTCCGTCAGGATTTCTATGAAGTTCCCCCCGGTGGGGTAAAATGTAGGGGGGAGAAATTCCCTGCTACCTATAATGGTTTTTCTAGGATATTTACATCCTCTTAGGAAATTTGCACTCCACGTATCTGGGGTTTATTGACTCTATAAAGTGATTTTAATTAAGTGCCGATGGTTTGCCGAGAGTTCTTACTGAAACCCAAACTAATGTCTTTAATTTTAAATTGTTTTACTTTGTAAGCATGCAGTTGGTTGACGCTTTGAAATGCTTACTTGTGAATAGCGGGATACTGAATAAATTACTAACTGAAAGGCTGCCGCAAAGTACCAACCGGCGTCAGTGAACGGCGGAAATAAAAAAACACTACTACTTCCAGTTTTTGCTGCCTCGCTGTGATAAAAAAATAGATATTTCAGTCGAACTGGTAATCGATCACAAAACTTTTATAAACTAGTCGAACTCACTGACGTGGGCTAAGTTTGATAATTTTAAAAACGCGAACTGAAAGTGTTCTCAAATGATTTTGTTTTTCTAGTGATTTCTAATAGTAAGTTGTCGAGAGGAGATGTATTCTTCATAATATCGGATTGGGCTCCTCGGATTGTAAGTTTCAGGTTACCATTTATAGTTCAAAAACCGAAAATAAAGATTTATGGATGTGCAACAGGTGCTGTTCACTGAGTAAAATATATTTTTATAGTAAAATAAAGTGAACGACAACGAAACTTCGGGCTCCAAACCTCGGAACTCGATGCTCCTTTCCTTCCACTTTTTTAGAAGTTTAATGTGTGTAAATTGATCAATGTGTAGTATGAAACGGCTGCGGTCCATTCAGATATGCAATCCACCCCCATCCGGCTCACCGGAATCTTGCAGAGCGCCTTGCTAACTCCATTCGAACCTGGCTTGACACAAATTGGCAATTATGAACTTATTAAAGTAGATGAGATTCTAAGGTCACTTCTGCCATAATTCTACCTCAGTAGGCTAAGAAACATTTTCACAATTACTGTTTTTTTGCGGTAAGGTGGTGCAAATTTCCTGCATGGGGCTGTTGTGAAATTTCGAAAAATTTAATGTGACACCGGCAATTGTGTGAGAAAGCGTTTCTGACCCGCTCAACTTATAAACCAAATTGCTTCTAGTAAGATAACAACAAGAACCGTGATAGGTAGTGCGGCTAGAAACAAATAATTATGTTCTCAATATTCAATGTTTCATTGCTTACCAAACATGGCAAAGATATTCCAGTGGCGTCTCATCGATAGTACGGAGTGTGTCCATTTTCTGCTGTTCTTGAATCTGGCGCAGTTTTAAACAATTGCAGATAGAGCAGAGATCGTACGTAGAGTAGAATTGATGGACCGAATTGAGAAGTGTATGTAGAGATTAAAGTAGACCAATTCGCACGGACTCCTTCGCATGTCACACCACTGAATGACGTTGAGATGCCACTGAGTTGCCATGGTAAATAAAAACACAGCTTTTCGTTGGCCACAATGCCGAAAAACAGGGAGCCCGCGGTTTCATGAAGATCATTAATAGAAATAAGCATCGCGTTTATTCCTGTTTACACAGTTCTCAACCTCGTCCCCACGATCTGACCGAGAGCGAAAATTTCAAAATCTGAAGAGATACGCATTGCACCAACATTAAAACACGACTGGACACGCAAATACTAGTACCGTTAATTGCGCAAGGGCGGTGTCACCTCATTGCAGCTTACGCAAAGAAAGCTAACTAGGTTCAAGCCCTGTCAGTACATGAAACGGATCGAGTGATCAATCCCATCAAAAAACTGAGCAAAGATTTTCGAATCATTAACCTGTAGTTATATGAGTATGTGCATGAAGCGGATTTAAATTTCGTCGATCCGATGGACTTCAAATCTCAAGTGTAGCCGCTTCACTTAAGTTTTGCTGTCAGACCGACTTGATAATGTTTCAGCAATGTTTAACATACATCAAGCGGGTCGGGCTTTCAATCGGAATAACCGCTCAATCCCTAACCTGAGTTTCAGGCGCTCCTTTCCCATAAAACAAAGAAGAGAGTAAACTTTGTTTTATGGGAAAGGAGCGCCTGAAACTCAGGTTACTCAATCCCCATCATGCCTGTTCGAAACGCCAAACTGCACATGAGCCTAACCTAATTAGATTAAATAAAGCCGCTAATTATCTTTTGTTTCAATTGGGTGAAACAAACATTAAGTCATTATTTATCCCGTGGGCCGTAAAGTTCCGAAAATAACGACTTCGTGGGTCCTTATTTTCGGGAGGTCGTTACTATCGGGGGGTCGCTACTTTCGGGGTGGAAATATCGTTACACTATGAACTGTTAAGTTTTCTAATTCAAGTAAAAGAACAAACGAATAGCAGGGGCTAAATAGCGGACTGAATTCAATGTTTGTATTCTCTCATTGTTGTTTAGCGCTTCAGACTGTTTAAATTTCAATGCGATTACTTTCGAAGATTACTTTTGGAGGGTCGCTACTTTCATGATTTATTAGCAGCCACCAAAGGCTGGACCTTTGTGACCAGGACACTGGGGATTGATTAGGACATAGGAATTAGAAATGTTAGTGAGGAATAAGTTAGAGTCCAGGACCTCTGTGACCAGGCTCTTCGTGAGCCAGGACCTTTGTGACCAGGACATTGGGGATTGATTAGGATATGAATTAGAAATGTTAGCAAGGAATAAGTTAGAGTCCAGGACCTCTGTGACCAGGCTCTTCGTGAGCCAGGACCTTTGTGACCAGGACACTGGGGATTGTCAATGATTAGAACATAGGAATTAGAAATGTTAGCGAGGAATTATCTAGACCTACATGTATTTAAGAAAATAGTTTTTTTTTTATTCTATGCATTGTGTACATTAAAATATTGAAATTTATGTCTGCAAATAATGTAACCACTAAGCTAAACACACAAGCATTAAAGTAATCTACATGTCACAGTAGTTTAAATTACTATAACGTGAAAACAATTTGACCTACAATACTAAATCATAACTACTTCCGGTAAATTGACTGTATATTGCAATAATTATGTAACTACATATACCAGTGCTAAACTAGAGCTAAACTATAAACTAAACTATAAACTAAACTATAAATTAAACTATACATTAAACTATAAATTAAACTATAAATTAAACTATAAATTAAACTATAAATTAAACTATAAATTAAACTATAAATTAAACTATAAATTAAACTATAAATTAAACTATAAATTAAACTATAAATTAAACGGAACTAAAATATCCATCAGATTAAACTCAGTAGGCTAGAACTGTCGTTTTCCAGTCTTTTGGAAGGTATAATATTGGATCTCTGCTGATCCCAATGTGTATTTCCTGGAGGGGGAGGATACTCCCATATATGGACTATACAGGGATGATCCGCTGGACAGGGTATGGTTTTTCGGGTTTCTGGTCTTAGACAGGGTATTGATTTTCACATTGACAGATCTTGAACAGGGTATGGTATTTATCTAGTGCTTTATTTAGTCTAGCGCTTGATGAAGACTTATTTAGTTATGACACTCATACAAGATCACAATAAACACTGACATCCAAGTATAGGTAATTTGTTATTTGTCTTATAAACTTTTAACACTTTGTCTTGAACAGGGTATGGAAATTTGATTTTTTTGTCTTAAACAGGGTAAGAGTTTCAGAGCCCCAGCATAACACCCCTACCCAACTTTGGGTAGGGGTGTGCATCCCCCCGGGTGTATTTGATGTTGGTGTTCTTATTTCTACATGTAGTATGATATTATGTAATTGACTTTAAAATGTGACACAACGATCAAATTTTGTTTTAAGATCTGGTGGCATCGAGTTTAGAAGCTCTTCATGAGCCAGGACACTGCAGGGGACCGACTAGCACATGGGATTAAAACACCCTACAGTAATTAGAGATTTGGTGCATTTAGATTTCACAAACCTTATGAACAATTCCTTAGGGAGGATTCACATAAACTCAGGGGGTGGGAAGGTGGCAGTTTACAAAGAAAATAGTTAATAGGTATGTCATAAAATACAGTCACCCTTTCTTGCAAGAGGAAGTTTGCTGCTTTCTTTTTGAGAAAGTAGCGTACTTCCTCTTGATTTTATTCCTTGCAGGTGTCATTCTTGGGGAACTTTCAGAGAGAGGACAGCCTATCAGCCACACTGAATGGTAAGTTGATCACTTAACAAATCACAACTTATGATCTACATGTATCTCATTTCTACATGTATCATTTATCTCTACATGCATCTCATTTATCTCTACATGTATCTCATTTCGTGTAGTTTTCTTGATGGTATGTGCTTTTCAGAGAGGGTTATTTTTCAAAGTATTATTGAAGTAAGGATAATTAACATGTTTAGCCATATATTTTCTAACACTAAGATGCTGTGTTTTAATGGTGTTATTTCGAGCAAGTTTAACCTTGTTGATTTTGTTTAAATTTTAAAGATGAGGAGACTGAACCAGCAAGCAGTGCCGGTATAGAATGCAACAAGAAGAGGAGGAGAGACACCAGGAAACCATCGGACAGAAGGAAAAAGAAAAAGATTATTAATAACTAGTGCCCTCTCAGTTTACTATAAATCAAAGGCCCAAGGTTCTTAATATTTAACTGACTTAGTTCACACTGACAAGGTTTTGACAAAAAGATATTGATATGACAGATAATTGCATGAACATAATTTTATTTCGTATCGAAGTCAGGCGGAATTGCCAAAATCTGGTGACAAATTTTACGCCGTTAAATATATGCTAATCACATGCGTGACGTCACTAGGATTGCGCATATATATTCACAAAGCCGACTGCAAGGATTCTATAAAAAACAATATGGCCATCTTCAAGGTTTCTCAAAGTATTATATATTTAAATTGAAAACTGGCCAAAAATGCACTTATTTTGTAGTATTTATAGAGTAAATAAATGAGTACATCTTGTGACGTCACGCATGTGATTACCATATCTTTAACGGCATAAAAATTGTCCCCAGATTTTGCCTATTCCGCCTGACTTCGATACGAAAAAAAAATATGTTCGCGCTCTCCACATTGATTTTTATTTGCACAGAATGACTAAGAGCAACCTAGAATTTAATAAAATAAAAACGGGATCCATTTTTTCATTTCATTGGCACTTTAACTAGAAGCCATACATTGAAGGTAATGAAATGGAAAACGGGCGAAGCAGAAATACATAGGTTTTTGCTGGGAAACTGAAGAAGTTGGCGGAAACGAAAAAGAATATTCACATCGAGAACATTACAAAGCTGACAGGGCCAGTGTGTACTTTATTCATATTGCTAACTATCCAGGCGGCTTTTGAACTCAACTAATTAAAACATTCTAGAGATTTTAGATTATGTGTTCCATACAAACTATATATTGAACCTTACCTTGAATTCAGAACTGAACCAGCAATTATATATACGAACTTTATATCAGCCCCACTTTTCACTTGTGAATATCAAATCCTTTCCCAGGATTTGTATCGCTCCATTTTTCGACATGTCTTCTGTAATAGCCGTATGAATAACAAAGAAAACCATGTCAAATGTGAACTAAGTTACGTTATAGTAAAAGGAAGAAATATTTTACGCTGGAGGCAATTATTGATTTTTACAAGAAGGATGGCAAAGAATGAGGCTGTATTATTTTCTGCAGTATATTTTATTATTTTCTGCAAACTAGTTAGATTAATACATTTAGTTTTAATATTTTATGGCAACACCATTTTCGAATATTTCAAAATTATTTGGAAACAAATGTTTCATGCATTTTAAACAATACCCTGAGTTTCTGAGGCATGACGAAATAAAAGGTAGAGGCTACAGACAAGACAGAAGAGGAGAGAGAATAGAAATAACCTCTGCTGTTATCCCTTGAGAATCTCACTTCCATGTGCTGAGTTTCTAATCAAGAAATCACGTCAAACCGGTTTTGATGTGCTATTGGCAAGCTAATGAAAATTACCGTTACATCTATCACTCGCGGTTGCGCCTGGTAATGAGTAGATTATCCAATCAGGGTTCAAATTCTGAATCTAATGTTCACATGAAAGTGAGATGGGATTCTCAACGGAAAACACCAGATGCTTGTCTTTTTTTCTCTTTCACTCGCCTTTTATTTCTTCGAACCTCTCGCACCCAGGGTATTTGAACACGTGGCTATCTATTGACAATAAAAGTATTCATTGCAGCCGTTTAAGTGCACATGCAATTCGCTTGCACTAATTTGGATCTGAGTCAATTTTGAACTTTATCATGCTTTGGTAATACATGGTGTTAGTTTTTTCAATAATAATGTAATTTTTTTTAATAGATTATGTCGTTTTCAGATAATATTGAAATTTGAAATAGGATTTTGTACTTTGGCCTCGTAGAGAAAAATGGAATGCAGAGTCTACTAACCCACGGCAGGTTTGAAAGCCATGCCTTTTCAGTGCTGAATCAGCAAAACGAGAGAGCGTGCTTTATTAAGCTACGTTTATAATTATACACAAGTATCATGTAACCTGCTTAACAATTAGACCACGAACGAGCCCATGTTTTCTACGAGCTGATTGACTATCGCTTGTAGAAAACGAGGGCGAGTGGTCCAATTGTCTTGGTAGAAATTGTCGTGGTCTAGATAAGAACAGGTTTAATATTCCCTAAATTTTCACGTCAGATTAGGAAAAAAATATCAAATTCTTCGACCTTGAGCGCGTGCTTCTCGCGATCGTTGACTATCGGCGATAAGTATAAACCAACTAGTGGACTATTACAAATCCTGCATTCTGATTGGCTACCCTACTATATGTCTATTTATGATGGCCCATTGCATGCATGGGCCATATCAGAGAAATGAACAGTTGAAAATATTTCAACACTGAAAAAGCATTAATATAAGTGGTGGTTGTATTGTAAATACAGTCAAGGGAAAAAGTAATCATCTTTCACTGCAAACAAATATCGAAGCAACATAGTGTATAAATGTATCCGAACTAGCAGTAATAGACCCTGAGTGCATCTGCCTCAATGGTCTTCCATGACACGTGGTGAACATTAGGATTATTCCCAATTATTATAAGAATATCCAATGTTATGGTAATAAACAAAACAAAATAATTACCAAAAGATAAAATTGGAAACATGGAGGCAGATGAATAATATCTATTACTGTATTAGTATAATTTCATCAGTGAATAGAGATTCTAGTTTCATTCACGGAGCCGGTTGCTGTTAATTATGTTTTTTTCTCGCTGCTCCGTGTGTTATCAAGCTGAAATCATTTGTCTCTTGATTTTCCATTGTCTTTGATTCTGTGATGACTATAATCCACAAAACTAGTTCGTAGTTTCCAGCTAATTTATCCTTTGAGTTTGAAGTGAACTCATGAAAGCGGATTCATTTCGATAAATTTTCACTCGCCGTATTTTCGCTACGTTTCCTCTCTTTGTAACACGGTACGAGGTCTCAAAATTTAATACTGCTGCTTCAACTTGAATTCTAGTGTACATATGTTTGTCGTAAAACTATCCTGTCGCGCGCTTGTAAAACTTACAGAAGGGTCGGATTAGTCAGACTATAAATTATTATTTCCTAGTTTTAATTTCTCTGAAATTCACTGATGAAATTATACTAAAACAATTATTCACTTATATATCCGTGACGTGTGAATATTTACCGAGACGAAGTAGAGGTAAATATTCACCAAAAGTCACTTCGACTTAAGTGAATAATTGTTAATTAATAGTTCATTTCGTTTATCAGCTGCACTTTTCCTACTTACATATGCAGTTATTCAACCATTCGAATGTGAACTTTATCAATTTGATTATTAGCGATGGAGATAAAAAGTAAAGTGTGATGTTTGATGTATATTTAAAATAATTGTAGTGAGATGCCATTGCAATTTAATTAAGCAATAAATCTTTTAAATGGAATGAATAGTTTCACGTTTTTGTTCTAACATGATAACTGACATCCAATAAATACAAGGGATGATGAATGATGTGGTTAATAGAGAAGTACTATCAACCTCAATAAAAATTACTACTCGAACAGCAGTCTGTTTTCCAGGTAAACTGGAGAAAATGTGAGACTGGCAAAGATTCAAGTGGATGAAAAATACTCTTTCTTTTTAGAGAAATTTAAAGGAATTTGGAATCGGTGACTAAAATCAAGTATATAAAATAAGCTTTTGTAATCCATTTTATTTTTGGCCGCCTAACGAAATTAACATACATTTTTATCTCGGGCAGTAGTTTTTTGTAGTTTAGTTTTTAAGAAACGACTGCAGGTTCATTTTGATTAACATTTACTGGAAAAACGTTTACGATAATGTGAAAAAAAAAAGAATAATAAAAAAGTTTTTGAGAGAAATTATTAAATTGGTTGACAGTGTCGACACCTTGAGAAACGGCATACAGGAAAGCATTGATTTTTATTATCTTTGGTTTTGCTTTCATACTGTTGTGCATGGGTTATTCTAGTTTGAATAACTTAGGTTACTTTGAAGCAACTTTGAAGCGAACATACACGAAGGAAAAACGGAAATTGAAGATTATTTCCTTCTAACTAAACATGTTGATTATAACAAAATAAAATACGTGGACAGCGTGCATTAAAAAGAATTTAAACTCTATTTTCTTTTGGTGAATTCTAAAAATATCTGCTTCAAAATATATAGATAAGGCTCATAAAAATGGATGTTTGACTTTATATTACAGGAGTCCGACATTCTTACAGGGTCTGAAATTAAGGGATCTGACTTATTTAAGGGGGTCTCACTTACCTTAAACAAACCGGGGTACGTAAATACCATAAATCAGAGTCTGGTTAATTCCCGGTATCGCTAATTGTTTTGGAGGGGTCTGATTTATTTCCGGTATCGACATTACATTACCGGTATCGACATTACATTACCGGTATCGACATTACATTACCGGTATCGACATTACATTACCGGTATCGACAATTGAATTTTCGATATCGGAAATAGCCCCGGGATATTTTGAACGGTTTCTTAAGCCATAGGCTTTGGTGATTGTGCCGTGGCTTTGGTGATTGTGCCGTGGTTTGGTGATTGTGCCGTGACTTTGGTGATTGTGCCGTGACTTTGGTGATTGTGCCGTGCCACTTGTGGGCCACAGTAGTTAAGCTTAGGAACCTCCTGTTACTAGATCCTTTTCATGTTGTTCAATTGCAGATATTAAGCCAGGTGTTCCTGCCAACGTTACTTTCTAAGGTGACACATGCACAGGGCCTGAATTTGCCAGGCGTTCCTGACCACAAAGCGTCGCGCAGCGTTGTACTTCGAGGATTAAAAGTTGTTTGTTGTCCATTCAATTTCCGTGTTGCTCTCCCTTTATCGATAACACGAGTATACGATTACTCGTTTCTTCTGTTTTATCGTAAAAAGCGAAAAGAATAACGTACTCTTATTACATGGCTAAGTAATTTTGAAAGCTATGATTGATCAATTTGCGGTCCATAACTTTCCACACGGACCATATTTACCTCGTTTGGTCGATCAGTATCGTAACGGTTATGGATCCTCTTGGTTCGCCTTCGGCCGGCTTTGCTTCAAAGCGAGTGAGAAGTGAGAAAGCAGAACTGGACTGATCTATCCTGTGTCGGCAAAGATGATTTACAGGGCCTAGTCGGGGACGTACTTTCCAGCATGTGCATGGAGAAGAATCGCGCGATTAAATATTTGCGCATGCGCAATGGTCGCCTAAAAGGACAAAGGATAGAAAAGATAAGATCGATGAGAAAAAGATCAGATAGATGATAAATCTGCATTTGCGCATCCACGAGTTGAAAAGGGAAAAAGATAAGTGCGATACCCCCGGGGGGGGGTACTTACATGAAAAATGGGTATGTATGTGAGGCCAAGAGGCTCAAACCCTGACCCTGTTTGACCCAATCCGAGCTCCAAAACCCTGATTGCCCCCTTTTGGAAAAAAAACAACCTGATTGCCCCTTCTTTAAATTGCTTTAAAAACACGGTCGGATATATATCCCGGCCGGTATACCGCGTACCAGGATTGCATGCAAAATACGGAACATTTCAAGTCGGGACGTAGCATTGGGTAAACAAATCAGCAGATGAAGTACATAGATAAGTACTGAAGTACGAATTAGCGGCGTCACGATGTATACGAACCTCAGTGCTTGCATGTGGGCAGGCGATAAAAATGCGGCAACTGAACCCCGACCCTGACTGCACCCAAAATATACTCAAATCCTGACCCTGATCTGCCCAAATCAGGTCAAAACCCTGACCCTACCTGCCCAAACTGAACTCAAAACCCTGACCCACCCGGGCGGCACATACATAATACGTCACAAACAGGAGTACCCCCCCCCCGGGGCGATACCCGAAATTCTCTTTCGCTAAACTCACTAAATAGAAAACGTTTCCCGAAAAAAACACCATACAACACTCAAGTAACTACTAATCTTTATTTCTTGAGTAGATTTAGAGCACAGTATCGCTAAATTTTCATTCGAGGAGTGAAAATCTAACTCCATATCATTTATCGGTAATCTTTCAATTCGTAGCCACAGGGAACCCAAAACCAATTTTGAGGTACAAACCTGGAGGATGGTAAGCCAGCTGTGGGTACATGAGAAGTGCAACATATTCGAGCGAATTAAAGTAGATATTGTCAATAAGTGTAGCAGAGTGGCTAGTCATACCAGAAAGAAGATATTGTCAATATGTGTAGCAGAGTGGCTAGTCATACCACAGGGAGCCCAGGCTCACAACATGAAGACAATATAAGGATTTGTATGAAACTTTATCGCTAGTATATATAGTTGATGGAAAATGATAATAAACATCCATTAAAGTTTACATACCACATCAAATGTTGTCCAGCTGTCGTTTCTTGTCTGTCTTGGAGCCTTCAAGCCGCATTTCAGCGAGAAATTTTTTTTTAGTTCACCTCTAGGTAAAACAATTCTCGCTGAAATGCGGCTTGAAGGCTCCAAGACAGACAAGAAACGACAGCTGGACAACATTTGATGTGGTATGTAAACTTTAATGGATGTTTATTATCATTTTCCATCAACTATATATACTAGCGATAAAGTTTCATACAAATCCTTATATTGTCTTCATGTTGTGAGCCTGGGCTCCCTGTGGTCGTACGAGAAGGCTGGAGTACATGTAGACTTCAAAATGGCTGCAAAAACTACAAAACCGAGCACTGAATCCTTCAATTGTGTTTTGCGATTGTCAAATGTGTTTTATACATCTGTGTTGTGTTTTGTACCTCTGGGCCACCGTAAAAATGTTTAAAGTTTACAACAACGTACCTAGCACCTGCTAATAATGCTCTTAATTCTCCGGAAACAAGTCATTTGATAAACCAATTTATCGACACCGTTTTTCAAAGCAACTGAGATGACGTAAATCATGCAGTGTCTAAATTTAATAGCATCATTGAATCAGCCGCAAAAACCTCCTTACGACTCTCAAAAGGAGTGAAAAAGCATTCAGGCTCTCAAAAGTGGTTCGATAATGAATGTAATACATTGCGCCGGCTGCACAAACAATTCTCAAACAAACTTCATAAAGCTCCACTAAATATTTATTTACGACAAAAGTATAATGAAGCTAATAAAGCATACAACTCATTATTAAAGAAAAAGAAAAAACAATTTTACAACGATGAAATTAACACTCTAATAGACGAGAAAGACCCGAAACGCTTCTGGTCGACATTAAAATCTCTTAATAAAAACAATGAAAAGAGGGACAATCAACCAATTCCGGTGAATCAACTTTTTACACACTTTAGCAATCTTCATTCGTCGGTTGATGAAGAAAATCTCTCGTCTGAACAACTGGCGGTTGCAATGGATGCAAAAGTTGGAATTGTGTCTGATTCACTAAATACTACCATAGATTCAGAGATTTCAGTTGAGGAAATTAGAAAGACTATTAAAAAGATTAAGAAAAAAAAAGCACCAAGTATCGACAGAATCCGTAATGAAATGCTCAAATGCGGGAAAGATAAACTTATCCGCGCTTTAGCGAAGTTATTTAATCTAATTTTGAGATCAGGTTGCTATCCAGACATTTGGACAAAAGGGGTAATCAGCGCTATTTATAAAACAGGAGATAGATTGGACCCATCCAATTATAGAGGAATTTGCGTGACTAGTTGCCTCGGAAAATTGTTTTGTTTTATTCTTAATACAAGACTTCACACCCTCATAGATCACAGGAAAAATTTACATCCCTCTCAAATTGGTTTCTTGCAAGGCAATAGAACTGCTGATCATATTTTTTCTTTACAAACCTTAATTGACAAGTACGTAACTAACACAACACAGGGAAAATTATTTTGTTGCTTTGTTGATTTTCAAAAAGCATTTGATTCCATTTGGCACGCTGGCCTCTTAAGAAAGTTGCTCAATTATGAAATAGGCGGTCAATTTTTCCGTCTAATCTCTAATATTTATTCTAAAACTGTTTGCTGTATTAAATCAGAAAATAAGAGATCTGCATACTTTAAGTATAACAGAGGGGTGAGACTGGGGTGTATTTTATCACCTCTGCTGTTCAATTTATACATAAACGATCTTCCTTCGATGCTACAAAACATCGATGGGCTAGACCCTGTTACTCTCCCAAACGGTTCCATGTTAAATTCGTTATTTTATGCAGACGATTTAGTACTGATCTCTACAAGTGCATCTGGTCTTCAAAGAAATATCAATGCCCTACAGCAATTTTGTAAGAATTGGATGATGACGGTTAATAAAAAAAGAACAAAGTTGTACTTTTTCAAAAGCAATTGAGGAAATCGACTATAAACAAGCATTCTTTTTTCTTAGGAGATTCTGAAATTGATGTAGTGAGAGACTTTACATATTTGGGTTCCACTATATCTAGTAATGGTAGCTTTTTGAAATCTAAATTGAAATCTGTGGAAAAGACAAGACGTTCTATTTTCGCGACAAAACGTCATTTAGACTTTTCTAAATTACCAATTAAAATTTGTAATAAATTGTTTGACGTTCTCTTTTCGCCTATCCTATTGTATAACTCAGAAATATGGGGTGCATATGACGTTATTAATTTTGACAAATGGGAAAAAGATCCCGTTGAGCGACTTCACTCACAGTTTTTCAAATACTTTCTTGGTCTTAACAAAAGGGCGCCTAATGTGGCTGCGAGGAACGAAGTTGGAAGAGTATCTTTGAAACCACTAATTTATCGAAACATGCTTCGTTTCTGGATGCATCTCCAAGCCCTCCCCGAGGGAAGTATTGCGAAACAATGTCTTTATATGTCCAATGCCCTTGCATCATCTAATAAGATGAGCTTTATGACCTCCATAAATAAAATAGTGGAGTCTTTTAAAGATTTATCAGATTTAAAATCGTATAATAATACGCAATCAATGAAACGTTTTTTGGATAGACTTAATATAAAAATAATACAAAAATCTAGGATACATCAGATAAAACTTATACAATTAAACACAAAACTTATTGTTTACTATAAATTTTCTAATGACACAAAAAATATTAATTCATGTTATGACCTGGTAAAGAATGCGAAACACAGACGAATGCTCGCTAAGTTCCGCACAGGAAATCATTCATTAAGAATAGAAACTGGTAGACACGCAAAACCGAAAATACCTCGTGAACAGCGTTGTTGCGAGTGCTGTTTATCAAAAGATGTAGAGGATGAGTGTCATTTCTTTTTCGACTGTGTTTCTCATTCCGACCTAAGGAAGTCTATGTTTGAAGAAATTAGTAAATATTGTAAGAGTTTTTCGAGATTACGAGATAAAGATCGAATATCTTTTTTCTTTAGTAATGTCGATCCATTTGTTTGCAAACAAGTGAGTCACTTTATATATGAAGCTTTTGAGAGGAGAAATATATTGTTACAAAGAACTGTATAATTTTTTTTTCTCTTCTCTAATCTCAGTGTGATTGTATATTAATTAGGCAATACCATGTATGTATATGGGAATGCTAATAAACTATTGTATTGTATTGCTTATATCCTTCAAAAAATATATATATATATAATTTACGGGGCGGTTCCTCTAAACTTCAGTTACCCCTTCCAAAAACAAATTATGGAAAGAAGCGGTTTAGTTACAAAGGAGCTTATGTTTGGAACTCGCTGCCTAAAAATTTACGATCGAGACCGCAATTGTTAACTCCCTGTTTCTTTGACGCATTGTAGATATCTCGAGACTAAATATTTTTATTCATTCACTATGTAAGAAAAACTACCGTGACTAAATAAAGATTTACTTACTTACTTACTAAATGGAGGAGACATGCCCAGCCGATAGCGTGATAAGGCTGGCGTGACGACTTTTTGCGCTCTAGCTGTTACCAGTAACAATCAGTTTGTGGAGAGTTCTGCGACTGGAAAGTCCAGAGCAAGGATCGCTTTCAACGATGGTTAACAGTACTGAAGATACGATACTGGGTGGATTTCGGCACTCGAGATGACTATAAGGTCGATTGGCTTAAAAGCACAGCCCGTGGTGAACTGCGTATTCAACTATCTCGTAGCAATGGCGCCAGAAAGGAAGGACAGCTTTTGTTTTCTATTACAGTTTACATAACAAAGCAAAAGTTTATGATCCAGGGAAAATACCGTGACCTGTGGGAATCAAACGAATTTGGTAGCTTGAGTTCGTTGGTTGATCATTTGTGTTTGAGTGATAATCCGAGTCCAGATGCTTTACGCGAACAATTTCCAAGATACAAACGAAAGCTGAATGGAGTTTCTCTCAATTGTGACTCGGACTGCGAGGTTAATTCTGGTTCTGAGGAATCGGTGGCGGAGTATGAGATGGTGGATAGCGAAGTGAGTTCACCGCGCCGTAATTCATTACGACGAAAGCAGAAGAAATTGTTCTCTTCGCCCCGAAAGGCAGTGAAGTTGTCAACCCCTCTTCACAAGGGACAACTGGTGTCGAAGGCGAAGACGAAAACAGCCAAAGATGCGCAAGACTTAAAGCTATTCCGGGAATGATAGTGCAGTCGCAGCGTCGGATCTGGAGATTAATGTTTTGAGTGACAATTTAGATTCATCGAAAGAAGAAATGCCAGAAACTCTGAAATCACATTTGAAGCACGAATTGGGTGTCATGAAACGGTCACAGGAAGAAAACAAGGGCGAAATTGAAAATCGTTTCGTTAAAATGGAGTCAGAGGTGAAACGTCTTCAGGGCCGGGTAAGATCGTTAGTAGAGGAAAAGGCACAGCTAAGCAATAGGATTAAGATTTTGGAGGAAGCTACTGGACAGTTAAACGACCAAGTTGCAGCACTAAAGGAAGCCAGTACCAAGGAGAATGCTGAGACTGCAGCTCATGACACATAGACCCGATGATCCCCGGACCCTTGTACCAGCCAGAAGTTCATGAGGAGAGTGTAGATAAAGTTTACCAGGCGAGAGAGGATGCGTCACAAATGGAGGGGTCAGCAAGTGAAACCTTGCCCAACGAATGCGAGGAATACGATTTTGTCATTCTTTGCGACTCCAACAGGCGTTTCCTGAATTTAGAGCAACTGTGTCCAAAAGGAAAGAGTAAGATAATTCCGTGCAACACGACGGACAAAGCAACAGAGATTTTAAATTCAACGAAATTTAATGTTCGAATCGGAGTTATTATAAGTACCGGGGTCAACGATATCGAACATTTTGCGGTCGGGGAGATTATAACTAAGGGACGGACCATTTGAAAATTGATGGGGGGGGGGGACCGCAAATCCCCCAAAAAAAATCGAGCAGGCCGAATTTGCAAAGAAAAAAGAGCGAACGAGCCAAAATCACCCCGAAAAAAAATCGAGCAAGGGTGAAACTTTGTTCATCAGCTGAAACAGGAACCTTCAGTCAATGTTTAGTCTCCATGCAGAACACAGCCGGAAACCAGTGTTTTAGAGAGCAGTAAAATATAAAAATTTTTGGCTCGGGGCTTTGGCCCTCGCAACATTTCAAGACATTAGGTTTTTTCTTCCATACGTAGGACGGTATATATTATCTAAACTCATAATCAAAGGCACATTCCCATAGGACAGATAATGCATTCGTGTACAAGAAATTAGTTATATATGCCAATGTTGAGCACTTTTTCATGTTTTTATTTGAGACTACGGAACAATGCAATATGATGCACTACAATACAATATGATGCAGGAATTAACAATACAATTTTAAGTATCCATCTGGGAAGGAGTGTGAGGTAGAGATTTCAAGAAGAATACATGTAAGGAGCTTTAGAACCTAAGACCCCCTTTTGTGAAAACATGCCTGATCTTGTGTGCCTTTAGCTTTAAAAGCCAGTAACTCGTGTTTTTGCCGTTTTCTTGACAGTTTAACACTTTTCTGGCCTTTCTATCCCATAATTGATCTCTAGGTATTTTATGTGGGGGTGAGGGGTTGGGAGGACTAGTTAAAAAAAATCGCGAAAAAACAACTTTGCCTGGCGTATGGCGCAACGATTTGCTTTGTGGAAGACGTATATTTCCCACTAGGTCTGAGAAAAAAAAGGTGCATTTTTTTATGAAAACGTTGTTAAGTGAGTTACCGGCTTTTAAAGCCAACAGTAGACTTCCTCAAAGCCCTTAAAACGAGATTTTCATTTCCCGCCTTCGCTTACGAGATTTTCATTTCCCGCCTTCGCTTCTCTTAAAACAATATTTTACTTTCCCGCCTTCGCTTCTCTGGTTTGACCTCTCGCGACCTCGTCTCTCGCTTTAACTCGCGCATCATATCGAGGCTCAGAGGAAAAGAGGTCGACGTGTAACAAGTCTAAGCCAACAGGTAACTTAAATTTCAAAGTGGTGCCATTTCTCGAACTTTTAATGGATTTCGATGCACTACACGGCAATACAACATTCTCTTCCTGTAGATTAAGTTTAGTTCATGGAATTTTTGCGGTATTTTGAGTAGAAATACCAGAAAATGGCGTTTTTCTAACCTAACCCTAACCTCTAGCTCTCAAATAAAGAAATTATGGGATAATCTCACACAAGTAAATTATGGGATAGAAAGGCCAGAAAAGTCTTAAACTGTCATTTGCCCTTTTAAGAAAAAGGCAAAAAAAACTAAAGGCACACAAGATCAGGCATGTTTTCACAAAAGGGGTTCTTAGGTTGTAAGGCTCCTTTTGTGAAAACATGCCTGATATATATGTTTTCTACTAAACAAAGGTAATTAATGTACATGGAAAATACCATAAATCTAGAAACATTGAAATTGTGTAAAATGTTCTTGATGTAAAACCAAAATACTGAATGCCTTAAAAAAATATCGTGCAAGGTCCGATGCCATAAAAAAAATTCTTGCAGTAATAGGAGTAGTAAAAAAAAAATTCGAGCAAAAAAAAATCCGGGTACCCCCACCCCCCCCCATCAATTTTCAAATGGTCCGTCCCTAAGCAAGTTAAAATGGTGAAAGCGGCAGTTGAAGCATTTCCGAACAAAAGGGTAATTATGTCGAGTATTACTCCTAGGTGTGACACTCTTGACAATGCCGTGTTCAACGTCAATGAAGCGGTGTGTAGTCAAATCAAGGACTTTCCGGTTGTCACTCTTGTGGACAACGGAAACTTAAGGGACAAAGTCCTAGCAGGGAATTTAAAAAGTGGCATACGTCGAGCGCTAGGTATTGTGTTACGTCCAAGACGAGATCAAGGATCAAGGATGAGAAGTCAACAGCCACGTGACAGGGGTGTGGATCATCAATCACGTCCACGGGTCGCAATGGTAAACCAGCAACAGGAACGGTCAGTTGATACTGGGATTTCGCCAAGAATAGTAGAGGTGCAGAATCAATTATCTGAAATAGCTAGCACTCTAAAACAGTTAGTACAGTCAAATGCACCACTGCCCACATTTAATCAGCAACGTGTTCCGCTTCCTCCCATGCCACCAGGGATAGGGTTTTATACTCCACAGTTTGGTTTCCCCCAGCAGCAGGTCAGGGTACCTGTTTAGTATATTGTAATTCTAGATTAACTTTTCATAGTGTGGTCATTGAGGTTTTTTTTTTTCGTTCTTCTGTTTTGCTTTTTTGTGTCTGGTGTTTATTTCCTTTAAATTGTTTTTTATGTTATCTTTTGTTGACTGTTATGGGTGAATGTTTCTCTTATTATGCCGGTCAACAAGAATTTTCTAAGGTTCTGTTCCTGGAACATTGAGGGTTTGTCCGGAAAGCTTAATGACTCTGATTTCTTATCAACAATCGAAAAGTTTGATTGTGTGTCGCTAGTTGAAACGTGGTTGACTGATGGTAGTGAAGTTAATATAGACGGATACGTTTCTGTTTCTAAATGCAGGAAAATACCGAGGAATGCTCGCAGAAACTCAGGGGGTATCACAATTTTGGTCAAGTCGTCCCCGGCCTCCGTAAGGGAATTAAATTATTGGATCAAGAAAGTTGTGATGAGTTTGTCTGGTGGAAATTAGACAAGAGTTTTTTCCTTCTACCGCATGATATTTTTATTTGCACTGTGTATATTCCACCTCAAAACTCCTCCAGGGAGAAACGTTTGGATTTGGACCACTTTGAAGTTCTCCAAAATAGCATTTATAAATTTTCTAGTTTAGGCGAAGTGATTTTATGTGGCGATTTTAATGCCAGAATGGGCAATTTGAATGACTATATTGATGATGATTTGAACTTGCCGAATACGCCGTTTATACTTGATCGACGGAACTCCAAAGATACACAAGTGAATGCATATGGGAGATCTCTGTCAGAACTGTGTTGTGGAAATGAGTTGATCGCTTTAAACGGAAGGTCAACAATTCGCGAGCCATACTTACAATGGTGCTAGTGTGGTTCAGGACTATGCCGTTGTGCCTCAAAATCTTTTTCCGTTTATAAGTCATTTTTCAGTTTCCTCCCTCACAGAATTTTCTCATCATTGCTTTTTATCATTTGTTATGAAGATTAAGATCCCGAATGTTTTGGATAATACAGTTAAATTGCAACCGCATCCTTTGTCTTTTCGATGGAGTGAAGATATTAAGGGAGCGTTACATGAGTCTCTTAACTCTAATGAGGTTTCTCATAAGTTGGACGTTTTGTTTTCTTCAGATGAAAATAGTTTGGACATTGATTCCGTTGTAAACAAATTTACAGGAGTAATAATTGACGTAGCTAGAAAAGTGATACCTGAGAAACAGAAACGGACAGGTATAGACTAAACCTGGCTACATCTGAAAAATGAAATATTCAATGAACATTGTAATATAGATTATTTTGGATCATGTGGACGCGCCCGCTTACAAGAGGTGTCCGTTTGTGGAACCAACGACAACACAGACTCGGAGCATTCTGATCACAGGGTGCAGAGTAGCCACGGCCTGGGTACTTTACGTATTTGCTCTCCTTTGTATCGCCGCCATCTTGTTTTGTTGAAGTATTACCGCTGTACTACGGTATGCGCGCCAGCGCGCTCGGCACAAAGTGCGCGCATAAAAATTGGTGAGTGACACGAATTAAAACTTAGTGGGTTAACCGTAAAGAAAGCAACTTCCGGTAAGATATTTTCACTCTCCATAGCATTATTTAAAACATGTAAATTGACCAGAGTGATCTCCTTTAGTTCTCCATTTAAAATTCTTAAGTTGAAAACTATGCACGTTTCGATTAAAGATCTACCGAAACTAGATATGTGATTGTCACGATTGTTTCTGTTAGAGGGTTGAATATCGTTATCGTCAAAACAAATCGATGAATTTGAAATGTTCTCGGTAAAATCTTTTAGCGAACCCGTCCTTGCGTTAAAGTCCCCACAAAGTATGATATCACCTATTACTCGGGCTGCCTGTAGCAGGCACGACCCTATTTCCCTAAATCTGCAGGCCGTTCGGTGCAACAAAATTTCTGCGCATGCGTTAAATTTATGCATTAATTGTTGGCGCTAATAGATTTCTCTCCAGTCCAGATATTCTTGTTTGAGGTACGTTTCGTAGGTTTTATGCCACATTTAATTTTACTCTCGGTCATAATACATACCAATGAGTGGCCCGAGTGAAAGCCCAGATGGGCTCTTGTTTTGTCGTAATTGAGTAGCTGTCTCTGTAATGTATCAAACGGATCATTTTGGTTATGTGGTAAGAAGCTTGAATTACAGGGTGGTATGTATGCTGAACAAACATACGCATCATTTCTTAACTGAAAGAAAACCTTGTCAAATTTACACCATAGAAAATAATCATCATGATTTGATATGATTTTAATCCCTTTTCTTAAAAAAATCTTTTATTAAAATTGTAATTCCCACAGAAAATCGTTTTGCTTTAGGATGCTTTGACCTAGTTTTTGAGAAACTGTAAAAACCAGGAATTTGGACTTTGTAATTAGAATGTTTCTAAGAGAGCGACAAAGTCGTATTTGGAAAAACAAAAAAACAAAAATATTAAATTACATATATATATATACTAGGCCAGGGGAGCAGAGAGACGGAGTGAAAGTCACCGCGCTACCGCCATTCCTAATCTGAATAATAGGAGTGGAGTACCACCCCTCCCTAGTGACCACACCCTAGGATGGAATGTATGGAATGTAGAAACAAAATTTTAAAAACAAGGTGCTGGTGACGATCATGTGCCTTGATACAGCCCGAGTTAAAGCTGCATCCACTGATCCTCTTGTTAATTCTTCAAAATGAATGTCCTAATAACAAGGATTATCTTGAAATGTGGTACCAATACGTTTCAGCCCATTGGTAATGGGTCAGGCAGAGGATGAATTACACAGCCATCAACAACCATTTCCCAAGTTTTTGTAAAGTTTAAGTTCATGCGATTGTTATAATTACTGGCCCTAGACTGTCCAGATGGAGTCACACCCTCTCCATTGCTTCTGCTGGAGAACTTTCCTTCTCGCATTTCTTTCGCCAGGTCTTAGAAGATTTAGGTTTTAGGGACTTTTTCAGGTCCTCCCTTGCCTTGTATCGACTTGCATTCCTGGCTTTAGCTGAGCCATTCCATTTTTTGAATTGTCACAATGACATAACAGGTGTGTCTTCCTTCCAAGCCGAGCTCTAAAAAAACTTCTCAACAATTTTTTATGAATTCCGTTCTCAGCTGTGTAGCCAGTGCATCGTGTTCCTCTTGTAGTCTTTCCTGGTATTGGCCAATTCCAAGACGTCCAGTCAAATGACTATTTCCCTAGCTTCTTTACCGGTTCCTAGGAATCTTGGACCTCGCAAAAGATTCATGTTTTTTCATGGCGATGATATTCGAGAGATTCAACAAACTCCAAAATCTCAGGATCCCATTGAATTGTAGCTTTCGATCTCCAATATCAGTAACACATCATAGGACATTTTTAAGATAAATGTAAAATATACTTTCCTTTTTGAATATCCCATCGTGTTAGGGGACTGGGCACTAACTCGAAAGTCAGCAGATAGAAGAGTATTTTTCTTTAAATTAAAATTACCGTCAGATGTCTTGAATCCAAAAAAAGAAAGAAAAAATAGAAGGGAAAAACAAGAATTAATTCCGATTATCCGGCCCTTATCCCGATGGACTTTGGTTATCCCTTATCCCTACTGTTTTCTGGTTTGTTATCCCAGTCATTATTTTGCTAGTTATCCCTTATCCCCAATACCCCAAACCGGGCCTCATCGGCATAGACCCAAGCAGACGTTGCGAGGTGGAGCAGAAGTGCTTGTTCAATAAATCTGCCTCGGTCTGCTTTTATCGGCTGCATGGGGAATTGGGTGGACGATTAATTATTCGATGTATTGTTTGCCAGAGTTCTTTAGGCTTACTTGAAGACAAGGCTTTTCGATAGAAAGACCGCTTTACTTTCTTGATCTTGGTTTCGCACATCGCGGAACTTATTCCATACATGCACTGCAGTCCAACTTTGTTTTATGGGCAAGATGTCTGAGCTCGTTTCGTTGAAGTTGACGGATATCTTCAGTATTGAGCCACGGTGCAGGGGACTGTGCATGCATGGAATAAGTGGCGTTTCGTTGAAGTTGACGGATATCTTCAGTATTGAGCCACAGTGCAGGGGGACTGTGCATGTATGGAATAAGTCGTTCCCTTTGAAGTTGACGGATATCTTCAGTGTTGAGCCACGGTGCAGGGGACTGTGCATGTATGGAATCAGTCGTTCCCTTTGAAGTTGACGGATATCTTCAGTATTGAGCCACGGTGCAGGGGGACTGTGCATGTATGGAATCAGTCGTTCCCTTTGAAGTTGACGGATATCTTCAGTATTGAGCCACGGTGCAGGGGACTGTGCATGTATGGAATCAGTCGTTCCCTTTGAAGTTGACGGATATCTTCAGTGTTGAGCCACGGTGCAGGGGGACTGTGCATGTATGGAATCAGTCGTTCCCTTTGAAGTTGACGGATATCTTCAGTGTTGAGCCACGGTGCAGGGGGACTGTGCATGTATGGAATCAGTCGTTCCCTTTGAAGTTGACGGATATCTTCAGTATTGAGCCACGGTGCAGGGGACTGTGCATGTATGGAATCAGTCGTTCCCTTTGAAGTTGACGGATATCTTCAGCCGTGTTGAGCCACGGTGCAGGGGGACTGTGTATGTATGGAATAAGTTCCGCGATGTGCGAAACAAAAAACCACATGCACCCCTTTGAACCTCTCACCGTTTTCTTGCAATTTTGCATTTTCTGCGGCCATGTTTGTGACACCGATACGGCCAAACAAGAACGACATGTGAGTACCTGTAGAGCAACATTCCAAACGAGGAATGGCTATAAAACACTTTATACGAGACTTAAAGCTATTCATAAATATCTGGGAACAACTTCATTGTATCGAGTACCCTGACAAATGCTTTTTAATAATTCATTTTCTCATATTTGTCATACGAGCATTCAAAAACATTCAACAAACCCTACTGAACCAAATTGGATCTCAAATCACTCCTTGTTCGAGTTAAACTGTTAAAGAGCATAAATTTATTCATGAAAAGTCTGATACCAATACTGTATTTGTCTGCTAGGCATTGTCAAGTATCTACTGGTGGTCAGCATGATCAAAGACAGCAATTCAAGGAACTGAGCTGTTCTATTGCACCTTTTCATGAGCCAAATGATCTAGAAGCAAGGCAGAGAAGGGGAGGGCACTCTTGTTTATGTAGGTTGTTTACCATTTACACAGAAATCCTGGTCGGTCAGTAGTCGGTCTGAGTTTGTTTAATGGTATACAAAAGATTTCAAATGGAATTTCCCAATCGGAAAAAACGTTTACCATTTGTAAACAAACCGTTTCAGATGAAAAAACTCAGCATAAGGTCTGGAACTGGTACGACCGACTGGGAATTGTAAAATAATGGTATCCGATTTCCAGATTAGAAATTCCGGTTGGGAATTTTGGACTAATTTTTGAGATGGAAATTAAACTGATTAATTTCGGAAATTTTCCACGGTACAAACCGAAAAAACTTTTACCATTTACATTCCAACCGAAACTTCCCAAATTTTCGTGTAAATGGTAAACAACCGTAGTGTTTATAATTACAATACGAATTGGAGCGTTTTATTGGCCTATACGATCTCTAGTCAATACGTATGTATACTAGAATGGAAGTAAATATCCAAGATACAAGACCTCGGGCTCGGTAGCGCTATATAACCTTTACTTACAGGCACTGAGTGATATTTTGAAAGTTCTCAAATTTCACTCGCCAAAATAAAGGCTCGTGCAATTGACCTATATCATTATTACGTCACGGCTTGTTTATGAGGGGGACAGAATCGACATGAACAATAGAATTTTGAACTAAATCTGCTCTGCTGAGGAAAATTTAACTTCGAATTGTCTCCAGATATCAGCTGTATCAATGTTTATCCCACAATATTTACCGTATTTGGTGGCTGTTACCGCTATTCTACGTTCTACAAAATGCATTTGATAGCGATTTCCTTTGTGTTGTTGCTGTTTTGTCCCCCTCCCACGACCGTGATCCTTAGCGTTTAAACAATAGATTGTTTTGATTGATTTGACGTCATAATGATATAGGGCAATTATTAGAACTTTCAAAATATCACTCAGTGCCCATATCTCGCTTCAGCAGTCAAACATGAATCGAACGAAAGAGAGAAATAAGATAATTAATATTAACTTATTTTAAACAGTCAATTGATTGGCAGGAAAAAAAACATTATGTAGAGGAGAGTGCTAAACGGGATTTTAATACTGTGCGACGTTGGCGTTTTCCGGTAAAGGTGCCTTAATTGTGGCGTAGGGCCAATGGGGTGTAACTAGAAAACTTTCACACACTGAATTAAATGTTTTCTGAAAGTTGCTTTCGTGACATAAGATGGAAGATAAAGACTGAATATTTTTGACAGAATACACGAAACATGTTCCCACAAGATACCGCCATGGAACCAATCACGTACGCCACTGATAATGAAGTGTCAATCACAATTCGAACCGTCGCAAGGTATTGTGGGTGGGATTCAAGATGGCGATGCGTGTAGAACTGTGTCGGATAAGCGTCCTTTGAAAGGCACATAAACAAGCTGTAAAAGCCAGTCGAGCTCTAGAAAGAAGGTAATGCAAGTCTTTGATTGCCGTCTTGTGCATTTGCGAGGTTTTCCATTGCGAGTAATCCTTCTTTCAGGCGCAATCACTATTGTTTGACAGTGTTCTCGAATTCGTTCTGACGCAGTGACGGCGAATGTTTTGAAATGTTCTACTCCCTGAACGGACATGGACAGGAAATTTTACGGATATGATCTTATTCAACCTACGCTAACCGTTTTACATGCTGAAAGAACAGTTGTGTTGTTTTTAAGCGTTTAGAGCATTCCTTAGCTAGAATGACTCACGTTCTGAGCAGGCCGACTACACTGTCTATACATACACTGATACAGGCATGGCACAAGCTTGAATTGCTGCCGATAATTTATATAATTTTGTAAGTTGCCCAGCACTTTGACGGCTAATTTCATGTCACGTCTCAGACTCAGGCCATGGATCTCTCGTTTATCATGTCTCAAGTTACGCTGTTCTAAAAATCGAATATTTCTCTTTGTTTTAGAGTTAAGGACAGGACATTATCGCGTTCTTATGGACATGGTTTGACGCTGAAGATACTGGCTAACTGGGATTTTATTTCGCCGGGACCGGCCATGAGGAGATTAAAGCGAGCGTTGTCGCTCAGGGGACTGAAGAGTGAAGATTCGCTATCTGAACTGGAGGAACAACTCTCCATGGATGGGAATGGACGCAATAATGGTAAGAACTGCTCCTTGTACATGTCTAAAGCCTAAGACTATAGACAGCTTCTTGAATTGTGTGTGACCTGAACCTCATACGATGACATGTACAGTGCCTTCAGCAGCAAAGGCCAGAATGTTTTGTGTTTAATACACATTCAGTTAATCCAGGATTTTCGAGAGTTTGAATGTTTGACCCTCGGTGATGGTTCTTTAAAATTTCACGGCAAAACTATTGATTTTATAGAGAGTACATAAAATTTGCATACAACTTAGCATGTCGGTCGCTACGAACAGCTGAACAAAGCGTTTGTTCGATTTTGCTTTGACAGCTCTGCGCTCAGAAACAAGTGTTTATATGTCTAAACGAAAATCACTCCTTTCTATTAAAAACCAGACCAATTTCAATTGAATATAACAGCAGTTGTTGATTTCAACCTGTTCAAAAAATTCAGACATTATGCATCGTAATATCGGCTATACTCTGCTTAGCTCGAACAATAAATAGCTTGTGGCTGTGTCGGTACTCGATAATATAACTAAAAGCTTTGTTTGCCCGAGTGTAATGCTTTAAGTCACATTTGAGGGCTTCGAGAACAAGTAAAGTGGGGAGGTTGACGTATTCATCCTGACCCGTTGTCAACCTGAAGATTTGGATCATCTTCAAACGATGCTGAAGTATGTACCTGATTTTGGCTGCATAGAAATCATTCAAACAGACTTCTTGTAAACTATTATGGGTTTGTGGTACTCCATAATGTTGCCACAGACTGCCTCTTTAATAGGCATATCTTTCAAAGCGATGATGTTCAAATAATGCAATACAAAAAAAAATCATATCAAAACTAAACATAACCAAAAACACATTAAACTTAGACAGCAATTCTGTTGGATACTTTTGTATCTTAGTGACAACTTGGGATATTTTGCATAATATTTGCTTTTTCTATCAAAATATGTAAAGGTTTTGACAAAAAAATGCAACAAAGGTATTATGCTATTCTATATAGATAGCTATTCATAACTCAATAGCTGACATGAAGTAGTCTGATAAAACTATATTGTACCATATTATTGATTTGTGTACCAGGAACAACATGATTTTGTTTGATCTGGATTGAAATGCCTACATATTACTTACATGGAAACACAACCTGCTTTACATGGCAAAGAGATACAGTCTAGAATAAAATATCAATATTAACTTATTTGAATATTAATTTTATTTTACTGCATACCATAATCTGGAAACCTTAATCATAACCTCCTACAGTGTACAGAGGGCTCAAGTCTTGTAATTTGTGATGTCAGGTACAGGAAATAAATTAGTGTTACCATAAATAGCTGGACAAAGGCTTGTAATGTCACATTCATTGCAGACCATTTTTTCCTTCTTTTTGTTGTGCATGATGTGGGATATGGGGAAACTGGTTGGCAGGAACTACATGTACATGTAGTTACCCATCGTGCCCATGAGCATGTTGGACACAGTAATAAAAAAGCGTGATTCAGGGCTTTCCCTTCAGGTTCATAATAAGCTTGTGGTACCACACTTTAATACTCGATATATGCAGAACTCTGTCACTTACAGAGGTTCAACACTATGGAACACTGTAATGTCTAAGGACAGTAGTATCATTACCGTAGGCACTAAAGTATTTGTGCAAAAGATAACAAATTTAGAAATCGTTATTTTTGAAACTGTTTTGCAGAAAATTGAAGAGATTAAAATAGCTAAAAGGTTTACACAATTTATAAATTCATTGACAACAAATCATTATATATTTAATTATTTTGATTAAGAAATGGCAGACATCAACATACCCCATATCATTGCCATATTTTATGGTACTAAACGATTCTAAAATTATCTAATAAACTCTTAGTTATTCCTCTTGAAATTCTCTTATCCAGTTTTATTCAAGGTTCGGCAGGATCCTGTTTTATGGTATAATTTTTTTAGTGAATGCTTTTATGAAAGGTAATATTCAATAATTCTTGGTTTTGCATTGCTTAATGTTTTTATTATTGTTGCATTCTTTCATTCTTAAAATTTATTTTCTATGGTATTTAAATCTCATAAGTCTAATGAAACTGTTTATCATTTGCAGCTCCAAACATCAGCAGTTTCTGAATTTCTTCTAATCGGGATCAGCTAAAAATAAACATTACACACAGCAGTTAAAGGAAACAATTTGATGGTCATATCTTACGTTACACTATAAAGTGTTAATTTTGCTTTAAATGTTGAAACGTTTATAACTATAAGCCAGGCTCTTGTGCAATCTGTGCAGTCAGCTCTGTACATATGAATCCTTTCATTCTGCTCTTTGAAACTTTATATCAGTCTAATAACACTGTTCAGTTCAGACTTCACAGAGGCAGACCGGAATAACTGCTATGCGCTGATATCGAGCTGAATGTTTTCATCGCTCTGGTTGTTGGTTTAGAATCACTGACAAAAAATGTAGAATGTCAAAATTTCAAACGAATTGATATTGGCCCTGAACCCACAGATGAGGTGTAACCATGTCTCCTCTACATGGGCTATCTCAATATTTTAGGTCATCAGAAGATCTCCTCACAGCAGCTTCAAAAATAGCTCTGAATTCACGTAGCCTGTGTACAGCCGTCCGTCTCCCCTCAAAACTCGGGAAGGGACGTCTGTGCTACACTGTCGTTAATCGTGTTCCAACATAATTTTGCATAAATTACATCTCGATTTCCATTGGCCGAGAAACACTAGATGGTACACATTGTAGATTTCAGATTGTTCATTTCCTATTGTTACAGTAACGGCAATGCAAGAGACAGGGAGGACGCGCTGAGAAGCGTGGGAAATAAAATAAATTCCCTTCTTCGATAGCCTATATACACAGACCTTCGTAATCCCTTCAAAGGAAGGGATTTGGAGATCTTTCTTTCCTCGAGGAAGTGGAAGATTGGATGAATTCGTGAGTTTGAGAACCACATGAACTCGAGGTTTGAGAAGTCGTACTAGCAACTCGCCTGACCGCCGAGGCTATTGATATTGCTTCTGGTTGATAGTCTCCCACAGCCATTCGCTTTGCAAAAAGAGCTCTTGAACATGGACTTTCTTTTTGTTTTGAAGAACTAGACGACATCTGAAGAAGAATTTCGTTTGTTCCCTGCAAATTATTTCAAACTTCCTAGCTAGGCACTTTCTGCATATATGTTGAGGCCGACTTTTCACTTGAAATTCGAGAGAAATAATTTATTCCCAGACTTGAAATGCAGCAGTTCCATGCCGATATTCTTATCATTTTTTTCTTGATATTAACCGAGCACTGGACACAAAATGACATAGCAATTCCTGAGGGTCAACATAACCACTAAGCCAATCAAGCACCCGCTATGAGGCACCAGCCAATCAGCGACTGGTTACATCATTCCTGTAACTATCCACGTGACCTAGAACACGATTAACTCATCCGTAGTACAGACCTCCTTTTCCTTCCTTTGAAGGGATTACGGAGGTCTGTGTACAGGCTAAATTCACGCTTCAAACCTCAAACTTCGGCATTATTATTTCCCATTCTCTTTCTGCCGACCAGGGATATGTTATGTTCTGCAAATCTTCGACCTAACAGTAAATATATAGAGTGCATTTAAATACTCAGGTTACTTTAAGCTTTCCTGCCTGTCCTGAGTAAAAGTGTTGTATTCTAGATGAATTCTTGAACTTTAAATCAACTACATAAATCTTCGCTATAATGATTTGCAAACGCACGCATGGATATCGGCTGTAGTTGCATTTTCATGAACTTTACTCCTACCCATAATGCACCTGTTATAGGTGCGGGGGGTCAAAGTTTTTGCACTTTGCTGTATATATATATATATATATTTATATATACAGTCGATGCCAAAAAGGTTGTCCAGCAGAACATAATATAATACTATAATATCCATTGTTTTGGGCTATTGTCTAGGCCAAAACAATAGGCCAAAACAATGGATATTGTAGTATTATATTATGTTCTGCTGGACAACCTTTTTGGCATCGACAGTATCTATATCTATATCTATATATACATGTATATATCTATATAATAATAATAAACTCTTTATTTACCGAGGATAAGCACTAAATAGCATAAGCTAACAAACCTGTGGTCTTTCTACATTAAAGTTAATCTAAAAATCAATAAAATTACAGTAAAATCCTAAAATCTAATGAATATTTACAATTATTATGAATAGAGCTAAGGACTAAACAAAAAACCAATAACGGAGAATATTACATAAGAAAATTATCTAAAAATAGGTACGCAATGGGTACATGTGTCAACTGTATAATATTATTGTAAAATTCATGAATGAGGGTGAAAACCAATCCCAGCACAGTATTCAGATCACATGCACAGTACTGTAAATCCCAATAAAATTGTTAATGAGTAAATTAACTTTTGATGAAGATTTTGTACTCAGCTAATAAATATGCATAACTTTTGATAAAGATCTGTAACTCCTATGGGACATACATGGTCATTTCAAGTTCAATAATTAGAATAACTCAGAATCATATAACAATAAGGTGCATTCCAATTATTGTTTCATTTCACAAGCATGATAAAATATTTCCGTCCGATCAGCGACTTTATGGTAATTTACAATGGCTCGCCGAAGCGGCTCACCATTGTAAATGACCATAAAGATTGTCCGCTAATATTTTATCTGCACCACATAAAAAGTACACTCTTTGCTAGTATATGAATGAAATATATATTAAAACTGGGCTTGAATTGGGAATGATCAATAATATTATTACACTAATATGCAATGAATATCATTGTTCTCCCCAGAGCGCGGCGCCCATGGCACTCTGCCGTGCTGTATTTTCTTAGTGCCGCTCTGCTCATGATTTGTAAGCAATTTTTATTAAGTGAGTTTGAAGCAACTTTTCCAAAAAAAATTCTGGGTTTGAAATCCCTCAGCGTATCTAAAATGGCTAGAGGATGTCTTATATCCAAGTTCTACGACATTTACAACTCATTAACCTGACAAAAATAATGAAAAATCGAAGTTAAACACATGGACGTCTTTCTCTGTCAGGTTTTCGCCACCATCTGGTAGGTATTTCATATATGGTCTCGTATAATGTCCTCTTGTCTCAGCCGAAACTATCCACATCTATTGAGCTATATCCATTACTATCCATGCATAACGGTCCATGACTATCCATGCATAACGGTCCATGACTATCCATTGTTTTCCATCACTCTCGATGCCTATCCTTTGCTATTCTTTCTGATCCATCGCTATCCTTTGCAATCCATTGTTATCCTTTGCAATCCATTGTTATATAGTGCTATTTATTGCTATCCATTTATGGCATTTTATGGCAAAATGTTGCAGCAGTGGTAAACTATGGGTATTAAAGTCTTAGACAATGCGAAACTAATTAAATGACAGAGTTATATCAATACAAATTTGCTTATACAGGGTTCAAAATTCATTTTCAAAGGAACAAGCAAAAAGTTGCTTGCGGGTTTGAAACCTACAAGCAAAACCACTCATCAACAAGCTAAAAACTAAAACAGGTTTTAATGTGCCTGGTGCCTAATACAAGCATAAAAATACCAGTTCATTTATTTGCTTACCAGCAAATCGGTAAATTGACTTGCATTTTGCCAGTTTGCTTGTGCGAATTTCAAACCCTGTTATAAAAAATGTGTGGAGTCATTTTTGTTAACAATTTATAAAATCTTGAATATTAATGAAACTATATGAATATTAATTAGAACACCGCTCTGGTGGAAAAGTCTGGGGAGAACACTGAATATGCCACAAGTTTTATTGCAAAATCATTTTAATGATAGTAAATAATGTTACAGTATTTGTGAGCACTTGTGAGACATCATTAATTTTGTAGGACATTTGAATAAATTGATCATAAAGTAAATGACAGTATTAATTGTAACAAACGTGTTGCTGTTAGCTATGTATAGCAGGGCCCGAAATTGCGCCCGATACAGCGTAAATATGCCTAGATTTTTTCGTTTTACGCCTAACGTTTTCCACTTTGGCGTAAAATTACGCCGAGATCCTCTTACAAAGGTAAAAATTATCGGAAGACAAGTCTTATTTCCAAATCTCTAAAACTATCTGATTTTTTTGAAAAAAATACTACCATTTGCAAGCAAGCGCTTAGTGTAAACTTTTTTGTCTGTTGTTTGAAACGCATAGTAAACTATGCGTTTCAAACTTGAAACAACTTGAAACAACAGACAAAAAAGTTTACACTAAGCGCTTGCTTGCAAATGGTAGTATTTTTTTCAAAAAAATCAGATAGTTTTAGAGATTTGAAAATGCAAACAATTTTTTGTAGAAAGATGAGAGAAATCGTCTCTGCTTGCCGCTCTATTTGTCTCAAAGCCGGCCTAGACATGTACGTTTGCCTCAGCCTAGACATGTACGTTACACTTAAACACTTGCATGGCTTCCTGCGAAACTTTCGGGTGACCGCATGGAAAAAAGGCTGCCACGCCTCTGTCTTGTTTAAACTCAATGAGTTTAAAGTCGAATGTTTATTACAAAAAAAAGCAAATGATTTTTTAACCTTTTCCTATGACATACAAATTTCAGCTACTTGAATGCACAATTATTTACGCCTAAAAAATTTAAGCTGGGCGTAAAATTATGCCTCCTTTTTCCCCTTAATTTTGAGCCCTGTATAGGTGGCCATGGTACGGCGTACAACACTGTAATTGGTGTAGTTAACTAACAGTAGGGCTTTCAAAATGTGCTAGTTTTGTGAGTAAAGCTAACTATGCTTTTCATGTAATAAATTCTCTTTGAGAGAAGATATTGTCGGCACAGTAGAGGTGGAAAGGTCTTTGTGTTGAAAGGGCAGTGATGCAGTGGCTGTAATTGAAGTGGTATTAGTTATAACTATATATCCTTTTGACCATCCTTGGCGTTTCTTCTGTATTTTGATATTTTGACAGGTGATTTCTGTTGTTCGTGATGATAGACAATGTCTCTCTTGTTTGGATTGAATATTATTATTAGTAGTATGTAGTATTGCTGGATTCTTTCACTGGTGAAACATTATGCACATTATTAGCATAAGATGTCTTTTTCTTTATTTGCCATAGCTGTGGTAGAGAGGGAAAAAAATTATAATTCCATAAACTCCTGGTTATAAGCCATGGGCTTCTACAAGTTTTTAAGGGGTTTTACGGGGCTCATAACTGGGGGTGCTTGTAACCGTTTTTTTACAGTATTGTAACTAGAAGTTTCTAATAGAAGGTGAAGTGCTGCAAGGGTTAGGGTTAGCCCTTTTGTTACAAGTGTAATAATAGGAGCAACTGTGACACATTGATGAAATCCAATGGCAGCACACAGAAAATTCAAATGAGTTTTATGGACAGGAATAGGCCCTTTGCAGGACCTGGTCATGTGACCTTTTTAGACTGTCAATAAAAAAAAAATTGGTACTAGAACAACATGGATGCCAGAAATGGAAAGAGCTAGCACAGCTTGCCAGTCAGCAGGAATCAGCCTCATAAACTCTGTTAAATTATAGAGTTTTCAAAAATTTGCGATTCACTTGGGCTTTTTTACTAATTTTGGCTAGCTCTTTCCATTTCTGGCATCCCTGTTGTTCTAGCACCAATTTTGTTTTAAATGACAGGCTAAAAAGGACATGTGACCAGGTCCTGCAAAGGGCCTATTGACTCTTGTCACATGAATGGCAGCCATGAGGATAAAAACCTTTGTTTTTGCTAGTCTAAACTCGTCCTGATACTGCTCAGTTCGAGGCAGATTGTGTCTAGCCAACATGGCCTCCATATGAGAACAGTCAATATTGGCCATAAGTGACATCTAGTGTACAATAATTATTATTTACAAGAGACAAACGGAGGAACAGATTTAGGCATAACACCATTTGAGAGCAAACATTGTTTTTCAGTGGAGGTTTCATTTAACAAGATTTATAGACTTTTAGCAATACAAAGGCTATTTAGTAACTCACATTATTACACAGTACATACATGTACATGTATATTAATGTTTGATGTTTAAGGTTACTGGATACCTTCAAAACGAAAAAGAGGGTGAATTTTTTTTCCGCACAGAAATGTAGTTTTAGTAGCAGTGTTTGATATACTAAAAACGCCGTTCAAAAAAAATTAATGTTGACGGAGAAATACCAAAAGGAAGTTTTTAACCGGAAGTAAAAGGTTCTGTTTGATTGACAGCAGATCAATTAACACATGACAAGTGCTCACTCGCCCGTATCGAAAGTGTGAGGAAAGCTAGCACATAAATTCATTTCATATAGCAATGTTTACGTTTATTGAGAAACGTTTTTCCACACACGATTCCGTAATTCCATCGGTTGTTGGCCTTATGTCTTCCAAAAAGCAAGCAGGAGCTTAGAAACAAAGAAAAACGAAAAGCAAAACAAGGCCAAACAACGCATACGACTTCGAGCCAAATCAGAAGTTCTCGCAAAACCCGACAAGGGTTCGTATTTGCACTTGCGTGCCGAGTGATCCACATCTGAACATAAAGAAGAATTGATAGGAGCCAGCCGAGAGAATATTTGTTTCCAAGAAAGCTAAGATGGAAACGTAAAGTCTGACGGTTCACCTTTTTTGTCTTTTTTTTTTCAAGTCAAACAAGCCGGCTATAGATACGGCACATACCTTTGATCGGAAATCAACATACAATATTCATCTCGGCAAATATATATATTTCTCTAATTCCTAGATTACAATATCCTCTGGAACCCAGATATTAAAACAAGAGAGTACAAGGAGAACTATGGCTTGTAATGGTATTTACATATTGAAACTCTACTTTACTAGTTATTCCCGCGGAATTTTGGGAGACTCCAGGAGGTCGCTTCTGATTGGAGAATGGGTGTCTAGTCCGGAAAGCCGCTCTAAGTAGGTGTGAATCAGTTGCTGAACTTCTAATGCCGATTTCTCGGCTACAATTTTTCAACGTTTCTGCAGTCTTCAAGTGAATTGATTGCATATAAGAATTTACCGGAATTTTTTTCAATTTCGTCCAGTGTTTCTACAATAACTAATCTCCAAAAGCGTGTGTGCTTTTTCCAGATTTGTTTTTAGTTTTAAAGATATCGGTCCAAGCGTGATGGCTTGGCAAAAATAATCGATGACTCGACTTTAAACTGCAAAAATAGATATCAAAAATCGCACACACGCTTTTGGAGATCAATGACCGCTTAACTTGACACAAGTGTAATTACTTCGTAAGTATAAAAACCCGGCGCTGGTAATTCGCGTTTATAAACGTCTTCGACATCGGATTAAAGTGACTGTAGTTTTAAATCTAGAGTAATTCCGTATAAAATAACATTTTACTGGTATTCTTCAGTTATCAACCTTTCCATTGATATATAGGTTCCCATATTTTGTTCGCCGAGCGCCCGTGTAAACGCATTTTTGCGGAAATCACTTTTGAAGGTATCCAGTAACCTTAAAGCCTGTCTCTGTTGTGAATGTTCCATGTTAAACCCTTTTCTGTCAACCCAACCTTTATTAAACAATAATTTATAATTTACAACAACTTCTTACAGGCTCATAGAATACTATGTGTGACTACAATTGGAGATAATTTTAGTTGCGATTTTTCGGCTGTGCATCTTTTTGTCTTCCTCTCCTCCCTCAATGTTAGCACTCTAGAATGCCCAATTCTTCTACCCAACAAATCCTCTACCACAAAAAAAAACATTGAGGGAAAAGACAAAAGTGTCCCATCCATGGTGTCACAGATTGTAGCCTCATTGCAGTGGGTATAGTGAGAAGGGAGTCTCGTAATGTAACCTTAAAACTGGAATTTTAGGGTGGGTGGGTGGATGGGGAGTCCGATGGCAGCCAGCAAAAAAGCCAACTGATCTGACCTTCATGTCACATGACATTTAACCTCCCTCGAAGAGGCCCAGGCCACAGCAGCATGTGAGAAAATATTTTCCACTTATTTTGTTCCTCAGCCAGTGGAAAATCAAACTTTTCCTTTCCTTTTATATCTTTTATTTGTTTGTTTGCAAAGTGTAGGCATAATTAAAATTATTAAATGAATAGATAAAATTTAAATAAAGCCTTGTTCCCAGAGCAGAGTGGTGGTGTCTGGTGAAAACACTGTATGTTATGTACATTTTTGGGGCTTATTATGAAAACTTTAAATCCCATCAAATCAATTTATATTTTTTTTGCTACACCTATTCAAATTAAACTAATGTTTAAGTTGAAATGTCAAGTTTTCGCTATGGCAGCTCACTTTTGATAAATAATATTGCTGTTAAATTTCAAATTAAATTTCCAGCTATGGGAAGACAAATAATCCTAGATGTGTTTTAGTGAATTGGAGGTTCAGTGCCCAGGCTATAAGCAGGGTCAGAGCTGCTTGAGAGCTTGATTTCCAGGCAACTGTGGCAACCATGAATGAGCCCAGTACACTGGGAGTGGACAAACAAGAAGAGGGGGAGAGAGGGAGGGGAAATGCCAAATGAATCTGTACATTAAGACTGCTAAATACAATCCAAAACACAGTACTCTGAATCCCAGCACTCTCAAGTAGTTTGAAATGTCAATGCTACACCTTTGTTTGGTCCCCATACCACCAAAATACCTACCAAAATAAGCAAAACAAATACGAAAATCCACATGAGATGCTGACACAGGCCCTGTGAGCTGTACCACAGGAAGACCAGTAATTCGCTGGTGAATTTAACCATGCCTAAATTGCATTTAGTATCAAATTTTCCTCGGCAATCCCAGTGTTCATTCTAGAAACGAAACAAGGTGGGGCATTTCTCTCATTGCTTCTCAAATTTTGCTAGAATTAAAAAGGGATGATTTAATGTCATACAGAATGTGAATCATTCTATGAGTGTGAAAAGTGTCATATTCATGTTGAACATTAGCAATAATGAGTTGTAAAAGTGTGAGAATATCACAAAATCACACCCTAGAATGAACACTACAATCCCCTGCTTTTTTCATGTACATTGTACATGAATGTATGAGTACTCAGCATCATTATTACAATAGCTACATGTATGACTAACATTGTGCTAACATTCAACCAGAGTTTAAGTAAAGTTATCTTTGTACATTGTATCTATCTACATGTATGTGTGTAATAATATTTATACACATTTGAAAGGGTTTGTTTCCAGCTTTTATCTTGGTAGATACATGTACATATAAAAAAAATGTATTTTTCCACATTGACCATAAACATACCAAATACATGATTTCTGAAAATAGAATCCATGTAGCTGCATGTATATTAGATTATCTGTTGCTACAGTATTTGACTCTGTATACAAGTACAATACAAACACATGGCATATGCGGTGTAGAGATTGATTTTCTGATATGGGAAAGGAATTCAAATAACAACATATATTTGTATAGCAGTTTTGTTGGGTTTGGCAATGTGTGATTTGTGGACAGCATAAACCTTTATTCCACACCCATAATTATGATCTAAGGGATTGATTCATTACTGTATGATAAACATATCTAAAATGATCAAAGCCTTGAATTTACCATTTCTGGAAGTCATCTATCAGCCAATAACATTTGGTAAAAGTTCAAACATATACACTTATGATGTAAAGTGCAGTGTAGATATTGCTAATCTGCATTGGTGAAAGAGTTTTCACAACACATGTTGGATCTCTCATGATATTCAGCTTATTTTAAAACACCACAACAATCAAATTTTGCTTGGTTAACAGGTTTTTCATTTTCCATATATTTCATTCTTTCTACATTCAGCAAGGTTTTCTTTTCTAAGGTAAGGAAAACCCATTCCCTATCATAAATTGTAATATATTTGTGTTATAAAAATCATTCACTTGATGTTGATCATACACCGTCAATGGTCTTAGTGCTTAAATGAAAGCAAAGATTTTATGAAATTGATGGATTTGAAATTTGATGGTGAGCAAAACAAACAGAAATGGTTAAACTCATATGGAATATTTACATGTATCAGTACAGTGTATAGTGACATATTGATATTTCAACCATGCTGTCTGCACAGTGTAAAAGGAATATTATTTGAACTGTCATTAATTCAACAAAGATAAAATGCACCAAAACATAAGATGTACAAATGTAGGTCCACCTGATACATGTACATATGATATGTTTTGCACACACATTCTCTCAGCTAAGGTGTATGCTGTTAGAATTGAAGGGCCATGTGCAAAATGGGCATGTTTGACTGATTAGACTCTTTGTACTTATTGACATTTGCTTTTCCTTTTATGTACAATGTAGTTAAATTTTATGTAGATCGTGATTATTCTTGTATGCGAAAATGCTGATAATAGAAAAACTCCAGGTTTAAAAGAAAGTGTATTTTCTCTCAGCGGTTATTATGGCAGCCAAGCCATTGAACCCAGGTTTGATTCCTGGCTGTTGTATCACATATTTTTTTTCATTTCTTCACTCAAAATATCCTTAATATCATTCAATTTGTCTATTTCACACCAATATTCTTTGAAAACAACAAGAAAAATAATCATAAATAACCTTAAAGTGCCTATGAACCAATTTTTTTTATTTTAGATATCAATTCTACATCAAGTGAATAGTAGAATGGTACAATAAATCTTGCTTTGAATGCTGTGCCGCTGAGTTAAGGAGGTTTTAATATCCAAAATACTAATTACATGACGTCGGGGGAGGCATCAATAATTTATTATTATACAAATTTTTTTGTTACAATTAAACAAATTTTTCAAATTGTCAGTGTTATACCCATGGTTGAAATAAAATGATATTAGCAATTTGTTTTCCTATATCAGTAGAAACGCCCATTCACAACCACTAAGAAGTGATTGCAGATACCTCCCCTGACGTCATGTAATTAGCATTTTGGATATTAACACCTCCTTAACTCAGTGGCACAGCATTCAAAGCAAAATATATTTTACCATTCTACTATTCACTTTATTTAGAATTGATATCTAAAATAAAAATGTATTGTTCATAGGCACTTTAATAGCGAAATGTCTACCCATTACCCAGTTATCTATTGCATGAAATGTCTTCCCCACTCTGTTTTAGAAATACATGTACAAGCTTGTTTACCGAAGAGCCAAGTCAAACACGAGTGTTAATGACGTTCATGGTAATTATGTCATCTGAAAGGCTCTCTTAACTAGTGAGAAGAGAAAATAAGGGGTTTCCTATTGTTTAGGCAAAGTTAATTTTTGAACACACAGCCTAATAATACATTTACTGCATAAGCTTTCTGGTTAATTTTAATTAATAAGCCAGTCATTATAACTGGTTAATGGACCTTTTGCTACATGTTTATTTATTTCTAACTATGACATTTTTCAGGATGAAGATTTTAATTCTGAATTGTAGAAATCGTAAAATATTTATGATTACTACAGGAGTATGATTTTATTTCAATAACGGTAGTATTATTTCCAAAGGTATTATTTTACCATAACTAATAATACAAAATAAAATATTATAATAATAGTAATAATAATAATAACAATGATAATCTTTAAAGTGCACCTAACCCCTTAGGGTTAGGTGAATCTTTGAATTGTTTTGAGTACTTATGTGAAGACATTTTTGGCTTACAAAGAATACTTATGTTCTAGGCTTATTTGAAATGGTGAAAATTTGACCTTTCCTGACCCATGACCGCATAAGAAAAAGCCTGGGTCAATTCTGGATCTTATGTCATCTAATTCCTTCAACTTTGCAATAAGTTGAATAAATATTTAGCATTTTGTCTAAAATAACTGTTTTCTTTACTAACAACTCACAGACTGTATAAAGTCTCTATATATCGATGTTGTTGTGATGGAAAGGCACCATGGAGAATAATGCATTAATGAGGTGACGTAAGATCAAGAATCGACCCAGGCTTTTTCTTACATGGTCATGGGTCAGGAAATGTCACATTTTCACCATTTCAAACAAGCCTAGAACATAGAGTATTCTCTGTAAGCCAAAAATTTATTCGCAGAAGTACTCAAAACCTTTCAAAAATTCATATGTATAAAAATTGCAAAAGGGGTTAGGTGCACTTTAACCAGGGTTAATCCTTTAGCTGACACTGTTATCAATGGTGTCCTGACAATAAAAACAATAAAATAAACATTAACATAACAGTAACAATATAATACTGGTACTGACAGTACAAGAGTAAATCAGGGTAGTTAGTAGAAACAAGAAGCTACATAGTGTCCTAGAGGATAGATTAAAATGCCACAAATGAAGGAAAATTTGGGCAAAACAGGCAGCTACTTTAACCTCTGATGGCACCCAGAATAGAACATGAGGCACACCCAAGCTCACACTGGCTGATCATGAGTAGTACTAGATAAAAGACCACCAAAGGAAACAGATTGACTGTGATTATAGTCAGATATCACACATCGAAGTTCTTAGTTATAAATGCTGAATAGTCCCAATTTGTTTGTTGTGATCAATTAGTATCGAATGCCTTCTGGAAGTCCACATTTCTTCATAATTATTGTATCTGTTAAATGTATCTGTTATAGCTGTTTGTGTAGAGTTCTGATGATGAAAACCACATTGCTAAAGAGAAAAGAGTTCAGTCGACTTCTCTAAGTGGTCAGTCAACTGCAATCATACTGCTTTCTTCAATATCTTTTAGATGTTAATCATTAATTTTATATTAATATTTGCACCTTTTCTTAAAATAGCAACTTAAACATAAAATATTTGACTTAGTGTACTGTACTGTACCATGCTGAACATGAGATTCCCTCTAAAACCTCCAGGGTGCAATTAACCTGTTTGGCATGTTTTTATTACAGGTTACGATGCCAATGATAGCGCATTCCAAGATGAAAAGGAAGTTCATGAAAATGATTCATTTGAGCCGATTATGATGAGAAAACCACGATCCAAATCTGTGAGTTTATAATTTAGTAAACTACATTACCTGATTGCATATTTTGTTACACAAAGTAACAAACTAACTCTGAAAATTTGCTCAGACACATTTATTTTTTCCAGGCTCTTTCGGCACCTGGTAGTCGAAGCAAAAGACTCTCTCTCCCCATGTTGCATTATGGGACATCTCTCAACGATATTTCTTTCCATCGGAGTCCAAACTCCAAGTTAAAAAGCCCAAATCTCAGTACCAGCCCATCGATGGGAGATGCCATGGACTCAATGAGTAGAACAACAAGAAGGATGTCTCTGGTAAATTCTAGGACAATAAATAACTACATGTACTGTACATGTATTGTGCATGCATAGAAACTTCTTTAAAAGTGCACATACTGTAAGCCCAATTTTGTTATCATTAAATAGATTATACAGGACTTACATGTACATCAAGTAAATAGTCGAATAGTAAATTAGTTCTTAATTTCATTGTGGCGTGTGTGAGTTAGAAAGGTTTCTATTTCAAAATATGCTAATGATGTGACATCAAACAGTATTAAAACAATTTATACAAAAATGTACTGGTAGAGATAAAAGACCTTTCATAAACATCCCTGTTGTATTAAATACAACATTTTGAAGCTAATATTGGTGTAAGTTTCTTTCACAAGGATGTTTGACATCACCTCATTAGCATATTCAAAATATAAACCATTATAACAAAGACACAACACTGTTAAGAATAGTTTTACTATAATTGTACTATATACTTCATGTAGAATCAATTTTAATGATAAAATATTTAGGCTCATATGCACTTCAATTTTATTGAAAGTGCTATTGATACAAATGTATTATTATGTGAAAAGTGACAAATAAGGAGCTGGACATTAATGTCCCCATCATGTACTCAAACCAAGATTATGTGAGCTCTTACATCTGTCGATCAATGGATAGACAGAGACACCATATTTACTTAATATAGATTGCATGTATACCTACATTGTATTTCGTAGCTCCTCTAATCCCCCATTGACTAATGCTTATTAATATATACAGTGCTGTTCGAAAGTAACGCAACCGAATTTCGCCGAATTTCGTTACTTTGAAATGACATTACGATACTTGTGAAAATACGTCGAAAATTCGAAAGTTTCATTGTGTAAGTGCTGCGAGTTTTACCGAAAACACTTCGAAATTTCGATAAGGAATTTCGAATAGAAATTTCGTAATGTCGAATTTTCGAATAGAAATTTCGTAAACTTCGAATTTTCGAATAGAAATTTCGTAACTTCGAATTTTCGAATAGAAATTTCGTTTGGATGTTTTATTAACTCCTCACAAAGTGATTAAGTAAAAAAGCTGAAATCGAAACTCCAAAAGATTCGATACCGTTCGTGCGATCTGATCTCACGCTAAATAGCAGACAACATATTAAAACTGTGAATATCGAGAACTATGGACTCAAACCATTTTTCGCATCATGTGGAAACTGTTCAGATACGTAAATGAAGTGAAATATTTCAAACCGTTTGATTCCATAAGCATCTCGATTTCTAAAAGAAAATTTTATCTGTAGATATTTTTTGTGCGATCTCAACGCAAAACAAAACACTGCAGAATCATTGATTATTCAAATCAGTTCGCGGAAAATGTCACACTTCTGTGTCACGGAATTCAAGACTCTGACCTCCTCACCTTTGAAAACTGAACCACATTAAATAAAAAGAACTCCAGAATATTCTACTTAGTAGACGTTTATCATTTGCCAGTAAAGTTGAGAAGCTTTGTGGTGATTTAAACTACGATGCAATAAAATCACACTTCCCACGAAGTTCGCGGCATTCTTATTGTGTCAAAAACCAGACAATTAGTCTTCACGGCTGAAAGCACATGTCAACAGAGAATCTTTGTATCTCCAAAAAGCTAAAAGCTGGCTTCTTCAATTGAAAACATACGCAATTACTTCAACACAAATTCTGAAGGACTGACGGATCTTAGTTTTAAACTACAGAAGCTAAAGTTTATGAGATAAACGGAAAACAACAAACCAGCGCTGGGACGATGTTTCGTAACGCAATCCTGTCTTGCACAAATGTCGAAAATAGTCGAAATTTCGGCGTATCACCCATATTAATGAAATTTCGGTGTGTAAATATTACCGAAATTTCGGTCGGTCCTGTTCGAAATTTCGATATGCTCAACGAAAATTCATTGAAATTTCGACGCATTCACACGCGAAATTTCGACGAATTTTCAAATCGTAAACAAAGAACGACATTCGGCGAATTTCAGCAAAATTCGGTTGCGTTACTTTCGAACAGCACTGTACCACACCAGTGAATATCACTTTTCGCGCACTCTGATTGGCTACTAAAACAGTGAATATGATTTCATACTCACCTCCGAGCAAAGAAGCGATCACCTCGCACAAGTTTTTGTCCATTTGACAGAAACACTGCAGAAAATAAAATAACTATTTGGTGCTGGCTATTCACCTGTAGTGTGGTACAGTATATACTAAAACAATTATTCACCTCGGTTTCGGTGAATAGTGGTAGATATTTACCTTGCCGAAGCGGCTCGGTAAATATCCATCACTATTCACCTCCACTTCGGTGAATAATTGTTAAATGAACATTACTGGGTATAGCATATCAAAACTATTCTAAACCTTGTTTAGACAAGTGTAACATAGGATTGTACTGCCATTACTCAATCATACTAATTCCATAGGAAAAAAACATGGAAAGAAAACAAAAAAAATAATTAAAATATGCTTTCTTCCGGTGTTGTCTCTCCTAATTCACATAAAATAATGTTGTTTCTCCCAAATTATGCAATCCTAAATCAATAATCATATTTTGTTTCTATAGTCTGAATTAGGATATGGAAAGATGGAAACCTACACAAAGCTTGACAAACTAGGGGAGGTAAGGCATGTTTATAAGCTGCAAAATGTATTATAATAATTTTATTTATGTAGCTATAAAAATGACAGATGCACCTCATTGTGGTAAGAGTGATTTAACTGTACTTCATTCCTTTGTCTTCATTGTCAGGGTACTTGATTTTCACTAACTACTTCTTTGTCTTCATTGTCAGGGTACTTGATTTTCACTAACTGTACTTCGTTGTCTTCATTGTCAGGGTACTTATGCAACAGTTTTTAAAGGGAAGAGCAAGTGAGTAAAATAGTACTGTACGTTGTATGTTGTGTGAATATAAAAATGGGTTTGTAGAAAGTAGACAAAATGATGGTAGCGATTAGGCCTGACCTCCTTGGTAATCATATCGTTTATACACATGTAACCAGGTTGGGTTTCACTACCAGATGGGACTCTGTTGGAGAGCTATGTAATTAGCAGAGAAAGCTTCTTTTCTGTGCTATATATATATTTAGCCATAAACACAATGTCCATACTAAGGTGCTATAATCTATATAAATTTGTAGAGTGCAGTATATAGAATTAGGGACATAAAATATTATAGTTATCAAGGCTCAAAATTAACATAAAATACTGGTCACAAATTAGCGATTAGGACCTGAAATTTGGTCACAAATTTGTCATTTTTGGTCACAAAACACATGGGAAATTCATCATAAAAGCCAAAAAACAAGTTGAAATTTTGCGACTGCTGAGTAATTTTTAGTTGCAAATAGCAAAATTTTGGTTGCAAACACAATTTTGAGCACCGATTATGCAATGGGCTTTCAATAGAGAATTTTGTTGGTTTGAGTTTTTATAATTTTTGATAAAAGTCAGTTGTGATTAAATTACATTAATACAACTGTAGATACATGTAGCTTGGAGTTGAACTGGTTAATGTCAAATGTAATCAGGTCATCAAATGTTGTATTTCCATGGTTCGTGCAGGCCTTGAAAAGTCCTTAAAATAATGCCAGGTCCTTGAAAAGCCTCGTTGAGAATAGAGTAAAACAGCCTCAATTTGGCCTCTAAAAGATCATTAGAGCAGCACTGAATGATTCATTGTGCAAACAATTCAAAAAAAGGGTAGATGCAATCGGGTCTAAATTGTGTAGAATGTTGAGGTCATTAATGTGTGATCATCCTGTGGAAAACAAGTCCTTAAATTGTCCTTGGAAAGTCCTTGTAGAAAAAGTTGTGATGTTTGGATGGACCATGATTACCATTAATTCTCAGTAATCTTACTCATCAAATAATTATGGTGCAGTCACATGTGCTTATATGTTGTTTCATGATTAATTAAATTTAGTAGTGCCTTAACCTTTATTAAGTACATTGTGTATAATTTTAAAGTGTTGTCTGTAAATGAGTCTTATAGTCACTGTTTGAATTCTGAGATGTGAATTTTCCATCCCTCAATTGCTTCTCACAGCCCATCCTTTAAACTGGACCTGTGCATACTTTTCCATCTGGTTTCACAGAGGAAACCCATAATCTTCTGTATGCTCATAAAAGATGCCAACAAAGTTTGGACACTGAAAACGGAAAAAAATCCCTCAGTGTTTTTAACCTATTTTAATTTTCTTTAAAGGCTAACAGATACTATTGTAGCACTAAAGGAAATAAGACTTGAGCATGAAGAGGGCGCTCCGTGTACAGCTATCAGAGAAGGTTAGTAATGGTGGAGAGTGTAAATGTTGCCTTCCATTTTAAATCTGAAATTTAAACTTTTTAAAAATACATCTACATGTACCTATGGTAATTTGCAAAGGACTGTACTAGTGCAGGTGGTGGTCAGATTACTTAAAGTGCATAAGAAAAAATACAACTAGTGCAGGTGCTTGAGTTTGAATTAATCCAAAACTGTATATTAATTACCTAAAAAATGAACAAGTAAGCTTTTCTTTCCTTTATTCAGTCACATGCTCATACAGGTGGTGTATTGATCCCGATATCAGCTGGCAGCAGCAGCATGGGTGGACTAAATTTGAAAACTTTTCACTCAAATCATACACAAATTCCTACAGTGTTTTCATGTAAGTTGTTAGTAAATGAATGCACACTTTTGATAGACAAAAACATTGTACTTACATGTATGCTTATTTTCTGTATTCATTTTGCACAGTTTCGTTACTAAAGGGTCTGAAGCATGCTAATATTGTCACCCTCCACGATACAGTTCACACCCAGAAGTCACTAACACTGGTATTTGAGTATCTAGTGAGTATCAATCCCATCCCTCCTACCAAAATATAGCTGACATATCAGCCCTCAATCTTGGTGAAGTGGCAGTTTGGAATCAAAGGTTTTGTTCAGATTTTATACCACCTCCCAGTTACAAAATTAATGTAGCTACATGTAAACCACCTCCCTGAGTTAGCTCAGTGATTTTGCGCCTGTCTGATGTGAGGGAGGTAGAGGTCCAATACCCTTAGCTGGACCAACACTCAGGGTCTTAAAATAACTTTGTGAAACAATCTCATTCTCAAACTGCAGATGTAAGCTCCCACTTGGCCTCAAGGTATCATCAGACTGTCACTAGTTACCAACGTTAAATAAAGTTGCTTCGCTTTTACGTTTGTCTGCAAATAAATCGTAAGATGCAAGATCGTGACTCACGGGAAATCCAAAGCCCAAAATGGCTCATCCTCGTATCCTTTTTTTTTCAAGAACTAAAACATTTTTTCCATTTTTCCCAAACAAATTATCAATTTAGACCATAATTATTGCCAACAGAAAAATTAAAATATTGTTTATGGTGTTGTAATTTTAGGAGAAGGATCTCAAGCAGTATATGGATGACTGCGGTGGAATAATGAGTATGAACAATGTTAGGGTGGGTGACAGTCTGTTATTCTTGGTTTGTTTGTGATATTTATCAAAAATCTTATAGAAGTCCTACAAAGCTGTTGTTTTTATATATTCTAGAGACCAATAATGAATTTCTTACAGTGTTTTGTTCCTGAATTAAAGGATTTTGAATTTTATGTCTCAAAGTGTGTTCCAAAGGGCATACATGTAAAACAAATTGTGGCTTGAAAAACATTCTGCATTAATTGACAACTAAACATAATACATCATTGACTGTATATAATGCCAAAACTATAAATAATAGTGGTAAAATCAGCTTGATTTATTCTAAACTCTAGAGACCATCATATAACAAAACTATATTGTTTCAATAAATAAATAAATACTTCCACATACAAAGTTACATAAAAATTAATTGACACACATTCATTGGCCCCACAGCTTGGTTAGGAAACACTGTAATGTTCTAACATTTTGGTTACAAGTGTGTTTTGCTAGTTCTACAAGGACCAAAATGTTTTATTTAAGTTCATATATGTACTGTAAATCAATTTTTCAATAGAGGGTCGTGAAGATGCAACCACCAATTAAGTTAAATGCTGTTGGTGGCATTGTGTTGTTATATTAAAACTTGCCTTTTTAACATTTGTTTTCTTCCATCAGATATTTTTGTTTCAACTTCTAAGAGGTCTTGATTATTGTCATAAAAGAAAAGTTCTCCACAGGTATGTCAGATACAACAGTTGTAATGCTAAGTTAAGGGCATCCTAAATGAAGGACAAGGTTAAAATCTCATTTTCATTTTTTGCAGAGATCTTAAGCCACAAAACTTGTTGATAAATGATAAGGGAGAATTGAAGCTTGCAGATTTTGGTAAGTCAGTCTGGTCTTATTTCATCATTAACCACTCAACCGTGCCTTCTTTGAGCCATTGAAGAACTCATTTCGCACCTCAGATGTTTTCAAGTTCCAACAATTTATGCTTGATTAATGTCTACCAAAACATGACTGCTTTACCCTGGTGAAAAACTTTACAGGATCTTTGAGGATCTTTAAGGATCCACATAAAGATCTTTGGAAGATCCTTTTAAAAATCCTTAAGGATCTTAAGCAAAAATCCTTAAGGATCCTTGAGGATCCTGTCAAAGATAAACAAGGATCCTTGAAGATCTTCAAAGATCCTTGGATGATCTACAAGGATCCTTGAAGATCTTGAAAAGATCTTCAAGGATCCTTCAAGGATCCTGAAAGGATCTTCAAGGTTCCTGAAAAGATCTTCAAGGATCCTGAAAAGATCCTGAAAAGATCCTTGAGGATCCTGTCAAAGATAAACAAGGATCCCTGAAGATCTTCAAGGATCCTTAGACGATCTTCAAGGATCTTTCAGGATCTTGAGAAGATCTTCAAGGATCCTGATAGGATCTTCTTGAAAGGGATTTTTAAGGATCCTGATAGGATCCTGAAAAGATCTTCAAGGTTCCTGAAAAGATCTTCAAGGATCCTGAAAAGATCTTCAAGGATCCTGAGAAGATCTTCAAAGATCCTGAAAAGATCTTCATGGATCCTGAAAAGATCTTCAATGATCCTGAAATGATCTTCAAGGATCCTGGAATAATCTACAAGGATCCTTCAAAGAAGGATCTTTAAAAATACACAAGGATCTTCAATATATTATTATGAGCTTCAGAGTATTCTCCAAAGACATACACAATATCTACAACTATCTGCAAGGACCTGTATAGAAATCACAAGAATTCTTCAAAAAAACATACCAAAGGTCTACAAGGGGCTTACCGGTAAAAGGAATAACTTTCAAAATATACAAGTATGTTTAACGATGTACAAGGATTCTGCAGCATCCTGCACAGATGGGCAAAGATATGACAGCAGTAAGGCATGATTTCAGAACATAATTTATTTATTTATTTTAGCACTGAATTGTACAATAAAATGTCAATAGCAGTAATTCACATTAATAAAATAAAATACACTTAAAGATCATGTGATATTCCATCAAGCAAACAGCAGTGGGAAAATTATGTGTAAGTTGGTGTCAAGTTTTAGTTAAAAATCTACTGAGTGGTGGAAACGTTAATTTCAAACTATTCAACTACGAGAAAAAGCTGTAGCCAATGTGAAGCTCAAATGAAACTGCTCTGTGTCCATGCAGTTACTGGATAAGTAAAACCACTTTTACTATATATTTTATTCTGTCTATAGATTATGTTTTGTTTCACAGGTTATAAGTAGAACCATGCACTCTAACAACCTTAGTTTGTTTATTAGCTACATTTGTACATGTATAGGCTGGTTTTCTACTTAAAATTTAATAATAAACATAAAAGTAGTGTTCAAGTGATTCTAATTTTCACTCACTACTTGGCAGCTACAATGTATTTTACTTTTCCCTGTTCAGCTTTCTTTGATGGTTATAGCTTCTGACATACAAGTTCATGTCCTGAAAAAAAAAAAAAAAAAAAAATATATGTAATAGGAGTCTGTAGTTCCTCGAGTGCGAACAAATTCAAATACATGCTCAAACGCTTTACGACAAAAGCAAAGATTGGCAGAGACTGATTAAAACTTAACACAATCCTTCAATTCATACACAAAATATGTATTTTATTCCAAGCCAACATCTACAGAAGTCATCATTGCTAGTCGTGTTCAAGTTAAAGAACAGTTAACGTTTTATTGAGAATTTATAGATGAACAGATGTATGTACCTGCATGAATATTTGAGAAGATTTCTACCACATTTTGTAATAAATTTGACACTTTAAACGATAAAGTCATTACGGTAAAGCAAGTTACTTAACTGGAGTCTGGATTTCTAGAAAAGCCTTTTGAGTTTTGTGTTGTGTGTTTAATAGTTTATTTTGTTAACTACATGTAAATACACAACATCGTTAATACTGCATGCTTTAATACTTTCTGCCCATATTTCTTCAGGAATTCATCTCACAGGACTGATTTAATGTCTTTCAGTTGAAGCCGTTATTATCTTTCCATCTAACAGATTTTGTTCTTGAAATACTGTTGAATTGACCTTTTGAGAGAGCTTATAAAACCTCCAATGAAACGATCACAATTCTGCCGTTGTGGTGCCTGATTCAAATCTGTCCCTGGAGGCCTGGTTACCAAATATGGATAAACTCTGTCCTAGTCTTACTCTAACATGGACAATCTAATGGCGAATGATGGCGGATATAGTTTTTTTAAGACACATTTTGAAAAAGGTGGACAGAAATACTTCGCTAACATGTCAGTCAAATCGGTGAGTAATATTCTAGTGAATAGACTAAAATAACCAGAGAATATACATGTATATATGTTTTCTTATGAAGTCATCTGTAAGACTTTATTGTAGCTTTTAATAATATATAAAGATATAGGTTGTTTATGTATGTGTCTTTATTCATTCCCTGGAAACAAAAGTACAGTCAAGTCTCAGCACAGTCAAGTCTCAGCACAGTCCATCTGCACTGCGACTGTTAATGTCTATGTGACTATTAAATTGTCTATCAATTCCAAACCTCAAGGAACTTACAAGATCCTGCCTTTAGAATGTAGTCATGTTTTCGACCTGCAAGGATCCTTCCCAAATCCTGGAATCCTGGTTGTACTTTGATGAAATCCTCAAGGATCTTGCAAGGATCCTGCTCAAGGATCTTGCAAGGATCCTGTCTTTAGAATATAATAATTTTCCTACAAGGATCTTGCCTAAATCCTGACAGGATCCTGGTTAAATCCTTATAAGGATCTTACAAGGATCAGTCCTACAGTGTACTACAAGAAATTATTTCCTGCAAGGATCTCTTTGAGGATCTTGCCAAGGAAAGCTTCAAGGTTCTTAACAGGATCTTTTAAAAATCCTCATGGATCTTCAATGATCTTTGTCAAGATCTTTAAAGAACTTGTCAATGAAAACCTCAAGGATCTTTGCAGGATCTTGGAAAAATACTCATGGATCTTCAAATATCTTTGTCAAGATCTTTAAAGAACTTGTCAAGAAAAACCTCAAGGATCTTTGCAGGATCTTGGAAAATACTCATGGATCTTCAAATATCTTTGTCAAGATCTTTAAAGAACTTGTCAAGAAAAACCTAAGGATCTTTGCAGGATCTTGGAAAAATCCTCATGGATCTTCAAAGATCTTTGTCTAGATCTTTGAGGATATTGCCAAGAACAGCCTTGAAGATCTTTCAATGATCTTCGAAAGATCCTTGCAGGATCCTGATAAGATCTTAGCAGTTAAGGATCTTTTCAAGAATTTTGAAAGATCCTTGAAGGATCTTTGAAGGATCCTCATCTACAAGGATCTTTAGCAGGTCTTTGAGGTTCCTTCAAGATCTTTGAGGATCTTGCAAGGTTTTTCACCAGGGTATTGAAACGAATTTTTAAAAGGGGTAATGTATCAATTTCTCTAATTGGAAAACTAAGTACTGAATCCTCTGGAGAGCTGTCACATGATCTGAATTAGGACAACACATGTACTGTCAAGCTAAAAAGGTCAACTAAACAAATGATTATGAAAATATTTAACATTCTATGAATTTCAATGTGTTATTCACAGGGTTGGCCAGGGCAAAGTCAGTACCAACCAAAACCTATTCTAATGAAGTCGTTACATTATGGTAGGTTAACTTAAATAACTTATTACTCAGTTCCTGGGAATTATTGTGTGACTACTGTAACCAGAGCCACTTAGACAGTGAGAACCAAACACATTGCAAAACGAAAACAAAGCACTCCAACTTACACTTATATGAGCCAATCAGTGTTGAGTACAAGACATTTCAACTTGGTGGACTAGTTCTGAAGTCTAAATCATTTTAATGAAGAACATCGCATGGATATGTTAGGATTCATAAGGTGGAATGAAGAACATCGCATGGATATGTTAGGAATCATTCATAAGGTGGAATGAAGAACATCGCATGGATATGTTAGGAATCATAAGGTGGAATGAAGAACATCGCATGGATATGTTAGGAATCATTCATAAGGTGGAATGAAGAACATCGCATGGATATGTTAGGAATCATAAGGTGGAATGAAGAACATCGCATGGATATGTTAGGAATCATAAGGTGGAATGAAGAACATCGCATGGATATGTTAGGAATCATTCATAAGGTGGAATGAAGAACATCGCATGGATATGTTAGGAATCATAAGGTGGAATGAAGAACATCGCATGGATATGTTAGGATTCATAAGGTGGAATGAAGAACATCGCATGGATATGTTAGGAATCATTCATAAGGTGGAATGAAGAACATCGCATGGATATGTTAGGAATCATAAGGTGGAATGAAGAACATCGCATGGATATGTTAGGAATCATTCATAAGGTGGAATGAAGAACATCGCATGGATATGTTAGGAATCATAAGGTGGAATGAAGAACATCGCATGGATATGTTAGGAATCATAAGGTGGAATGAAGAACATCGCATGGATATGTTAGGAATCATTCATAAGGTGGAATGAAGAACATCGCATGGATATGTTAGGAATCATTCATAAGGTGGAATGAAGAACATCGCATGGATATGTTAGGAATCATTCATAAGGTGGAATGAAGAACATCGCATGGATATGTTAGGAATCATTCATAAGGTGGAATGAAGAACATCGCATGGATATGTTAGGAATCATTCATAAGGTGGAATGAAGAACATCGCATGGATATGTTAGGAATCATTCATAAGGTGGAATGAAGAACATCGCATGGATATGTTAGGAATCATTCATAAGGTGGAATGAAGAACATCGCATGGATATGTTAGGAATCATTCATAAGGTGGAATGAAGAACATCGCATGGATATGTTAGGAATCATTCATAAGGTGGAATGAAGAACATCGCATGGATATGTTAGGAATCATTCATAAGGTGGAATGAAGAACATCGCATGGATATGTTAGGAATCATTCATAAGGTGGAATGAAGAACATCGCATGGATATGTTAGGAATCATTCATAAGGTGGAATGAAGAACATCGCATGGATATGTTAGGAATCATTCATAAGGTGGAATGAAGAACATCGCATGGATATGTTAGGAATCATTCATAAGGTGGAATGAAGAACATCGCATGGATATGTTAGGAATCATTCATAAGGTGGAATGAAGAACATCGCATGGATATGTTAGGAATCATTCATAAGGTGGAATGAAGAACATCGCATGGATATGTTAGGAATCATTCATAAGGTGGAATGAAGAACATCGCATGGATATGTTAGGATTCATAAGGTGGAATGAAGAACATCGCATGGATATGTTAGGAATCATTCATAAGGTGGAATGAAGAACATCGCATGGATATGTTAGGATTCATAAGGTGGAATGAAGAACATCGCATGGATATGTTAGGATTCATAAGGTGGAATGAAGAACATCGCATGGATATGTTAGGATTCATAAGGTGGAATGAAGAACATCGCATGGATATGTTAGGAATCATAAGGTGGAATGAAGAACATCGCATGGATATGTTAGGAATCATAAGGTGGAATGAAGAACATCGCATGGATATGTTAGGAATCATAAGGTGGAATGAAGAACATCGCATGGATATGTTAGGATTCATAAGGTGGAATGAAGAACATCGCATGGATATGTTAGGATTCATAAGGTGGAATGAAGAACATCGCATGGATATGTTAGGATTCATAAGGTGGAATGAAGAACATCGCATGGATATGTTAGGAATCATTCATAAGGTGGAATGAAGAACATCGCATGGATATGTTAGGAATCATAAGGTGGAATGAAGAACATCGCATGGATATGTTAGGAATCATTCATAAGGTGGAATGCTCCCAATTTTCTTTTTTCCATGTTTAGTTCTCGTGGTCACAGTAGTCACTCTGATCACACTGCTGTATATATTGGGCTGCAGTGTTGGGGGATGTTACAATGTATGTCAGTGTATGCATCTTGTGTATGGAGATCTGCGCTATGGAATGCCCTCCCACATAACAACCACTATTTCAGCCTTCACTAAAACCGCTTCCAAATCTGATCTAATAAGAAATCTTGACTTTAAGGAAATATCTGTGCAAACTAATAGAAACTTAAGAGATTAGAAGGTCAGTTAAGGAATTAGGCTTTAAGATTTAGCATCGTCATTTTATTTATTAATACAATTCCAGTTATTAGTATTTACTAGCATTAGTTAATGTAAGTATTAGTATATTAATTATACAAATTACCTATTTAACTCATTAATTAATTATGGTACATTTATGTTAATTCATGACCCCACAAGCTTTGAGCTTAAAACTTTATCGTGGATAAATAAAGGTCCGCATTGATTGACTGATTTAAAATACTCATTTCTTGTATAAAACTAAACACTACAGGGACTACAATGTATGAGACATACAGTGGCAGTTTATTGGAGGGTGGGGAGCTGTAGAGTTCAAATGAAGCCATTCCTTGTGTTGATATGTTCGCATATCAAACAAGTTATTTTGAAGGGGAGCATTCACATGATCTGAAGTGAGCCATTTGTTTTTGAAATAAATAAAAATTTGGGATCAAAAATATAATGACAGGTTCTACATGAATAACTGATTACTCTGCTTGACATGCTTATAGGTACAGACCTCCAGATGTTCTACTGGGCTCCACAGCATATTCAACACAAATTGACATGTGGTAGGAACAGCATTATACATGTATCCCATTCCAGTAATTCGCAGGCTAGCAAATATTATTCACAGTCAGATGAATACTACTTGCATGTAACTGATATTTCACCTGTTTAAAGTGCCTCTAACCCTTGACATTTTTCTTTTGAACCTGTGAAAGGTTTTGAGTACTTCTGCAAAGAAATTTTTGGTTTACAGATAATACTCTACATGTACATGTATGTTCTATGCTTGTTTGAAATGGTGAAAAACTGACCTTTCCTGACCCATGACCGTGTAAGTAAAAGCCTGGGTCTATTTCCCTGGGTGACATCATCTGATTAATTCGACTTTGCAATAATTTGAATAAATACTTAGGATTTTGTCTAAAATGACTTAACTATGTATATTTTCTATAAATCGATGTTGTTGTGATAGAAAAGCACCATGGAGGATAATGCAGGAAATCAACCCAGTCTTTTACTTACGCGGTCATATTATGCGGAATATTATCAGTAAACCAAACTTTCTTTGCAGGAGTACTCAAAACCTTTTACAGGTTCATAAGTAGAAAAATGTCAAGAAGGGTTAGAGGCACTTCAACTGATAGCGGAGCTCCCATGTGGGACAAAGGCTCTCATCGGTAGAGCACCATAGATATGGAAGAGAGCAATAATTTGCTGATTCATGTCAAGTGGCAAGAGCCATGTCTTTGGTTCCAAAGGTATCAACTAAGTCCTGGGTTCGATCCCTGGCTCTGCAAATTTGAGCCGCCTTTCACATTAATTTTCCTTAAAGCTGCCATCTTATACCTTGGTTTTCTCTTCGTTTTTCTCTTTGGTATTGCAATTCTACCAGTTTTCGAACCTATGGATCTGTAGACCCAGTTACTGACACATGTCAATAATTAAGAAAAGCTATGTTAACAAGCTAAATCTTCTAAAACATCTAGATTTCTATCAACGGACGTGCTTACAACATTACACTTTAAAGTGATCTTACCATCTATCACTCACAGATTAGTTGTTTGGGGTGTAACTGTAGAGACATTTTCAACTCACTAGAAAGATTACACTGTAGAGCTGCCAATAATATATAATCTGCCAAGAGACATACCCACTGTAGACGTTCTTTCTGGCGCTAACTGTAACACAATGTTCCATTATTATAAGCTAGAGATAATTAAATTAATGTATAAAATAACATAATACCAGTTTGTGTGACAGAAATAGTTAACAAGCATGATAGTACATACTCATTTCGTGCTAAGAATCAACTCTCGGTGCCGCATTTCAACACACGCTTTATAAAACACTCAATAGCGTACAGAGGTACAATTCTCTGGAACAGCTTAGCCAGTAAACACACTGAGATAACGAGTCAAGCCTTTCAGCCATTCAATACTCAGGAATAACCTGGACACTGTTTAGATATATTAAATAGATACAACTACAAGTCGTGCATTTTTACACGAGCCTTTGGCTCGGGAGATTGGGAAACCACTCCTGTACGTCAACAACGTTAAATGAATTATCCTTATCCTTATACAATTAGAATTATAGTTGGTTGTCAAAGTGACTATTGGTGAATATATATTTACCGAGACGAAGTGGACTTGCAGGGACTACAAGAATGGATTTTCTAACGGCAGAGAAATGCCGGAAAACACAACAAATCATCATCATCAACAACTTTATTTAAATACACAGAGAATACTAACAGATACAATCTGATTTCCATAGAAGCCGTGTGGTAAAAAAATATTCTAATTACAAAATTGTGATATGTCTAGGCTAAGCTAATATATTAAAATTATTCTTATTTACAATTTTTCTGGGTCATAAAAAGATTTAAGTAATGGTCCATATAAGTACTGTAGTAGAATCCATTGTTCTGCGGCAATGAGCCTCCCCCACATACGATTTTGCTTGAATATGCATTAAGTTATTTAGGAGGTATCTACAGTCCAAACCACATCTCGAAAATAAAGTATTTGTTATGCTATTGGCTCTTTTATCTAAGAAAACGCAGAGAAGCCACCATCCAGCCAATCGGATATAGAGAAAACAAAGGATTTTTCAATCGCAAATTTGAGAACTTTCCCCACACGTATTCTTCGAAATTAAACCATAGTTAGTTTGATCAAAAATAAATTCAAACCACAAAAAAATATCTAATGAAAATGCATTGTTTCGATGGATTTCTATTGAATTTATAACTATCAACCAATGAAATTACGAGAAAGAATAATAGAAAATTAACACCTTTTAACATTCCTTGCCGTAGACACTACAGTTCTTATCTGGACCATTACTTAAGTAAGTATAAAAGGTATCTTATCAAATGATAATTACTAGATGAATAAATAAATAATTATATTAGAAATGCACACTACAATTCAAGTTGCACACTACGATTCAAGTTGAAGCAGCAGTCTTCACTTTCGAGACCTCGTACCATGTTAAAAAGAGAAGAAATGCAACGAAAATGAATGGAAATGGCAAAACTGACAATATGCAATGGCGAGTGGAAATTTATCGAAAGAAACCATTTTCATGAGTTCAAAGGACACATTTTCTGGAAATTACGAACTAGTTTTGTGGATTATAGCCATAACAGAATCAAAGACAATTGTAAATCAAGAGATCAGTATGAGATAAAGCTTGATATCAGTTGATGTAAACACACGGAGGGCGGCGAGAGAAGAGCATTCTAGTTTCATTCGGAGGAGCCGGTTGCTGTCACTTGTTTTTCTATCAAGAACCATGAGGAAAATAACTCGAGTAAAAAAAAAGGTAAATGTATTCATTTGAATAGCACAAATTCTATATGGCTACAGTATATTCAAATGCGCTTCACAAGGTTATTTTTGTGATACGGACTGCTATTGTGGCGCAATGTGCTGCCATGCAATCATGAATGATTGTTAGTACCTCAGAATACCAGGCTGTTGTGTCAGGAGACAATCCTCTACTCTTCCTCGAAATAACACAACAGGTTCTTTCACATCCCCCTCGTATAGAGTAGAAGAGGAAGGAGACACTCTAGACCGTGCTCTACCAACTGAGCTAGCCAGGAAGTACACTCTTTTGAGTCGAACCGTTACCAAATTTATTGGACAAGGTCTCGTGTTATTTATTGCTCTAAGTAGACGTTATTTCCTTGTGAAAGTTTGTGATTCATGAGGACCGAATAAACTCAACCTGAAACTCGTAAGTAAACTTTGTTTGTGAAGACTTACATGTATGGATTTAAAAAAAACTTCAAGTTAAGCTATATTTATTTAGTTGCTTCTTTGGTGGGTTTTGGAAAAGCTTTTTTTCTTTCATATTATTTATTTCTTCGTGAGAAACATCGGTAAATATGCGAGCAGCCATTTTGATAAATGCCTTGTATGTTATATTCACCTCTACTCCAGGCGATCTGCAGGTGAATATAGCGACGTATGACGTAATTCTCGACCAATCAGAGCACAGGAATCTCTATATTCACTGATGAAATTATACTAAATAGTGATAGTGTCGGGGAGCCATTTAACTGTAGTAAATACGGCTAATGTACGGCAATAATCGGAAATATGGGTGGGTGTACAGGAGGCATTAATGTATGGGGGGCATTAATAATCTGGAATATGGATGAGTGTAGGGAATGACATTTAATTGTTATAAGTAATTATGAGGATAATATTGCAATAATCGTGCATATGGGAAGGTGCGACGGGTATTTAATAATTTAATAGTTACACAATAGTTTCGTTTATTTTTCATTATTTATATGCGACCCCTCAAGCTGTATAAGCTTTAATAATTATCGTGATCTTTCTGAGCTGTTCTGGGGAGTTTCATCGGGTTTTCTTGTCTCATCGTTGCGGTCGAGAAAATCTTTAGAGAGTTTTAGATCATATTTGGCTTTTTGTGCTCGGAATATTCATTGTCATGCAGCTCATTTAAGCTGTTTACATCTTCCTCTGTGATTTTCACAAACCTGTCGCCATCTTTGTAGTTCAAAAGGCGGCAAACATGACGTCATCGATATTTTCACTAGTGAGGATATGGAAAATACGCCACTTTATACCCGGATGTAGTTTCGTATGAGTTCTATGAGTGGTTTATTTAGGACTGGATTACAAAGTATTTGATATAATAATAATAATAGGGGTGTATTCACATATTATCGCACATACAAATGAATTACGATAAGTTTACAATCGTTATAATGATAAAAATATGAAATATTATATCATGTCTTTGTGCTTAATTAACTAGAATAGGTTACGAAGTATTTCATTTAAAAAATGGGCCAAATGTCATTACCACTAATTCATTACTCTAACTAACTGGCTACATGATTAAAAGATTTAGAATACATATAACAATTTAAGTAAAGGTATTATTAACATCATTTGGGCTCAAAAGAATCTTCAGAAAATGTATTAAAATTTGATTAAACGTCTTTAGAGTTGAGAGTTGGCCCCGCGAAGACCTGGGTGCCGCCGTCTTGTTTGCATTTACTTCATGTGACGTTTTTTACGTCATGCAGTTCCCATTCTTTGAAAATGTTGGTGTAACTTTTCAACTGCTCGGAATTAAAGTAAATTTTCATCGAGATGGCAAAGTCATATTTTACTAGAACTGAAATACGATGAAGACAAGATTGTGTGGGAAGATTTAGAAGACTGAGAGGATGATCAAAGCCATTTGGAGGGCGAAATGACCAAAGTTGGAGGACGGCGTGCACCTACGCCGGGATGTGAGGTGTTGCTGTATGTGTTTATCTTGTATGGAAATTGCTACCCTTGGACACAAGACTAAATTAAGGTAAATTACGATATAGTAGTATTTCTGTTAAATTCGAAGCGTGTTTGATTGTTTGATCGAGCTAATTATTGATCCGATTCGATCTGTACAGCGATTATAAGCAACGTGCATGTGGTTTAGCTCGGTCCCGACTTTGAGCGACGGTGTGAATTGTAATATCAATAAATATTTTCGAATAGAGAGCAGTCCATGAACTCAGCCTAGATATTCAGGGCATTAGTCATGTTCTAGTTCTTATCATGGAGAAAAATAATGAGAAGTGACTAGAGTTGTATTTTTTTTTTGCAGTAAAATTGCTTTGAGTGTCTTGTTCTTGTGTCCTTGACTATTTTCTCCCTCTGCCATTTTGGGAAATACAGAAATACTAATACGTCATAATTTACATTTAGTCTTTTGTCCAAGGCTAGCAAACGCATACAGCAACACCTACAATGTACATCCTAGCACATGCAAGTATAAGCAACAGTCAACACACTATGCCGTCCACCAACTTTGGTAATTTCGCCCTCCAAATGGTTTTGATCGTCCTCTCAGTCTTGTAAATCTTCCCTCACAATCTTGTCTTCATCATATTTCTGTTCTAGTAAAAAATGACTTTGCCATCTCGATGAAAATCGACTTTAATTCCGAGCATGTGAAAATCCTACAAAGAAAACAAGTAGCCGCGAGACTCCCGTGTTTATCGGCTGCATTTGATGCTGTGGACCATTGTATATTGCTATTTACTAGAAGTAATCATAGATTAGTGCGTTCGACTTATTTTTGGTAAGAGAAAGGACTGGTATTAAACACAAAAGGCTGAAAGGTTACTGCAATGATATGGACGATGTAAATAATCCTGATAAAAAAATGCTTGTTTTTAATTAATGTGAAAATTTTGATGTCTTGACTTATAAGCAAGAGACTATAATGGTCTATTGCTCATAAGTTAATATACAAGGTGATGTATCTGGGTATAAAACAGTAATTATCTTTGTGTAACATGCAATGCTTATGTGGCTATATGTATACATGTGTGTTTTATATGGCATTCATTTGAGCATTCGTAGCACAATTTGCTGTGTGGTATACCTGCAGTGCCGGTAAAGCAATAATTGGAATTAGTGTATTACACATATGAATCCTATAGAAGCTATTCAGATGTGTTAATAAACTGCATTCCAGTTCCTAGCATTCACAATACTAAGTACACTCCAGTGTAGAACATAAACTATATATGCATTGTGTATAAAACTACACCCCATGCAGTTACTTCAGATCACAGCATTCACATTATTTCTCAAGTGAGAACAAGGTTGGCTGCAGAATATTGAGTGCCATTGTTAGTTGCAGAATAATTTATGGTCAATGTTGCTTTGATCAGCCTTGTTTCAGGTCCTGTTAGAAATTCCGTGTAGATTATATATTATTAAATTGATTTGGGAACACAGCAATGAACTCAGTACTTAAAATTTCCCTCACCTTGTACTGTGTTGATATTCCAGTTGATGGCCAACGTCGCCTTTGTTTTCATGCCATTCAGGACTGGAATTTGCTATCTGAGAGCACGAGAAACATTCTAAATCTAGATCAATTTAAACGATTTATCTAGTTACTTATATATAGTAGTACGTTATTGTTGTTATTATTATGTTTATAGCTATTTTTTAATTAATACCTTATATTACTAGATTTTAACCTTTAATTTATAGATTCATCGACATTTTTATATTTTTATTTTTTACTCTAATACAGGACCGTCCTGAAAATCACCTTAGGGTGAGGTTTGCCTCCTGTATAAATATTTAAATTATTATTATTATTATTATTAGTTCCTTGGCATATGAAAGTGTCGCTATAGATTAACTCTCTGCCTGAATGTAGTATTAATTTGTATAACCAAGATGTACACATGCATCTGTACCGACGTGTTGTGTCGCCTTCGAGGTGCAGGCTGACAAAACAGGCCCTGTTTGGCTTGTCGTTCGGGCATCAAATTTCTTCAGTGCTCTAGCAATCATATACACTTTCCTCAGGCTTTGACTAATCGTACTTGCAAACTTTTTAAACATCATCGCATTTGATTTATAGACTGAACAAGACAACTTTATATCAAGCAAAAGAAAATTGCCGTAAAGTCGTGCGTGCGCATCATGTATTTACCAGTTCCCCGGCCGAGATAATTTATTCTAAAAAGTACAAACATACATGAGGACAGACACAAATCTCGATTTCTTTCGCCTGGGACAGCACAGGTAGCCCACACACGACCACAGGGAGTCCACTGCAAGATTAGTATGCGTTCTCCTTCTTCGAATGCAATAATATAACCCAGATAGTACGAGTGCTTTGATTGGCTTTTAGACTCAAAAATCTTTGGTCTATTGTGCTGATAAACACAGAAATCGGCACACCTGCTTGCATTGTGTCGTAGTTATATTATAAAAGCAATAAACCACACATTTCAATGTGTTTACTGGCGAAATAAAGCACTTGGCATGATGGGAGAATGCTTGAAAATCATTCGCCTTCGGCTTGTGATTTTCAAGCATTTCTTGTGTTCTCCCAACTTGCTGCGTGCTTTATTTCACCAGTAAACACATTGAAATGTGTGGTCTATTGCTTAACTAGATTGTCCAGTCGATTAGGAATTAAGGGTAATGTGCTTCTATGGTTCTGTTCCTACTTAAGTAATCGCAAACAGTCTGTTCATGTTGAGGGTCAGTCTTCTTGTAATTATTGTTTGGAATGTGGAGTACCCCAAGGGTCTGTACTTGGACCTGTGCTTTTCTCACTTTATATGGCACCGTTGTCTGACATTCTGCGTAAGAATAATATGTTGTATCACTTGTGTGGTGACGATACCCAGATTTATGCTACGTTTACTTCTGATGATCCTGCTGATATGATGTTGACTAAAATGCATATTGAAGAATGCATAAGCTGATGCTGAATAAAGACAAAACTGAACTCTTAATTATTAGCTCGCGCTTCCGTGCGCGCCCGTTTTTTTCTTCATTCCCTTAAAGTGCCCCTACGATCAAATTTTGAGAAAGTGATATTTTTACGTATTTGTAAAGTAAAGTTGCTATATTTCTTGCCTGTGCAAACCGTTTTTCGATATGACGACGGGAAGTCTTAGTTTTTGTGGTCCGAATCTTGAGTTTTATGTCCGCACTGAGCCCAATCCGTTCCGTGACAGAGCCTGTACAGAGCTAATTTCCAGCTGGCGTGACGTCATCTTCTCAACACAGCAACATGCGGGGCTATGTTCACACAAACTTCCGCACAAACTTATAAGTAAAGTACATGTTTATACTATTTTTTCCAAAAAGGAAAGGTAAGAACAAAGTTTTGAATGGAAATACGCATTTACAAGGGCGACGCGTTGAGAAGATGACGTCACGACAGCAAACCGCTGGTCGAAAATCTCGAAGTATTTGGAACACACTTCAGTAATGGCGGACGTGATTTCGACGGTAAACTCTCTGCAAAATTCATAGGTTAATTTGGTCCTTTGGTAATATTTTTCAATGATTTGGATATTTTCGACACTGTGTGTCGTTTTGGAAGACAAAAAAGTAGAAAAGAAAATGGTCGAATTTCGTCGTAGTGGCACTTTAAAGTGGTTGATGAAGATATTTTCCAATCTGACTCTCTTAGAAATATCGGTGTCTTGCTTGATAATAAGCTTACTATGACTACACATGTCAGTGCTATTCGTAAAGTTTGTTTTTATCACATTAGAATTTTAGCTAAGATCAAAAAATATCTCTCTTATAGAGATATGGAGATTCTCATTAATGCTTTTATTACGTCCAAACTTGATCACTGCAATGCTCTCTTATACGGTTTGCCTAAATATCTGTTGCAGAAGATTCAGTGTACTCGCAAATATGACTCGATCACGCCTTGTTTAATTCAGCTACACTGGTTACCTGTGTAAAAACGAGTAATATTTAAGATCTTATTGCTCACGTATAAATCCCTTAATGATTTGGCTCCTGTCTATCTTAGTCAATTATTACACCGCTATGTTCCTACTATACAGCTATGCTCTTCTTCTGCCAATAATTTAGTTATCCCTACCTATAAGTTAGAAAATTATGGCCGTCGCGCCTTTTCCATAGCTAGCCCCATCCTGTGGAACAGTTCGCCCTATGATATTAAAACTTGTGGCACTATTTCTATCTTTAAGTCTAAGCGTAAGACTCGTCTTTTTAAATTAGCTTATAATTTATAAGTAATAATTCCTTTATGTATCGGTTATTGATTTTAATCACTATTAGCTTTCTTAAATTTTTCTTATTATTATTGTACAATTATTTATAGATTGCCATGTAAAGCGCTTAGATCCGTTTCTGTATTTGCACTATATAAATAAAGTTATTATTATTATTACTTTGAAGTGCTCGTTCTCAAAACTAAATAAGTATTATCAAATTTTAATACATTTTCTGAACAAAGGACATGTTAGAGTTCTTTGAGTCCAAATGTATCCAAAGGTATCCCTTTAAACTTTGGCTATTGCGTAATTGTCGGCCATGCGTGTTAAGTCTGGTCTTAGGCAGTAGGTGATGCAGACGCGAACCTGAAGGTTTATTATTATTACTGACTATCTTAGCCAATCCATTTCCCTCCAGCCAATCAGGAGTTCTGTCTTACCTATAAGTACAAATGTATCTATTATCATCTCAGGGGTGTGGGGTGTATATTCTTCGAGATGTCGACAGGACGGCCATTGTTTCCAGGATCCACAGTGGAAGATCAGCTCCACTTGATTTTCAAGGTGGGAGTGGCTCTTTTGATTTTTTCAGTGTAATGTCAAAACATGAAATGACCTCGAAAGGAATATTTTTATGCTGGACAATGTCTCAAAAGGCACCATTTATATCGTGGTTAAACCACCTGTATGTTGCCTTCTGATGCGCTTTATTTAGGCAAGAAAGAGAGTGCCATGCTGTCGCAAATCCCCTCTGATAATATTGCTGTGCCTTTATTCAAGGTAAAGCAACTTTATGTAACGTCGGTAACTCGTGACAGTCTGGTGAGACTGATAAACTTGAGGCTGACGTGGAACCAATATTTTACATCCTTATCCGAGAGTTGTGGTCTAACCATTTGTAGTTCGAGAACGAGATTGTTTCACAAAGGCAGCACCTTGTACTCTGTTATTTTAAGACCCTGAGTGGCACACCGTCTACCCTTCACAGAGCTCAGCGGTTAAACTAGGAGGCAGTACATTAATCAATTATCCTATTTTTGGTGTATTTATCTCTTGCTGATATCATTCTTTTACCTGTTGGTTGGTTCAGGTCCTGGGAACGCCCTGTGACGCGACATGGCCAGGAATCTCCGCCAATGAAATTTTTATTGCCGGTTAGTGAGGTGAAAGTAGAAAATGTTGTGCACGCAGACGAAGAGGAACATACACAACTAATGATTCCTTCTTCTACCCTCAGGGAAATTCCCAAAGTATTCTAAGGAGAACCTGATAAACCACGCACCAAGGTATCACAGTAGTTATATGATATCAACAGCAAGGTCTAGTTGGAAGTAATGTAGTTGAAATGTATATCAATTATGTGCTGCATTCGGACCGGAGCCTGAGCTAATGTTTAGATCGCAGATAGTATTATAGGCTGACCATGGTTTAACAGTTTATCTTCAATATTTACTGCTTGTCTATAGCTGGTCCAATTGCTCGATTATTATCTACATGTACATGTTTGGTATATAAGAGCATTTTTACGCAGGTAACTTAACTTTTGTACTTCTGTGTATTTCAGACTGGATAATTCTGGTCTGGAGGTGATGGAGAAGTTCTTAGAGGTGAGAAAGTGGAACATGGTCGACTTACTATAGATTATGGTTGATGTAAATACTGTTGACACGGTTTTCAGTTGAGCGTAGTAAACCCAAAACCACAGTAATTACATAGCCAATCACAGGAGCAAGTGACAACACAATGAGCCAGTCACGAACTGAAGTAATTCCAGATTGGTTTAACTTGAACCAATCACGAGGAAAGTAAACGCAATCTTTAACAACCAATTAAATGTTTGGTTTTAGTTTAGAACTTGATTGGCTGATAAATACAAACAAAATCACAGCCAATAGAAAAGCGAAAACCGGTTCTATTCTAAGTAAACACATAGTAAACACGAGTACAGTCCAGCCCCAAGGGTTGACAGAGATCTGAGTCAATATGTACTACTCAACAAGTGTAATCTTTGACAATTAGTTGACGTTTGACCATTCCTTTATATATTGCATTAGTAAATACTAGTGTGATAGATGTTAACCGTTTCGTTTTCAGTACGTGGTGAGATTCAGAGTATCGGCTTGTGATGCCATGAAGCACATGTACTTCTACAGCCTGGGGAGAAAGGCTCTAGAACTCGAAGACCGTAAGTTTATACGGGCATGTTACGGTAACGAGTTACGGCACGGCTTCTGTAGTGTTACGGCACGGTTGCCTTAGAGCAGATTTTATATGAGTGGGAAACTACGGCACTGATTACGGCACGGTTACTGTACGGCATGCCGTGACGTTGAAATCGTTTCCCATTGTTTTTGTCTTTCTGATCCAGTCAAGTTACAGAGTTACGGTACAGTAAGTTACAGCACGGTTACGGTAAGGCTACGGTAAGGCTACGGTAAGGCTACGGACATGCCGTAGTTTATCCCACTCATACGAAATCTGCTCTAGTATTAGGCACAGTTAACGTAGTGGACAGCAAGGTTACCGTGTGTTACTACCGTAGTGTTACAGCAAGGTTACGTAGTGTTACAGCAAGGTTACCGTGGTGTTACGGCAAGGTTACCGTGGTGTTACAGCAAGCGGTTACCGTAGTGTTACAGCAAGCAGTTACCGTGGTGTTACATCAAGGTTACCGTAGTGTTACAGCAAGCGGTTACCGTAGTGTTACATCAAGGTTACCGTAGTGTTACATCAAGGTTACCGTAGTGTTTCAGCAAGGTTGCCGTACAGCTATTCCTCCGTATTCTTTCTCAATCACACACAATTTGCTTTTATAATACAAAAAGCATGAAGCGATTACTAACACATGAAATGACTCTAGAGCACTGAAGTAGATTACTATTTAGCCTTTCCATCACTACAACTGTATTGGGACGGAGTACTAATCTACTAAACACGTTACGTGTTGCTAAACGCTTGTGTTACTTTAGTGCCGCACCGTAGCGTGACAATAGACAATAATTTGACAATAAAGACAATAGACAATAATTTATTTCAATTAGAAGACGCTATTATAAATAAACTTCCTTCCGCAAATAGTTAAACTAATCGAGGCGGGGGAAGAAAAAGGTGATTATATTACAAAATGAGTTAATTATATTATAGCACAGATCTGACTGTGACGTATAAGTTGAGAAGAATAAAAAAGGAAAAGGAAAGAGCGTGACTATATTATATACATATCCAGTAAAAATAGTGTTATTAAATGATAACATAGCAATAATTTAACTTACTTATATGACATAATATTTTCAAGGAAAAATATATTATTTACATTCATTAGTTATCTGGGAGACTTCAAGATAGTCATCAGCTTTTAATAAAATATCAAAGAGTCTGTGTTTCAATTCTGTTTTAAAAGTACGTTTTGGTAAGGTACGTATAGATGGAGTCAAAGAATTCCATATTTGTGGTCCAAGTCTAAAGAACGTTTGTCTCATCTTTTCAAGTCTGGTATGTTCAATGAAGAAATCATATTGTGTAGAAGAACGCGTTTTATATTTGTGGATATCAGTTGTTTTAATAAAGGCACAAATAAGGTTTTCAGGAGCAGAATTATTAGAAATATCCCACATCATATTAGAAACACGCTCAAAATATATAAAGGAGATAGGGAGTACACATTTGCATTAATGAAAAGAGGAATGCATGATCTCTTTGTTAGAGATGGTTTTATACTCCTTTTGTTAAATTTAAAGTAGTTGGTTTCAAGTTAATATTATTTTGAATACCAACACTTCTCTAAATGTTTGATCTTCTCATTACAGTTCAGTCTCTATTTTTGCTGGACGATATCCGACTGACTAAAGATCCGGGCTACAGATCCACCGGAAGGCTAGGTATTTACCTTCAAAATTACTTTGTATCTGATCAGTTTGAGTTTCTTTTCCATTACCACATCAGCTTTCTAATAAAAGCGTATCATGTTTAAAATGTCGCCGTCGCCGCTATCATCATTGTCACCATCACTATTATACGTCCATAACCAGAAGTCTTAATAAGTAATGAACGCGGCCCATCAGATTATAGCCTGCTATGCAGACGTATTTTTTCACTCTCATAAATTCGAAGAAAAAAGTAACGTCTGCTTACCCGAGTTTCCAATATGCACACCTCATTGTGTTATGGACCAATCAGATTTTACCTTCCATATCCTGGAAAGTGACGTAATGTTGCATTTAAAAGGAATTTAGACAATACATTTGCCATTGACCAATCATAGGAGAGTGTTTACTGGCGCGCCAATTTACTAAAATTCTAACAATGTCTTTGATTGGTCAAAAAAATAAAACAACGTGCTGATGTCGTGCTTGCATATTGGAAACTAATTAAGCGCTCGGGTAAGCAGACGTTACTTTTTTCTTCGAATTTATGAGAGTGAAAAAATACGTCTGCATAGCAGGCTAATCAGATTACGGTATAATCTATTATATCAGAAGCCCCGGCCCATCAGTTTACGGTATAATCTATTATATCAGAAGCCCCGGCCCATCAGTTTACGGTATAATCTATTATATCAGAAGCCCCGGCCCATCAGTTTACGGTATAATCTATTATATCAGAAATCCATAACCAGAAGTCTTAATAAGTAATGGAACGCGGCCCATCAGATTACGGTATAATCTATTATATCAGAAATCCATAACCAGAAGTCTTAATAAGTAATGGAACGCGGCCCATCAGATTACGGTATAATCTATTATATCAGAAATCCATAACCAGAAGTCTTAATAAGTAATGGAACGCGGCCCATCAGATTACGGTATAATCCATTATATCAGAAATCCATAACCAGAAGTCTTAATAAGTAATGGAACGCGGCCCATCAGATTACGGTATAATCTATTATATCAGAAATCCATAACCAGAAGTCTTAATAAGTAATGGAACGCGGCCCATCAGATTACGGTATAATCCATTATATCAGAAATCCATAACCAGAAGTCTTAATAAGTAATGGAACGCGGCCCATCAGTTTACGGTATAATCCATTATATCAGAAGTCAATAACCAGAAGTCTCAATAAGTAATAGAACGCGGCCCATCAGATTACGGTATAATCTATTTTTAGAACGGCGCTCGAACTGCTTTCGTGGAGGAAAACAATGGCTTCCATATTCTTTTATAAACAAAGGCTGGTGCAATTAGGTGCAATACGCTTGGTATCGCTTTAGCTAGAATTGTTTTCTATAAATAGATTACACCGTAAACTGACAGGCCAACACCCAGTGTGACAGATCGAGTCTTCTGGATATGGACTTCTGCTATTATTAACTAAATTATCAGTATGCCTGTTATGGGGTACTGTTTTGTTAAACTCTTCATGGCGCAGCAGGGATGTTAAACATCTTTCTTTTCTCCAAGGTCCTTCAAGAAGACGTCAAAGTATGCTGTTCTAATTTCTTATTCACAACTTTACAATTTTATTTCCTACAAATTTGGGAAGCTGCACCAAAGAAGGTCACAGTAGTCCATGGGAGGTTTGATAAGACAGACATGTAGATATGAATGTTAGCCTTAATTCACCCTTTTCACTTGGTGGCCAACTTGGATTCAAAGCGAGGCAATCCTTTGTTTTTGCCAGGTCAGCCTCGTAGTGAGGGATAGTCAAAATGAGGCTCACCTGGCAAAAACAAAGGATTGCCTCGCTTTGAATCCAAGATGGCCACCAGGTGAAAAGAGTGAATTGCCATTCTAGCTGGAATGAGAATTAACTGGTATGACAGCTCACGAAAATCAAATGCCATGTGTGCCGGATTCCTTGTTGTTGGCTAAGTGTTAAAGTGGTTGCAGGGAATCTCTTTTAACACTGGCAGTTGTTTCTCGTGAGGACTGCCTTGTGGCATAGTTGTTTATTCTAATTCTCATTGTTATCTGGCGCACTCTGTGTTGAGTATTTTAGAAGCGTGGTTATAAATATCACGAGTGCTTTTCTTTACTGTTTTTAACTCATTTTTTACCCACTGCTTTTCAACCCGTACCGCCTAACATTCTGATTTTCACTGTAACAGAACCAAGAATGACACGAGAAATCCAATGCGCATGCGCTGATTTAGCCAATCTTGGCTACTTGCAGTATTTTCTCGATAGTCCTATCCAGGGAAGGTGGACATTTATTGTTTGTTACCATAAAGATGTCTCATTAGTAAGTAATGATCTCTTCTCAGAGTAGAGGAGATCTTCTGCATTTTCTGAACACACTGTTGACATATTTTGATCAGCAACTGAACACTTTACAGAAAAGAGCGTGTCGACGTGTTTTACTGAGTATGAGACTAAATCAGAAATGAAATAGCTTATGCGTGTGAGAACTTTACATATTTTGGCTCGGCAGGGAAGCATTGTTGTACAAATATATCACATCATTTCGTTTTGTCCAGCCAAGCATTTGATATGTGAGAATTCCTCTCTGTTCTTGGGTTTTAAGTTGTTTAGTCAGCATATAAGACGTCGTGCAAGCACGCTCCTTCCTGTACATGGGTTCATTGTGTTATTAAGTACCTTTCAAGGTCTTTGTAGATACAATACAATTATATTTAGATTACTGAGCATGTTGAATAGAACACCTTTATAGCAGAATAGAAACAGAATGAATGCTTGAATTGCTGCTCAAAGTTGTTTAATTTTTTATTGATTTTAATCGTAAAAGCAGCAATTCTTGTTCAAGCGCTGTCCCTCTGTGATTGTTAAATACAGTCAAGAGAGCAGCAGGAACTAAAAGAGGCCAATACGCGTGCTCATAATGTCCAATAAATATATTTTTGGTAGGCGATCGCGCGACAACAATCTCATGGCGGCAAACTGTTGTGGCGCGCTCGCGCACTTTGCTTCAGCTGCTTCCGGTTACTGAAAACATTAGATACCTTAAAGTGGCTCTAACCTTTATTGAAATTTTTCTATCTATGAAGCTTTGAATGGTTTTGAGTACAGATAATACTCAATGTTCTGCGCTTGTTTGAATTGGTGAAAAACTGCCTTTCCTGACCCATGACCGCGTAAGCAAAAGTGGGTCGATTCCCGGTGTGACGTCATCTCATTAATGCATTTTTCTCCATGGCGCCTTTCTATCACAACAACATCGATTTATAGAAAATATACATAGTGTGTGAGTTGTTAGTAAAGAAAAAGGTCATTTTAGACAAAATCCTAAGTATTTATTCAAATTATTGTAAAGTCGAATTAATTAGATGACGTCACCCCGGGAATCGACCCAGGCTTTTTCTAACGCGGTCATGGGTCAGGAAAGGTCAGTTTTTCACCATTTCAAACAAGCGTAAAACATAGAGTATTATCTGTAAACCAAAACTTTCTTCGCAGAAGTACTGAAAACCTTTCACAGGTTCATAAGTAGAAAAATGTCAAGAAGGGTTAGAGGCACTTTAACCACCAGACGTTCTTGAGTCACAGACGTCTACCGGAAGTAATATTTTCCTTTTTTTGGCGAATTTGGGCGTCAGTACGTGCGTAACGTGACGTCACAAACGTCAAATCAAGTGCTGATCGGCCAAAAACGTGTACCAGCTTAGCAGGATTTTACCGCTGTTTTCAATCCAGTCTTCTCTCGGTCTTGTGACGTCTGTGTTGTCAAAAAGGTCTGGTGCTTAAGCTCTCTATTGTCATTGCACACCGTACGCTACAATATTTCGCTCTCTTATCAGCGGAACAAACGACGGCATGTCCGTAGCCTTACCGTAAGCGTATACTGTAACGTATTGTACTTTGTAATTTGATTGGACAGCAGGACAAAACCAATAGGGAAACCATTTCAATGTCACGGCATGTCGTACAGTAACTGTGCCGTAGTCATTGCCGTAGTTTGTCCCACTCATACGAAATCTGCTCTATTTAGATGTGGTAGATAACACTAAAATCCCGAAAGAGTATATGTGAGTCTCAGTATTGTTTGCTGTAGAGTCGTCTTTGAGACATTACGATTATAATTGTACAAATGGCTTTCGAAAAGTTTTGAATAGTAAGGTAAATATAGCGCTTTTAGATATTAATGGTAAGAATATGGAATCATAAAAATGACGAATATGGACCTAAATTTTCTATTAATTTATTAACTTTCATTTCGAATTTCGAATCAAATTTTTTTAGAATATTATTTGTAATGATGTCATTATTTTTCCCCTCAGTATTGGCCTGAATACAATTCTATATTATATCCTTGACCAATCGTGAATTACTTCAGTTCGTGATTGGTTCATTTTACTTGCTCCTGTGATTGGCTCACTGGTTTTGGTTTTACGACACTCGATAGCCCACTTCCGAGATATGCCTCACTTCCTACATACAAAGGAATCAATACGAGGCTCCGTGCATAATGCTCAGTCGTTCGTGACGGCAAGACGGCAGCACTTCTGTAGTTTGTCACGAACGACTGAGCATTGTGCACGGAGCCTCGTATTGATCGCTTTGTGTGAAGGAAGTGAAGTGGGCTATGGCAGACCACTCTATCGCGCAGCAGCCATGTTGCGTCAAATGAGATTTTAAAAATATATTCTTCCAAACTCAAGGCAGAGAGGAAAGTGTCAAAGCTATATAGCTGCTGCGTGGTAATTAATCATTATTCACCGAAGTGGAGGTGAATAGACCCTTTCAGCTTGTCTGTTTGTTGCCACATTTCAGAGCACGTGATAGTTCTCCAGAGGATTCAGTGCTTTGTTTTCCAATAATAGAAATTGGTACATTTCCTCTTGGGATACATGGAAGTCAAGTTTGTGTAAAATGTAACTCTGTCCGTAGCCTACTCAGTCCTTTAACTTGTTGTTTTTAGTCACCTTGTGGTTGTGAAATCCTTATCATCAGTTCTTTCTTTGACTATTATTAATTTAATTTAGTGTCATGGGCCCGCAGTAATTGGCTTTAGCTGTTGCGGTCACCCTTGTAATTTGTTAAAACTATCGTTCGTGGTGTCATTCCTGATATGTATTTTTCCTTCAGCCGAAGCTTAATAAAATAAATAAAAACAAAAAAAAGCATTACTCAAGGGAAAAGTCACGTGGCCTGAAATGGGGCAACAAACGGGCAAGCTGAAAGGGTCTGTGGTGGTGGATATTTACCGAACCGCTTTTTAGTATATACCACACTGCAGGTGAATAGCCAGCACCAAATCATTATTTTATTTTCTGTTAAATGGACAAACACTCGCGCGAGGTGATCGCTGCTTCGCTCGGAGGTAAATATGTATTTTTAGTATATACAACACGGGAACCTACATAGATCATGCAATTTGATTGGCTCGCTATCGGAATAATGAGCAATAGCCACCTACAAAACTCGGGATAAGTTTGAAACAAAATAGCAGGCGTAAATTCACGTTTCGCGATTGTTTCCGATGCGGAAATATTAGCAATTCAACAAAATGCAGTGCCGAAAAGCAGCTTCCCGTGTTGTATATACTAAAACAATTATTCGCCTCAGCTAAGTCGATATGTTCCCCTCGACTTCGTCTCGGAGAATATTCACCAATATCGACTTCGCCTTATAAATTAAATATTCACTGTTTGAGTAGCCAATCGGAGCGCGCGAAAAGTGATATTCACTGGTGTGGTATATACGCAAGGTCTATAGTGGCAAATAAAAGTACTTTATTGAAGTTGCCATGCAGGAACTGGGATTTGCTTCAAATTGTTTTATATTCAAAGAAAGAAATGTACAAGGAAGTAGGAAACTCGTTGGAGCATTGTTGTATTTTGCAGTGTATATGAGTGTGTTGTGGGTGCACCGGGCGTGCTAATGAAACGCCGAGAGTTTAGTTGAATGGAGGAAAGGATTTAAAAACAACAGAACTCTGCATGAGGTGTTACCATCCTCGACCCTCGCACGAGTCAACCGGGTTTCCTGTTTTTCATATCTGAGTAGATTTGATTGGTTGATGAGCACTGTTTGTTGATATTTGAAATTAACGTTTTCTTTCCTCGGGTGATTTTTACAGGAAGAGTTAGAAATTAAGTCTCTCTAATAGACCTTTCGCCTCTTTTGCTTGGCTCAATGTTGTCCCCCCATTTCAAATCTTTCGGGAAGAATATTCTTTGTGCGAAGTATTTCCATATCAACGTATCTCCTCGTGCGCTGGATGGTCACGTGATTGGAAATGGACAACATTGAACCAAACGAAAAAGGTATATTACTGGTGCAAAACACGTGCAGACCCTCGCCGCTTGGTTCACTGAGTGAACTGAATGTTTCTGGATAAGCTTTACAACGCGACTACTGATATGCAGGCGTATTTTTTTCACTAATAAATTCGAAGAAAAAAGTAACGTCTGCTTACCCGAGCGCTTAATTTGTTTCCAATATGCAAGCACGAGTCAGCACGTTTGTTTTATTTTTCTGCCCAATCAAAGCCATTGTTAGAATCTTAGTGAATTGGCGCGCCAGTGAACACTCTCCTATGATTGGTCAATAGCAAATGTATTGTTTGAATCCTTTTAAATGTAACATTACGTCACTTTCCAGGATATGGAAGGTAAACTCTGATTGGTCCATAACACAATGAGGTGTACATATTGGAAACTAATTAAGCGCTCGGGTAAGTAGACGTTACTTTTTTCTTCGAATTTATGAGTGAAAAAATACGTCAGCATAGCTACTGAAACTGGGGCCACTTAGACCACGAGAACCAATCACATGGCAGACTTAGACCACGAGAACCAATCACATTGCAGAACGAAAATACAACATTCCAACTTACGGTTACTTGAGCCAATCAGTGCTCGAGCTTCGATCCGGTAAAATGCGAATTTGGTCGACTTTCAAAGTCAGTCTTTAGAATGAAGAAACCCTCGTGGATATGCTAGCATTTGGAATGCTTTATGTTCGTTTTGTGTTTAGTTCTCGTTGTCTCAGTGAGTTACTGTAGTCGCGCTGTAATGCAGTCCACGATTCTTTACCGCTTAGAAACTGAAGCACGTCATTGGAAGGACAGTAGTCTTATTATTTGAACTGCTTTGGAATTGTGAGTGATTTGGATCAAAGAAATTGACGGTTTTTAATGGCAATTTAAGACTGAGGTTGAGAGAGAATAGTGCAAATAATGCTGTAAAGTGCACAGTGAAAATAATGATTCACATTATCAAAGAAAGAAAAAAAGAATCTACATCCGTCGTGTCTTGTTTTTTTTTTGAGCCGGCGGAAATGTTGTCATGGACGAGAGCTGGAACGAGTTCTCAATGGAGCTCCGTGAGAACACGAATCTTTCATATTAGAGTGCGACTGCAGTAACCAGGCCAACGAGAACTTAACACATTGCAAAACGACAATAATCTAACTATTTCAACTTACAAATCCTAGCATAACCCCGCGATTTATTTTTCATTCAAAAACTGGTCCACCATATTTGCCTTTCACCAGATGGAAGCTCTAGCAATGTTATTGTCTTGTACTCGACACTGATTGGCACAAATAACCATAAGTTGAAATGCTATTGTCTTGTACTCGACACTGATTGGATCAAATAACCACAAGTTGAAATGCTATTGTCTTGTACTCGACACTGATTGGATCAAATAACCACAAGTTGAAATGCTATTGTCCTGTACTCGACACTGTTTGGATAAAATAACTACAAGTTGAAATGCTATTGTCTTGTACGCGACACTGATTGGATCAAATAACCACAAGTTGAAATGCTATTGTCTTGTACTCGACACTGATTGGATCAAATAACCACAAGTTGAAATGCTATTGTCTTGTACTCGACACTGATTGGATCAAATAACCGACTGATTGGATCAAATAACCGTAAGTTGAAATGCTATTGTCTTGTACTCGACATTGATTGGATCAAATAACCACAAGTTGAAATGCTATTGTCTTGTACTCGACACTGATTGGATCAAATAACCACAAGTTGAAATGCTATTGTCTTGTACTCGACACTGATTGGATCAAATAACCGCACGTTGAAACGCTAGTGTCTTGTACTCGACACTGATTGGATCAAATAACCTGATTGGATCAAATAACCGTAAGTTGAAATGCTATTGTCTTGTACTCGACCAGGAGGGAGGGGGCGTCTCAATTGCTTGGCCAATCAGCATTCCGGGAGAGTCATGTAGACAGTATGACGTCACATAGCAACGGAGTGAATGCTTCCCGTGTCCTTGTTCAGTTTGGCGCGAACGCTATTTAGTTAGGGACAAAAAGAGGTCAAAAGTTGAGGTTTAACGTTGCTTTGTCCAACAATTTAATGTAAGTGTTGATGGTTTATGTCTTTATGTTACACATTTAATCGATTAATCAATCATCAAAAAAGTTTAAACCGCTCTAACAAGTAGTTAATTGAGCTCTTGTTGTTTTCCGGGGAGGACATTTTGGTTCGAAAAGAGCAGAACTTAGTTTACAAATTTTCAGATTTCTCGAGATAACGGGTGAATTGTTAACCCAAACTAGGAGGTTTTATTCACACTTTCTTGATCTTTTTGAGCAACTTAAGTATACGGCTTGTGTATGTTTGGTTCTGCTCATCAATCCTTTTGAGTGCTGAAGTTGCAGTTTGCTTGTTTGTTTGCCGCGTAAATATAACAACACAGAGAAGGACAGCGATGTAAAACGTTGCTGAAATTCATTTAAAATTAGTGCAGACATAGCTAAGAAACATAAAAAGATACCCTGTAAGTTCTGTCCATTTTTGTTCAAGATTTATGTTGAAAATGGAAAACTAAAAACTCCGTATGAATGCTATTAAAAAATGCTATTTACATAGCTTGGGCTACCTGTGGTGTACGAGTGCTTATCGCCTAAAAAACTACATATTCGGCTTAAAAACGATAATCAGCCTATTGTTTTAGCCACAACGACCTCAAGCAGTTTAAGAGAACCTTTAAGAGATACGGTACTCTCTTAAACAAATTATTAACTGCAGAATACCCTGCTACTTCGTTAATTAATAATACATTTTCATGAGTGATCTTTTGAAGTGGCAGGGTTATCTGCAGTTTATAACCAAGGCCCCTTTATTTTTTCAACAACAATAAATCAATACAAATTATAGTAATTAGCGATTTGAACCATAATAGAAGCTTGGGCCTGCCTGTGAACAAAAAATGCATATCTACAAATCCTGATGCTCAGACTGACCCAATAATGGTTAACTCAAAAGGCAACATAACTCTCTCCCCCTTCACCCAAAATTGTTTAGTGCAAATTTGGCTAGGCAGCATGATGTAAGGCTAGTTTCTTTGATGAAATGCCATAATCACATTTTGATCAACTGTTTGATGAGTGTAACAGAGATTGAGCCAGAAGGGACAATTTGGCCCTTTTGCAAGTGACCTGGCATTTAATTTCCTTTGGAAGCTAGCAGACAAAGCCAGACAATTTGACCATTATCTTTTTTTTTTCAAGGGACAAATGTCTTTTTAAAGCAGGAATAGCACAATGGTGCAGTCTGGCTCATTCCCTGGTGTAATCATTGCCCATAGCAATCTCCATATTCCTTTAAATCTCTCTTGAATAATATTAATTAATAATAATAATTATATAAGCTTGAGATTGATTTATATGATTTATTAACTTTGTTGGTACATGTAGTCTGCATTGCTGGCACTAGACAGCAAACATTTGGGTGGGTGTGCTGCCTGGGTCCAAAACCCTACCTTACCAGGCTATTTCAGGCCATAACATATGATTTCAAGACCTGGGTCCTTTTCAGACCTGGATCCAGTTGTTCAAAGGGTGAATAATGGTATCCACTGGAAAAATCCCTATATATCAGATGAAAGGTTTATAACAGTTATATATCCACTGGATAAGGATTTATTGGGTGGATAGCATTATCCACCCTTTGAACCAACCAGACCATGAAAATGTGTACTCTTGCAATGACTCAACTAACATTGTGAGTAACTAATCAATTGCAAGCCCCTTGATTCTTTTCAGCTTTATATAACCATTTCACTGAACTTGAAAAATCAACAGAAAGAAAAGTTGTTAAAAATAGGATTTATACAGTATTGTATCTATTAGAAAATGTTGATTATTCTTTTGATTTTCATATGGATATTAAACTCACAAGAACTATGGTAATTCCAAGAATATGATAGGTCCCTCAGCCCAAAAATATCAAAACGATCTGTCTCATTGTATTAGGATCGACAGCTCAGAAGATATATTTTGAAGTATGGGTTTGAAGATCAGCTCCTTTTCTTGTGTGGGTACTGGCAGGGCTGGCATACCTTACAGAATGCATTGCATTTGTGACTTCGGCTTCTGATCTACTGGGTGCTTTGTCATATTGTCAGTATAAAATGGGGGGGGGGGGGGGGGGGACTTTGGTTTAAAAATGTTGGGGATGGGTGCCTTGGGGATGCTAATTGTAGATAAAGCTGGAAAATATATACTCTAAAAATACTTCACCTATTGAAAATGCAATACCCTAAACTTGAAATACCTAGTTTCCTGCAGGGCTTTGTCTTAAAACTCACTCAGAGAGCTAAAATGCTACAAGACCCCCTAAAAAATTGAAGTGCCAATTGCAACCCCTAAAATGACGAGCACCCCCAGCCACATATATTACATGTAAAGAGCCCCCGGGTATAAAATATTAATGAAACATTTGGGATTGATTCCTAAAAAAAATTATACACCTGTGCATCAATTCAATTTTAATACATTGCACCAAATGACTAATTATCTAATTTAACTTTAATAAAACTAACAACATTTATACATACCAGTCCTCTCCAGCTTTAAATACGAACTCAGAAATTTTAAACAGCAACTTCCGACATAGGTTATTCCAGCAAGAAAAACTAAGTAATTTTTCCAAGGTGGTTTAATTATTACTTATTTCTGAATCAACTGAATTCCGGCCGCCCGGCCCTTGCTTCACTTTTCCTTCAAGTTTGAGAGACTTCAATGTCGATCCTTTCGCTTGTAAAACAATATACATGTTTTCGTAGAGTAAAAGGGAATAATTACATGTTATTCTGAAAAGGCATCGACTACATAACTTGCCAATTATGACTTGGGCCTGTCGGCCTGACCTTCGCTTTTATCCTTGGTGAACAACAACATGGCGGCAGACTCGAACTGACTTTTCACTTTGAAGGGATTGATGAGCAGTTCTACACAAGCCATCTTAACACAACTTTGCAGATAAGGAGTTGAACACCTCAGGAACTGAACCTCCTATTTTGAAGCCTGATTGTCATTTCTCCGGCCCTTAATTCCATTCAGCATTTTTGCTGTCCTTGCCATTTCTCCCAAACGGCAGTTCCACTTATTCACAAAAACCTACCTAAAAAGCTATTAAACAATGCGATACATTTCCATAAGCCCGGCTCAAAACCGTCTTTGGTATATCCTTTTCTGGTAAATGGAGTTATATGACTGATACTCTGAGAAGTAATGTGAGAATTAGTTTTTTAAGAAATGCGATCGAGTAAAATAGCCGTGTTTTTATGCGCCGCCATATTGAAAATCACTGAGCCATTGCGTGACGTCGTACTGTCTACATGACTGGTCCATGGTTTTCCCTAGAGACGCCCCCTCCCTCCTGTACTCGACACTGATTGGATCAAATTACCGTAAGTTGAAATGCTATTGTTTTGTACTCGACACTGATTGGATCAAATAACCGACTGATTGGATCAAATAACCACAAGTTGAAATGCTATTGTCTTGTACTCGACACTGATTGGCTCAAATAACCGCAAGTTGGAATGCTTTGTTTTTATTCTGCAATGTGATTGGTTCATTGTCTAAGTGGTTACAGTAGTCGCACTGTGAGGGTGGGTAAAAATGAAGCAACAATTAAGGGAGGTTTGCTGGGGAATAGCTTCGTGTCTTGCTGGTTTACAACTACGTTTTTTTATATGTTTGAGAAGTTTTCATACATATCTCAGAGACAGAGTATGAGATACAATCCAAAAATGGCGTCATTGTCCCTGTAGACTTTAGGAGAGTTTGGGAAAGACAAATAAGGGTAGGGGAATTAGTGAAGTTTTAAGAAATAGGGAATTTTTCGGTTAATAGATACGCGCCAAATTGATGCGTATTTACCCCTCTGATTCCCTCTAAATTCAACGTGGCTAAATGCTCAAACATGTCAAAATGCGTTCCGAGCGACGAATGGGAAACTCAATTGAGGGGGCGGGGTGTTAATTTTTCTTTCGTACGTCTCCCCTCCGGTGGAGTAATTTTGACTCGCACCCAGATTTCGCTCGGTCGCTACAATATCGACTAAAATAAAAACTGACGTCAGTAAATATTGTGCCTGTTCGAAGTCGAACATTGGATTAAACGATCCGTCTGCACGTCAAACATCCAGCAAACATCTTACAAAATTGAGCTCGGAGAACGTGCCTGAAATACTGACGATGAATCGCGATGTTGTACGTGATTGGATAAATACCTAAATGCTAAACATAAGTTCATCACGGAAACTGAAAACATGAACTTACATGAAAAATGGGTATGTATGTGAGGCCAAGAGGCTCAAACCCTGACCCTGTTTGACCCAAAATCCGAGCTCCAAAACCCTGATTGCCCCCTTTTGGGAAAAAAAAAACGCTGATTGCCCCTTCTTTAAATAAAAACAAATAAGCCCTGTGAAATAAATTGTTCGCCTGTTCCCAACTGCCTAAAAAATACTGAACCCCGACCCTGACTGCACCCAAATTAAACTCAAATCCTGACCCTGATCTGCCCAAACTGAGCTCAAAACTCTGACCCATCCCCGCGGCACGTACATAATACGTCACAAACAGGAGTACACCCCTCCCCCCGGGGTTCTGTTGCGCACGTTTGACCTCCATTATCAATCAATCAATCTTTATTTAGACACGGTGTGGCTCATCAGGTAATAACATTTGGAGTAAAAGTTAAGCAGACAGATATATAATAATTATGTTAATTATAGTGATATAAACTACTACTAACATTATGAAACTATATAATAATATTGGTATACTAAAATATTACTACTAAAAAACTACTAATATTGGTATGCTAAAAATACTACTATATAAAATAATTCTACTCTACAGCTCTATAATCCCTATCATACTAATTCCTGTTTTACATGAGCGCCGTGTGATCTAAATTAATTATACAATGGAGTATTTGTGAAGTCGTAGTAGTTAATTGTGTTCTTGAAAGATAGAGATTTTTCGGCCTCCCGTATATCACTTGGCAGGCTGTTCCATAGGGTTGCTCCATGATAGCTGAAGCTGCGCTTGCAATAATTTGTACGTGGATATGGAACAGCAAGTTTGAAGGACTGAGAATCTCTAAGAACATAATTAGTAATTTCATTTCGTGCTATGAATTTAGAGCAAAGATATTCGGGAGCTAGATTATTTAGACATTTTAAGACCATTATCGATAAATGAACAAGCCTCGGGCAAGCCTCTGAGTCTTCAGATTCTTCCAGCCCAACGTTTTGAATAATCGTTCAGCATTGGAGTCATATGAAGCGTTTAAAAGAACGCGGGCAGCACGGGTCTAGAGTTTTTGTAGTTTGTCACTTAGACCCTTGTTAAAATTTTCCAACACTTGACTACAATAGTCAAAGTGTGGTTGGACCAATGCATTGTACACGCTTAGTAATACTTTAAATGGAACAAAGGGTCCGATTCATTTTATCATTTCCAGTATTCTTAAAAACCTTGCTATATATATCCTACCATCATGAACAGCTAAATTTCTTTTATATCTACACGTTTTCGATAACAAGGAGTTGCGTTCGTTTACCAGGCCAAGGCCTCGACCAACCGAGAGCTTGCAATGGGAAAATTGTTCAAACAACTGGAATAACTGCAGTAGTGATCATTTCGTACAGTTATCTTTCAAATTAGACGATATTAAAAACCGCTGGCAAATAAAAAGCTATTCTGTTTAACCAGGATGAAAATATTCGAAGACACTTTCCCAGGTAATGGGTTTATGTGTATTTTTCCCAGCTCAGAAGAAGTAGTCACAGATTCCCAGGAAAGTTAAACTTTCCTAGCCAAAAAACAAACAAATCCCAGGGTGGGTCAGGGAATATTCCTTGCATGCTAAAAAAAACCAGGCTCAACTTCCAGGAGTCAAAACATGTTCCTGGCATGTTAGTCGCTCCCAGGAGTCAAGGTACTTTTTTACCATTCCCAGGAGTCGAAGCATATTATTTCTATTGTATTCCCAGGAGCCAAAAGTAATTGTGAGCGGACCCTGTGAAATCTTATTAAATTTCCAAATTCCAAATTTTAAGGATCCCAGGACTATTGATGTTTTGCAACCGGAAATCGCCAATGAGCGAGCGATGTATTTTTCGAATGCTCCCAGGATCTATTTTATGTCAGAAAAATTCCCAGGGTAAATACCTCTGCAGAATAGCTTTTTGAAAGAATAGCTTCATTGCAAGCTCCTGACCAACCCGACGCCCAAGCTTTCGGTTAACACACCGGAAGTGACAAAATGATTGTTCCGGGATTCCCCTAATGCCTATTAAATGATATGCGGAAGTATCTGAACATTAAATATCCGTGTTCGTCGTGCTCTCGGCGTTTCATTTTCTAAACTACTTACTAAAGATCAACTTGAAGTCGTCCCATACTCTTTAACTAGTGCAAACGGGATAATATCCCTGCCGGCAAAATGATGATATCGTGTCAGAATCGCTTCGCGGGTACTAAGCGACTGCCGCGAAATGGAGAAAGATACAGGTCCACGAGAGGACGAACGGGATTCAGCAAATGGCACAGAAGCGAAGCGTCCTGATAACAAGCTGCTACTATCACAGGGATTACAGAGTGTGCGATATGAGGCTGTCTTTAAAGGTATTCTAAACCCGAGTGGAGCAGTGAATATCCTATATTAGATATTTTTGTTTAACCTCTTTTGTTCCTTTTTATTATTTATAACATTTATCAAATTATTCTGTGTACGGCGGCGCTGATGTCATAGTGTAGTCAGCTAATAGATTGTTTTCACTCAAACTGGCAACAAAAATTAGCCTCGTTCAATTGCTCGTTAAACGAGTAGGAGACTAGGTACTAGCTTGTCGTGCGGGGCCTGGGCAACGCGTTTGGGTAGACAGGCTTGTCTGTCTGTCTGTTGTCATCGCATCGGAAACTTTGGGGGTTTCTTGGTGTAGCAAGGCACCACATGACGTCATTATTTCCCTCTCTTGAATATTCCTTGAAAAGCACCAAATGACATCACGTGTGTTGAGTATAGTGATACACCAGCAAAATAGGAAGACCTTTCCCAATAATTCTAAGTCTCAAGTCGTTGTCCCACTGTCCCGGGACAACGGGACAACGGGACAACGAAATTGTATGCACACTAATGAGTATAGCTGAGAGACTGGGACAACGGGACAACGGGACAACCACTGTGACGAAATAGTTATAAGTCTCAAGTCGTTGTCCCACTGTTCCGGGACAACGGGACAACAAAATTGTATGCATACTAATGAGTATAGCTGAGAGACCGGGACAACGGGACAACGGGACAACCACTTTAACGAAATAATTCTAAGTCTCAAGTCGTTGTCCCACTGTCCCAGGACAACGGGACAACGAAATTGTATGCATACTAATGAGTATAGCTGAGAGACTGGGACAACGGGACAACGGGACAACGGGACAACCACTTTGACGAAATAATTATAAGTCTCAAGTCGTTGTCCCACTGTCCCAGGACAACGGGACAACGAAATTGTATGCATACTAATGAGTATAGCTGAGAGACTGGGACAACGGGACAACGGGACAACGGGACAACCACTTCGTCGAAATAATTCTAAGTCTCAAGTCGTTGTCCCACTGTCCCGGGACAACGGGACAACGAAATTGTATGCATACTAATGAGTATAGCTGAGAGACCGGGACAACGGGACAACGGGACAATCACTTTAACGAAATAATTCTAAGTCTCAAGTCGTTGTCCCACTGTCCCAGGACAATGGGACAACGAAATTGTATGCATACTAATGAGTATAGCTGAGAGACTGGGACAACGGGACAACGGGACAACGGGACAACCACTTTGACGAAATAATTATAAGTCTCAAGTCGTTGTCCCACTGTCCCGGGACAACCACTTCGTCGAAATAATTATAAGTCTCAAGTCGTTGTCCCACTGTCCCGGGACAACGGGACAACGAAATTGTATGCATACTAATGAGTATAGCTGAGAGACTGGGACAACGGGACAACGGGACAACCACTTCGTCGAAATAATTCTGTCTCAAGTCGTTGTCCCGCGCGGACAACCACTTCGTCGAAACTTTATTAATTCTAAGTCTCAAGTCGTTGTCCCACTGTCCCAGGACAACGAGAAAACCACTTTGACGAAATAATTCTAAGTACGAAATCTGCTCTAGCTGGGAAATCGGAATTGGTGTGGTGTGGAGTTGGAACGCAGGCTCGCACAAACGGCTGGTAATCGAGCCTAGTGCTTTATATATGATGGTGCATTCACGCACTTTAATGGTTCTGGATTTCGCGTGCTTCACGTCTACAACATAAACTTTGCACTCAATTCAACTCATTCGCAATTTACAGGTTTGTCGTTGCCAAAGTTTTCTTAATAAAGCGCGTGAAAGTTTATATAAGCTTAAACCTGTTCAGCTGCCTCCTACTATACTCGCTACTCGATCGCGAGGTTTTGTTAATAGTTTTCCAATTACACAATTACACGGGATATATTAAGCACTGAATTATTCGTGAACTTAGATGACATTCAAAATACCTACGAGAAAGAGTGGAGAGATTTTGCCATTTCCACGCCGCCGCCATGTGCACTGCCACACTGAAGACAGGCCTCCTGCTAAGAAAGCACGTCTAGCAAACTGAACATTACCACGGGCGTAGCCAGCCATTTTCCTCTTTAAGCCCCGAAGGTACAAGCCAAACAAGCGGGAAATTGTTGAGATTTTCAAGCTCTGAAACGCTATTTCCAGCGTTTTCGATGCAATATTCCTCATCATAATTATATGGTGGAGGTCGATTGAATAGTGCAGTGGATAGCGTATTCGCCGTGCTCACGCAAGGGTTAGAGTTGAGTTTCTAATAAAAGTTATACAAAAATATCGTTGCCACAGTAAAACAAAAAAAATCACCAACATTCTTGTTAAGCCCGGGCTTAACTTAATTGACTTACAGTAGAATCACGTTAACTCGCCACGCAATAACAATGGCAATTTCCGCTGGTTTGTTTTTTAAAACAGCAATTCTCGCTAAACTCTCGATAACTTGCCCTTCTGTGTTTTTAATTACTTCCCCTTGTTGTTAACGGATTCTATACTGTATTCGCAACATTATGTTTTTATAAGTTAAAAAAAAAATCATCACAGAATCTGTTTAGTGACAAAGCCATTCGGTTATTTATCTTGGTGAAGCAAGTTAGGTTCAGTAACCAACTGTAACCAGTTCCAGTTCGCGGTTAATTCCGACATTTTGAAAGGGGTGCAAACATGGCGCGAAATATAGTCTTTGCATGGGAATCCGGTGCCAAATAATTTCCATAAAATAGAATTTCTGAAATATTGACTGTCTGCAAACTTTATAAGATACCAGGTAAAAGATGAACTGATAATATAATAAATACATATTATTAGGAGCATTATAATGCGACTCAATGCTTTCAGTTACAGATCAGTAACTATAAATTTTTTTTACAACTATGTACATCAACTTGAGAATGTGGATAAATTATACATAAAATAGAGTTTCTATGGTACATAAAATAATCAATTACAGCAGGAAATGTCACTTAGGAATTTTTTTTTTATAGTTTGGATTTGAATTGTGCTAATGGTTAAGTTGCCTAATGTGTTCTGAAAGTAAGTTCCAGAGCCTAGGAGCCACAACTGAAAACGCTCTGTCACCATAGTTACAAGTACGTGATCTGTAAGGACACGATTAGGGTGATGAACTCTAAGAGTTCCGAGATATATGTAGGTGCTAGACCGTGTAGAGCGCCCTCCCTCAAATAAGTGCCCCCTCGATTAAGCGTCCCCCTTGTGCACGATATTCGAAATAAGCGTCCCCCTCGATTTAGTCCCCTTTCCCGGTACTGTACGGTACAGTAAAAGATTAACAGAAGATGACATTACTTGCGTTTTATTGAAAAGTTACGGCATGTCCTTATATGTATAACTAAAGTTATTTTGGTGATAAGTTTCTTTTCATCACCTAATTAGTGAGGACGATGAAGATGATGACGATTTGGATATTACCGAATCTAGTGACTGAATACCATACCGTTATACTGAACGTACCTGAAGTAGTTACCGTATTGCAGCAATCCAGACTGTGAAAAACGTTACTGTTAATTGTTTATAACTTCAATTATTTTCATTTCAAAATACTTCTTATCGCGCAACGAAAAGATTTCCGAGTTCAAATCACGTTTTTTTTATATTATACTCTTATCACTCCGTGAACGAGCATCGAACATTTAATAGCTAAACTGCATTAAACACAAACAATTAACAGATCAGGGGCGGGCATCTCGTTTATTGATACTTGTCGGACACGTATAATTACAGCTCGAAGATATTAGAATATTTCAGCTACTCTGTAAATTCGAGGATAAATAAAGTGTACGTATGTAGCAGTATATAATGTTGGCCAATCACGTCTGTATAGATGTGTAGTCAGTAAATTTCTTCTATTCTCAACTTATGTCCTGAAGAAAATTAGGTATCAAGGTAGAGAAACGCCTTCGAATGATTCTACATATTAACCACTCCTCTTTATACACCCTCAACGTTATCCCAACGGGATTATATAACTTGTTTATATAACATAACAACATACTGCATTAATTACTACCCACTTGTGTACATTCCGTAACGCTACTAAATATATTTAAGCGCCCCCGTACGGCAAGAGACTTAGAATTATTTCGTCGAAATAGCTGTCCCGTTGTCCCGGTCTCTCAGCTATACTCATTAGGATGCATAAATAATAGTTGTCCCGTTGTCCAGGGACAGTGGGACAACGACTTGAGACTTATAATTATTTCGTCAAAGTGGTTGTCCCGTTGTCCCGTTGTCCCGGTCTCTCAGTTATACTCATTAGTATGCATAAAGAATGGTTGTCCCGTTGTCCTGGGACAGTGGGACAACGGGACAACGACTTGAGACTTAGAATTATTTCGTCAAAGTGGTTGTCCCGTTGTCCCGTTGTCCCGGTCTCTCAGTTATACTCATTAGTATGCATAAAGAATGGTTGTCCCGTTGTCCCGGGACAGTGGGACAACGACTTGAGACTTAGAATTATTTCGACGAAGTGGTTGTCCCGTTGTCCCGTTGTCCCGGCCTCTCAGCTATACTCATTACTATGCATACAATTTTGTTGTCCCGTTGTCCCGGGACAGTGGGACAACGACTAGAGACTTAGAATTATTGGGAAAAGTCTTCCTATTTTGCTGGTGTATCACTATACTCAACACACGTGATGTCATTTGGTGCTTTTCAAGGAATATTCAAGAGAGGGAAATAATGACGTCATGTGGTGCCTTGCTACACCAAGAAACCCCCGAAACTTTGAACATGGCGACGAGTGTTTGAATGTGTTCCAAGAGTTTAAGGAGAAATCATGCCAAAGCCGGTAAATTGCTGCGTTCCTCTGGAGTTTCCCGAGGTAAACTTGCACCAGGAATGTCCTCTTCAGCTAAAGAAACATGAAAACATTGAGAAGATTACTCACTCGCCGCCATGTTGACAACAGACAGACAGACCGCTTTGTCCAGGTCCTGCGCGACAAGCTAGTACCAAGTCTCCTACTGTACCAAACCCGAAATGATCGATCCCCAAACCCGAAATGATCCCCAAAACTGTTCAAGTCGCACCTGAAATGATCTCCGACCCGAAATGATCCCCAATCAGTACCCGAAATGATCCCGCGATAAAATTGTAAATGGACTAAAGGATTTGGGACTTTCGGAACTGAGCAAAATTTTCGCTAAACTTCTTGCTAAAAGAAATAAAGCTCAAAAGTAAGAATGTTTACTAGTATTTTCTAATAGGACAAACCAACACTAGCAGACAACAAACAACCCTTGTCAATCAAACCACGTGACGTCATCGATCACGTGACCGTAGCGAAAATCGCCCGTATCTTGCTGGAGATAAACAGCACAACAGACGTATTTTCACTCTCATAAATTCGAAGAAAAAAGGAACGTCTGCTTACCCGAATTAGTTTCCAATATGCACACCTCATTGTGTTGTGAACCAATCAGATCTTACCTTCCATATTCTGGAAAGTGACGTAATGTTGCATTTAAAAGGTTTCAGACAATACATTTGCCATTGACCAATCATAGGAAAGTGTTCACTTGCGCGCCAATTCACTAAAATTCTAACAGTGGTATTGATTAGGCAGAAAAGTAAAACAAACGTGCTGACGTTTGCTTGCATATTGGAAACTAATTAAGCGTTCGGGTAAGCAGACGTTACTTTTTTCTTCGAATTTATGAGAGTGAAAAAATACGTCTGCATATATAGCAGGCTACAGTTTCAGTAGTCGCGTTGTAAACCAATTCACGATAGTCACTAGCAGACAACAAACAACCCTTGTCAATCAAACCACGTGACGTCATCGATCATGTGACTAAGAAAATCACGTTCCACATTTGATGATCACGTAAGCACATTTGATGATCTTCCCAGCGATTATGTAAATTGCGCTCAGTCTATAGGCAGTTTGAGAGAAATGTATTGTTAACAGACTTTTCCTAGGTTGGTTGTTACTCGAGTTTTAGTTACGTCCAATAAACATGCAATCCATATGACCTTTTTCTTCTGGAGAATAAGCATGCGTTTCCCATTCATTATCGACACTTTGCTATCCTACCGGATATTGATAGGGAGAACTATTTCGCCATTGGTCGCAGCACGTGTTTAATATTGCTTTCTTCTGCATATTTTCAGTTATGCTTTTTGCTTGGACGTGATGAGGCGGCCATATATGTAGATTCCAGGACTGACTTAGTAGAGTATTCGTTCGTTTTACTTGTTCCTGTTCTTGTTATACAGCTGTTTTACTTGTTCCTGTTCTTGTTATACAGCTGTTTTACTTGTTCCTGTTCTTGTTATACAGCTGTTTTACTTGTTCCTGTTCTTGTTATACACCTGTTTTACTTGTTCCTGTTCTTGTTATACACCTGTTTTACTTGTTCCTGTTCTTGTTATACACCTGTTTTACTTGTTCCTGTTCTTGTTATACACCTGTTTTACTTGTTCCTGTTCTTATTATACACCTGTTTTACTTGTTCCTGTTCTTGTTATACACCTGTTTTACTTGTTCCTGTTCTTGTTATACACCTGTTTTACTTGTTCCTGTTCTTGTTATACACCTGTTTTACTTGTTCCTGTTCTTGCTATACACCTGTTTTACTTGTTCCTGTTCTTGTTATACACCTGTTTTACTTGTTCCTGTTCTTGTTATACACCTGTTTTACTTGTTCCTGTTCTTGCTATACACCTGTTTTACTTGTTCCTGTTCTTGCTATACACCTGTTTTACTTGTTCCTGTTCTTGTTATACACCTGTTTTACTTGTTCCTCTTCTTGTTATACACCTGTTTTACTTGTTCCTCTTCTTGTTATACACCTGTTTCATGATAACAGGTTGAACTGGACGAGCGACATACCCAGACCGCAATGGATTGTGGTTGTTGCTAAGTCTGGTGAATTCGTTTGGGGTCAAAGACTTTAAGAAGAATATTAATGTTCCTTCGAATGGATTTTCGAATTGCACCGTATTCCATTCCTCATAGCTGCCGCCAGTTAAAATGACAATATTCTGTCGCTTGTCGCTCGTCCTTGACAACCGTTTTTGAAATAGGTGTATATAAATTTTGAAGACATCATAAAAATAAAACATTTAATAAAAATGTGATGGGTACTCACCAATGACGTTGCACGGTTTTATTGACAGCTGCTGTCAATTAATCAACTAATGACCCGCTTAGTGATGGCTTTCTATGACTCGCACTATATATTAGCAAGTTTCACTATAAAGACTCGGACGGTTCGATGTTTCGTGACTTATTCTGGCTGTTTTGCTGTTTATCCCCAGCGAGATATGAGCGATTTCCGCTATCGTCACATGGTCGATGACGTCAAATGGTTTGATTGACAAGGGTTGTTTGTTGTCTGCTAGTGACTATCGTGAATTGGTATGGCTGTTGTGCTGTTTATCTCCAGCGAGATAAGGGCGAATTTCTCTACGTCACGTGATCGATGACGTCACGTGGTTTGATTGACAAGGGTTGTTTGTTGTCTGCTAGTGTTGGTTCGTCATATTAGAAAATGCTAGTAAACATTCTTACTTTTGAGCTTTATTTCTTTTAGCAAGAAGTTTAGTGAAAATTTTGCTCATTTCCGAAAGTCCCAAATCCTTTAGTCCATTCCAGTTTTATTGCGGGATCATTTCAGATTCTGATTGGGAATCATTTCGGATCGGATCATTTCAGGTGCGACTTGAACAGTTTTGGGGATCATTTCGGGTTTGGGGATCATTTCGGGTTCGGGATCATTTCGGGTTTGGTACACTACTCGTTTTGGTTAAGGGCAATCGATACGATGAAATATAATGCACATATCAATGTTTAGCCCGAGGGGGGACAGTTAGGGGTGGGATTTGATATTTTTGCCCAAAAAATGTTAAAATCGATGTCAAGAGTTTCAAAATTCCCCACCCCACTGCCCTATCTTCCTTGCTTTCCACATAACTGGCCACCCTGGGGTGCGGGCACACTTTGGGTAACCAAGTTTATCTCTCACATCAAGGGATGGAAAAGACCGCATAAGCATCAAAATCGTAAAAGAATAGTGACCAGTGGACGTCGTTCAGTATCTGGATGCGAGCAGAGTTCCTTTTTTTTCTTTCTCTGTCCTGGCAATCATCGCTTCTTGTTGGAGAGGGAAAGAAAAAATAACCTCGCACTGAAAGTAAACTCCTCGTTACCGGTTGGGCTCGTACTATAAAGTCGCCATATATGTGTACCACGTGCACTTTCCTTTCACTTTGCTAACATGTACACTCCTCACGCGTCACATCCCAACCCACGCGTCATACTGTTCAGTACCTTTATTACATACTACCGGAAGAGTTGGCGCAATCTTTAACATAACAAAGATGTAGTCGATAGAAATAAATGTTGCTATTAGGAACAGTTAGGCCAGCTCTTCAATGCTGGAGATATAACATGACAAAACTAATTTATTCCCCGCCGTACTTGACGTAACTCAAGCTAGACTTGAGCCGGCGTCTCACATAACAGTTGGTGTTAATTTCAGATGATTTCACAATAAAATGAATTATAGTTCAAGTTTATTTATACTGTTTTACATATAGAGCTAAGATACAATCATGAGAGGTAAAATAGGTTGAATTATTGCCGGTTTAAGTTTCTGCAGCGATTAAAGTAGCAAAATCGTTCGAGTTAATAACTGAAAGGCTTTACGGATAGATTCGTAAAGCTGAAGTTGATTTTTGACTACATCAGTTGCGAGGGTGTAGCTATTGTTACATACCTTGTGACCAATACTAAAAAGCAAAACTAAATTCTATCGCTATTGTTTTTACGCTTTCAAGCTCGGATTCGGTCGAGTCTCGCCAAGCCTGAGGTTGACAGGCTTTAACATACTACAGTCAAACACGAACAAATAAGATAAAGCAACTAATATGGGGCAGAATACTTTAAAAATAGTTTTATTTCGTAGGACTACAACAATCTCAAGTCAGTTCCATTGGTGGCCGTGACAGTCCTGGAAACCAGGATGGCCGTAACTGTACTGAGAAACACGGTGCAGTGGGTACGGCGGCTACTGAGACTCTCCACACTGACAAGGAGGCCAATGGTTACGTAAGGGCCTCTGGTACCGCTACCGATAAGGGAAACAGTAATGACAATAATAAAACAAGAAGTATTAACCTGATCGCTAAATTAGACAAGACCACAACAAGTATTACCAAGACTAACGACAACAACAATAATGCTAGTAACTCCAACCGAACCAGAGGTGATATACCACACAACACTTACTCTAACAAGGGAAAACACGTTTTGAACAACAAGCGTAAGAAACTTGTTATCAATATGCCGAGGTTGTCACAAGACAGTGCAGAGAGCAAAGTCGTAAAGAGAATTATCTCCGATAGCCCGGAATCTCCCAGGATAGCAAGGTACGTCATCGTGTAGGCATACCCTGGAATACATCCCGTCTTCTCGTCTCATTTCCAGGGTGGTTTTAGACTAAATTAGACAAATGAATGATGCGTGTAGTTTTATCTTATTTTGGGATCTACGTGAAGGGCCAATCACATGCAGTGAAACAGGAAGTGGGGAAAAGATAGATAGATAGATAGATAGACAGACAGACAGACAGACAGACAGACAGTAGATAGATAGATAGATAGATAGATAGATAGATAGATAGATAGATAGATAGACAAACAGACAGACAGATTGATAGATAGACAGACAGACAGATAGATAGATAGATAGATAGATAGATAGATAGACAGACAGACAGACAGACAGATAGATAGATAGATAGATAGATAGATAGATAGATAGATAGATAGATAGATAGATAGATAGACAGACAGACAGACAGATAGACAGATAGACAGATAGACAGACAGACAGATAGAGTGAGTGAGTGAGTCACCTTTATTTTAATACGGTAATTTCAATAAGCTGAACTTCTTTACGTGAAAGCCGTATATATAACAAACATGGTAGATAGTTACTATATATACTGTACAATATAGATAAAAGGAATCTACTACTACCACTAAAGTAAAAATGTAAAAATAATGCCTAATAAAATAGCATTATAGCATTCTGTCCTCGGTACACGGTCAATAATTAAATTATTATCACTTAGTCTATGCCTAGATCGATAGGGATTATTTATAGAGATATTTGAAAAGAGCTTGCCAAGATACTTAGGTACTCTTTGACCAATGGTGTCGTACATCATTACGCTCAAGTGTTTATCCCTTCTGAGGGCCAGATTATCCCAGTTTAATTCATTTAGTATATCGACAGACCTGACATCATATCCTTGCGAGGTATGATGCGTGCTGCACGATTTTGTAATTTCTGTAATCTTCTGGTTAGGCCCTTATTAAGATTTTCCCATACTATGTCCCAATAGTCGAAAAGAGGCAGTATCAGGGCATTATAGATTATTTCTAACACCTCTTGAGATACAAAATTTCGTGCCTGTTTTAAACCACTAATAGCACGACATACTTTTTTGCTTAGATTATAAATGTGTGTATCCCATTTTAAATTATTATGGAGGTATACACCAAGATATTTGGAGGATTGAACTGTCTTAATTGATTTGTCTCCAATATAAATAGGTAATATTTTACCTAAATTGGATAGTTTGAAATCTGTTCCAATGAACATATACTCAGTCTTGGTGACATTCAGGCTAAGTTTGTTAGCCAATAGCCAATTTCTAATACTATTTAGGTCTGAGTTAACGTTAACTTTCTCCTGTAATTCTGTTGTAGATCTGGCAGAAGTAGTGATAATTGTTTCGTCAGCATACATATGTGACTTAGTTTGATGAAGACATGTGGGAAGGTCGTTGATATATAACAGAAAAAGTAAAGGCCCTAAAATAGATTGTGGAACACCACAAATTACTTTTTGGGGTTTGGAAATACTACCTTCAACAATAGATCGCTGCTGCCTATTTGATAAATAAGATGCAAACCAGTTGAGAGCCATTCCTCCAATACCATAAAGTTCTAATTTCTTTAATAAAATAGGATGAGAAACAGTACCAAAATCCTTTGCGAGATCCAAAAATACAACTAAGTTTGTCAATTTTTTATCAATGTTTAAGTACCATTCATTGGTTACATCTAGTAGTGCTGTGATCGTTGAATGTAGGGAACGAAATCCAGATTGATATTTTGCCAGTAAATTATTTCCATTTATATTAGATAACTATAAAGTTGATTGTACACAATTCTTTCACAAATTTTAGATATCACTGGCAAGACAGATATTGGTCTATAATTATGTGGATTTGTACGTTCGTTAGCTTTAAAAAATGGAAAAACCTTAGCCGTTTACCAGGCTAAAGGAAATAGGCCTGTCTCAATAGATTTATTGCTAATGGTCGTAAGGGAAGTAGATATAATCGGAGCTGCTTCCTTAAGAAGCCGACACGAAATGTTATCTAATCCCGTAGTCTTATTGGTAGACAATTTACGCAAAAGTTCTAAAACTGTGTTATTTTCAGTTTCTTGTATACTAAAGGATGTATTAACTGGATTTATGTAAGATTCAAAATTGGTCTCGCCGTGTGGTAAAGCTGAGGCCAAATCAGAACCCACCCGTATAAAATGGTCATTTAAGATCTCGCAAAGATCAGTGGATAGATGGATAGATAGATAGATAGATAGACAGACAGAAAGACAGTAGATAGATAGACAGATAGACAGACAGAAAGACAGTAGATAGATAGACAGACAGACAGAAAGACAGTAGATAGATAGACAGACAGACAGAAAGACAGTAGATAGATAGATAGACAGACAGGCAGACGTAAAATCGTAGGTACCACGTCGGCCTCAAGTTTATCAGTCTCCCCAGACAATCACGAGTCAGTACTGACGTTAAACAAAGTTACTTTACTTTATTCATTGACTTCATTGACTAGTTTGGGTTTTGTGATTTAACTGAGTAAAAACCTTCGTCAATCAATCAGTTATTCACTCACTCACTCACCCACTCACTCACTCACTCACTCACTCACTCACTCACTCACTCAATCAATCAATCAATCAATCAATCAATCAATCAATCAATCAATCAATTAATCAATCAATCAATCAATCAATCAATCAGTCAGTCAATGAACCAGTCAGTGAATCAGTCAATGAGTCAGACAATGAATCAATCAATCAGTGAAGTACGTACCTGCATGTAGTCAGTAGGCAGGTAACATATAATTATGCTAATTATATCTTATTGTTATCATTGGTTAAGGGGTGTAAGTTACGCTGTTCCCATGACAACGCCTAATGGTACATTTTGGCCCACATTAATCCGCCAACATGTCCCTTTCCAAGTGGCCGAGTGGAGAAGACGTAGTCTACGTTCCTTGGTACTAGAGTCCAGGCCTTATATTTGCTGCCGTAGTGCCCTCGGTAACCCTGTGTTTTCATTCTTGGCTGGACTGGTGATGAGCGTCATTTTGATACCAGTAGAAAGAGCATTGTTTCCTGAGTCGGATTGCACCAATGGGACAGCGGTATCCTCATCTTAGTCAAGAAGATGCTGTGATGACTATTATCGTAATCTAACAATCGAAGTGACTCATGAGCGACGTCAAAACCAGTTCATCATAGACCGCAGAGGCTAAATGATCTTACTTCATAGTTGGCTCGATTATTTTAGATGCGCCGGGGTTATCAATCCTGAAGAATAAATATACCTTAATCGATTTCTCACACACAAAAAACCGATGCCGTGAAAACGAGTGCGATCGACTGAGCAGCTTTATGTAATATAGATGTAATTGATACAACTAATGTACATTTATTGATTTTTATCTAATTATTCATCGAATAATATTTTGATTTCATTTATTTAACTTACTAGCTAAAGCCAGACTTATTCATCGAATTTCGTTCTACTTAAGGAGCGAAATAAAACATTCTATCATCTGAAGCTGCGTGAAAGCTGCCCATAAAACACTGGAAAATTTGAACTTTTTACAGACTTTAAATTGAAGAACGCTAAAAAGTCTGTCAAATGTTTGTAAAATGTGAGCGTTTAGACATTTTGTATAAAATGTTCTACTCTGTAAAGAGTTTGTAAAAACATTACTGTCACATCTTGCAAACGCCGTCACATTTTACATACTTTTTATATAGTTCTTCAAAGTTTGAAAATGGTTTGATTATCAAATTGACAGCTACAGCAACGTAGGCCTGGGCCAATTTAATAACACTTTTACACGTGGACTTTACAAGTCTAGTATTGAAATAATGGTCAGACTTGTAAAGTACACGTGTAAAAGTGTTATTGAATTGTCCCCTGGTTTACACTAGTCACACACGAGCATAAGCGCAAGCGCTATACGCAGACGTAGTGCCGTATTACCAGCCGGCGCCACTTGTAATCAATGCATTACTGCATTCGGCTGTGTATGTTGTGTGCGATAATTCAAGAAACATTTCACACGTGTACTTTACAAGTCTGGCAATTATTTCAACTCCGGAAAACAATGGCCAGACTTTAACACGTGTATACATGTTATTGAATTGGTCCCAGGTGTTAAAGGGGTTGTGTCACGGTTAGAGACAAACGGTATACAGACTTAATATTCGAGGAATATATTGAATATCATTTCAATCAATCATTGAGAGAGGGGACTTTAACTGTTTGTAGCCAATTAACAGCCACCAATCAAACATTGATCAACTCCATACAAGTACAACACCATGACACAGCCCCTTTAACTGTTTGTATCCAATTAACAGCCACCAATCAAACATTGATCAACTCCATACATGTACAACACCATGACACAGCAAACCAAAATTTGTACAGGCCAGCCTACAGAACTAACTATGGTCTATCACGATTCAAAGCAATTTCATCAAGAATCTGGGAATCAATACCCCTTACTATTAAAACCTTGCCCAAAACCAGCTTCAAGAAGCAGTACATACAGTTTTTACTAGATAAACAGTCGTAATATTATAATGTGTGCTTTATATATGCAAGACAAATATATACAAATCAGCTACTTATATTGACATTTTTATTCTCTTTTTTTTTCTAAGATAAGATCAAACAATAATGTAATGTCCTTCAAAATCTATACATAACTACATGAATTTATTTCAGTAAATGTCACTTCATACTATTATTTATTATTATTTATTAGCTATGTCTATTTCTCTCCTCATTTAGTTTTATCAATGTAGTGGCCAACTCGAAAGCCATTGCTACTTTGGCCACTACGCACATTCAAGTTCTAAACATACCTATTCTTTTTTTTCACTTATTTCTTTATATATGTATATTTATATGTTAATGTAAGATAAGGACCGACGGCTATAATTATGTGCAAATAAATGAATATTGAATCTTTAACTGCTTGTATCCAATTAACAGCCATCAATCGAACATTGATCAACTCCATACATGTACAACACCATGACACAGCCCCTTTAAATATTCAGATCTCTTTGTTGGCCCATTTCAGATCACCTGACGTTACCCTTGAGTAGAGATTTTTGTTTTTCTGTAACCCAAGGTGAAAGGCATACATTTCTTGCAGTCGCAAACAAAGCTCTGAATCCTCCTTTGGAGAGCTTCGCGGTGCGCATGCACCAAACATCCTTGATACCTTGGGTACCTATTATATGCCCGACCTACACTATATTGTGATTGTTTTAATATCCGGTTTGTACAGCTAGCGTTGTACAAAACATGACAGTTACAGATATCCAGCACGGTGCTACAATGACTCCTGGGAACAGCGGAGTGGAACTGACTACATGCATGGCTGAATGTCAACAAGATCACTGTCACTTATCTTACAGTTCGACTATTAAAATTTGGTCCTAAGCTGCAAAAGCGAATATTTCGCTGTTGTTTGAGCAGCTAAAGAATGCGGTGCATTTAGCAATGAACAATACATTCGTAATCTTAATCTGCAGAGAAGCCAACTGCTGATAAAACACTGACTCATGCTGCAAGAACCGTTACAGTTGGTAAACACTCATACTGCACAGAGCACGCGGAGCGTGTATTAAATATGCAACAGCATGGTTAATGACTCTTCAGGCAGGTAGCTGTTGACGTGCACCTTCTGTGTGTTGAGTTTGTTGTCTGAAGCACGTTAGTAGTTGTGACAGGAAGAAGACCCCCTCTAACTGCCAGTATGGCCGACCAAACTGATGGTAAGTTTCAGTTTTTAGAAGACTTCCAGATCGAATGCTTCATTCGTGGTTTCATTAAAACTTGAGCTAGTACTGAAAGCGTCATATTCTAAAATAGAACACTAGTTAACATATCAGCAAACGTGCTCAGTCCATCACTTCTATTGCTTGCACCCAATACTGTTACTGTCTGATGTGGTTTGGTTACTCATTAGGTCTTTTCAATGAGTAATAAAGTGATCGTGATTGTATTTTGAGCTCCACATACAATACTCAGCCACGTAAACATAATACTCGTCAAGTTCTTCACAATTACAACTTTACTTTCTTGTTTTTAAAGTAAATTAAACTTGTTGTGTGCCTATACCGATTACTAACCTGTTGATTGCTTGCAAATAAGATTCAAGACGTATAATATTCGATAGTCATACAGACAAGAGCGTTCGAGTTACAAACTATCAAGTAGTACATTAAACTGAGTTCTCAAGTTGTCTTTCAATAAAGCTTTCGCGACACGCAGTTGAGTCAGTGAAAGTTGTTCTGCAAGATATTTATACACGGGTATAACTGAATTCACTCAATCGGTTCAATCCACGTTTCAGTATGCACATTCTTAGCTTTGGGATTTGATTCTAAAGGAATCCAACAGTTATGATGTAAGTTTATTTCTTACGGAACCCAGTCAAGTTTCAAGGAATTTTATCAATAGCTCAGTAGGAACATCGATGACAGCGTGGATGGGTTGTTAATAAACCTGCTTGACGCTTCGCAGTCATTGAGAGATTAACCAACAAGTCATTATTGAATTTTAAGACCCAGGAATAAACGGAATCCAGTTACTGACATAAATAATTTTTGTAAACTAATAGCACTATTGAAAATAAAGCTTTTCTGCAGCCATTTGGAAGGAAATGGTCATTAATAGACCAGTTCGCGGTTAATTCCGACATTCTGAAAGGGGTGAAAACATGTCGCGAAATACAGTGTTTGTATGGGAATTCGATGCCAAATAATTTCCGTAAAATCGAATTTCTGAACTATTCAAAAACTCATGAATAATTAATGAGCATTTTGTCCAATCAGATGAAGCAAATCAGTCACGTGCATGCTCCTTTATACCTGATAAAATCTCATAATTCTAAAAGGCCCGCGGAGGGATTTGAATTCTGTCCCAGAGGGAACGGGGTTAATGATTGAGACAATGGCATTTCTATTGATGTTGCAGCTTTCTCATTGAATTGCTAATTAGGATGAACGTATTATATAAAGAATACCAATGAACATGAAATTTTATATAAAGTTTCATCCTAATTAAGAATTCACTGATAACGACCCAAAGAAAGCAAAAAGTACACGGAACATAAGGTACCTAGATAATAAATTTTGCACTAAATTTACTAATATCAGCAGACTACCGAGATACACAGATAATATTTTTAAAATCAAGTTATCCAACTACCATTACTTGTTTACCGAGCCACTGTTTAGTTCCAATTATTAAACCAAACTCAAAGCCGCCAAATAATAAAAACGTGCATTAAACTTACATATTTTGTGCCGGAGTCAACAAATTTAGAGTCTGCCGTCATATCAGTCACATCGCCTTCCAAGTCTTGAACTTTATCGAGGTAAACCACGACACCAAATCCTTCAAGCGCAGGTTCAGTTCTTGCATTGCGAAACGCCGCTTCAAACAACATAGTATGGTAATTTCTTCATGTCATTCCCTTGAGATTTTCGTAATTGCAGGCGGTGATTACCTCGATCGAATATTTTGCATGGCGTTGTGAATACAAAGGTTCAATGGTTCATTAAGTGAACCATTCCCTTGAGATGTGCGTCTTTCTTTCATTGCATTCTTAAAGCGTTTTTGAAGCCGTTTAAAACACTCACAGCACGTGTTTTATCAAGTCTAAAAATTCTCGGGCTTCGCCCTCGAATTTTTAAACTTGATAAAACACTGCTGTTCGTGTTTTAAACAGTACTTCACCGTCTGCAAACTTAAGATACTAGGTAAAATATTAACTGATCAAAATTTGAGGGATGTAGCTGTAGTGGGAAGTGTGCAATCCTGTTTCAGTTTTCCATATCTTTTTCTGTAAATTTCCCGCGGACTTCGATTGTCACATTCCAATCCAATTGCAGATTTTCCGTCCATGTAAGAGCTAAGCTTAATGATGCTAATAAGTGTTTGTACATTTTAAGATGTCTTAGGCAAGAGGGATTTTGTCAGCAAGAAATAGATTACATTTTTATCAATATATGGGAACATGTCCGTTAAGGATTTCTTATTCAGTGTGAGTTCTTTACTTTTAGACATATGGCAGTATATCCCATTAACACTATAGTCCAGTCCATAACTTCACTAATGGCATCTAAAGCAGTATCAATGTTTATAAACTTTAACAATGACGGTGGAGTCATCTGCATATTTAGTTATACTGGACCTTTCATAGCTAATATCTACGTCGTTAATAAATAAGCTAAATAGATACGGACCACTAACATTTCCTTGGGTTGTTCCCTTTAGTTATTAACACTTCTCCAATCTGATAGTATATGTTCTTCTAAAGGAAAGTCGTTGTTTTCTGTCTTTAAGAAAATTAATGTACCAATTGATTATGTAAAAGGTTGAGTGATAAAGACTTAGGTTTTTGAGCCAATAAATTGTGCTTAACATTGGCAAACGCTTTGGAAAAATCCATTGCAAAGACTCTTACGGTAGTACAGTTTGGCTCATCAAGAGCTTTGAGCGATACATGTCAGTTGTATTCTCAGGAGGGTATCTATGCAGTTTATGCAAACTGATTTTTATAAATGCGTTCAAAAATTCTCTTGCAAAACCTCTCAGTGGTATACTATTTTCTCAAACAAGCGTGCAATAACCAGAGTGATATTTATTCCTCTAAAGTCAGAATATATATATTCAGATGGTAGATCCACTTTTGGAAGTGGATTTCCAGTTTTTAGGCCAAGTTTGCGTGGACAGTGATAACTTCCAAATATGTGACAACTAACTTGGAGCAAAGAGTACAGCGTTTTCTTTCCAAACCCAAAATGTAATGCAATCGGGACCAGCGGGCAGTTATTTTTACTTGCGATACGGGTTACAAGAACTTCTGTTTCAGTATGTTATTAAAATCGTTCTCCATAATTGCAACTAACTAGCAGTAAGCAGTCCGAAAAGAATCACTGACAGAATATGTCAGTAATATGTAAAGCGCCATGAGACTGTGGTGATATGGCGCTATAGAAATATGGCCATTATTATTATCATTAACTCAGGATCTATATATTCGTTATATCTTGACAGAGATTTCCAAAATAATCATTGAGACCGGTAAGGAAGGCTTTATCTCATACGACACTGGATTTGTTTTTCCTGAGAGAAAGAGTCAACTTTCCGCCAGTTGTGCGATCCCCAAACACCATGGACTGAGACTGGCCGAGGCTAATCCTATTCTAACACTGAAAGGGACCCGTTTAACACTGAAGGGGACCCGTTTAACGCTGAAGGGGACCCGTTTAACGCTGAAGGGGACCCGTTTAACACTGAAGGGGACCCGTTTAACGCTGAAGGGGACCCGTTTAACGCTGAAGGGGACCCGTTTAACACTGAAGGGGACCCGTTTAACACTGAAGGGACCCATTAACACTGAAGGGGACCCGTTTAACACTGAAGGGGACCTGTATTTGATTCAATAAACCATTCCATTTAATTTGACAAATTGTAATTTTATGGTGTTTCGGGCCTTGGCCAAAAATGGTTCGATTCCTATTTAACTAATAGACAACAGCAATGTTTAGTAAATGGTCATTTATCCTCCCCGAAAGAGATAATTTGTGGTGTCCCTCAGACTCGATCCTAGGACCCTTGTTATTTCTACTTTATATCAATGATTTATCAAATTGCCTTAATTTTACTACCCCGTGTATATATGCAGACGATACCCAGATTTTTACATCTACCCCCGATATGGACAAGTTTACATCGAATATTAATAATAAATTCTGACTTGGATAACATGTGACTGGCTTGTAGTGAAAAAGCTCCAGTATCACCCCTCCAAAACCAAACTAATGATAATTGGATCGACCTATAACTTAAATAATAAAACCAAAAGCCAGCCAAACAATATCTCCATAGACAATAACAAGGTATCGCGAGTAAACTCACATACCTGCCTAGGGATTGAAATCGATGAAAAACTTAGTTTTGAAAATCAAATAAATAAGATATGTAAAAAGGCAAATGCTGGTATATAGGTGTCATAAAGCGTATTAAGCCATTTGTCCCCACCGATTCACTCGAAGTAATTTACAAATCACTTGTACAACCTTACTTCGACTATTATTCCCCACTATGGGATACTTGCGGCAAGACTCTAAAAGACAAATTGCAAAGAGTTCAATCTCGAGCCGCTAGGGTGATTACAGGCACGAATTACGACACAAGATCCGCTGATATACTTGCTAAATTAGAATGGAAAACCCTCCAAGCCAGACGTAAACAAATGAAATCTATATTAATCTATAAAATCTTAAATGAACAATCCGCACCATATTTGAGAAACTCTTTTATTCAAACAAGTGACTGCGATAAACGCTATCAGCTAAGAAACTCTGAAACTGATCTAGCACTTCCAAGACCGCGTATACATTTCCTCAAGTGAAGCTTCAAATACAGTGGTGCTATGCTATGGAATAACCTGCCAGATGAGGCTAAAAGAGCCAAATCTTTACGGCAATTCAAGAGGAGTGTCTGTTCCTGATACTGAGTTATGCTGATAGCAGATTTTTACTGATTTTTATCAATATATGTTTTTAATCTGTACATATATTTATTGTTACGCCCAGTGGCTAGCGTACGGAAATAAAGTTATATGTATGTATGAGGGGCTGAATGGGGTTAACTGATAACTGAGAAATGGCCAAAAATATTACTGTTAACTGAGAATTTTACCTTTTTTTAGCTGTTAGCTGATATTTGTGAGATAGCTGTTACCTGATATTTCATTATTTTTTATTAAAATGACGTAACGTCACATGCTATTATTGGCTTTTCGGATGGTTTTCGACAGATTTGATCCAGTTGATAATAGTCAAATATTAAACATGACACATCAGAGTTATCTGATACTAGAAAAAAAAACTATTGAATAGACAAAATGTAGTGTTTGATGTTGAATTAGCGGTTATTATTCATTTCATACCAGCAAATATGTATTCAAATCAGGTTAGGGTAGTCTTTTTATATAACTTAACTGATAACAGCAAAATTTAACTGATAACTGATAAATAGCTAAAAATTTAGCTGTTAACTGATATTGGTACCCCCCCATTCAGCCCCTCATGTATGTACCATAATTCATTTCGGTCTGGAATACCCTAATGCCCTATATCCCAACACCCTATTCCCTAATTACCTATTCCCTAACTCCCAGCCGGACAACATTAATAGAAATAGGCGTAAATGGGATCAGTTCACGTCTTACGTAAGCCGCGTCTTATGTAAGCCGAGTCGTATTTCACTCGTATAAATGGCCCGATTGTCTTTGCACACTTTAATATTCGTATGAGTGGGCAAACTACAGCACTGACTACAGCACGGGTACTGTACGACATGTCGTGACGTTGAAATGGTTTCCCTGTTGTTTTTGTCCTGCTGATCCAATCAAATTACAGAAATACAGTACAGCACGGTTCCAGTACGGTTACGGACATGCCGTAAGTTGTCCCACAAAATCTTCTCAAAGAGTCAACGCACAAACCGGAAAGCACATGCACGTAGAAAACTAGCTACTTGAAGCTCCTCGCCGTGCTATATGGGTAAAATTATATACGAAAATTGTACGAAAGCATCGGCTAACCGCCGTGCGTGAGAAGCGAGTGTCACGCAGTTGATCAGTTACGAGCGCGAGTCCTTCGATTCGTCACAGCGTGGATAAAGATTTTATAGCCGCAGGTCAATTCGAGTTATATCACTTGGTGTCCGTACCTTTGTTGTTACTATTCATCTTGTTTTCATTATTTTTCAATTGTAGCTTTTATGAGAGATGCCAGGGAAGTAAATGGAAGATTACCAAACAAGTTTACCAACACAAGGGAACGAGAAGAGTATGGGAATGAAGAGTCCTTCAGATTCCGACCCGAGCAAGACCCTAAAATCTTGGCAAAGAAGAAGTCGCGAAGTTCTCCTAAGGTGCGTCGTTGCCTTAAGATGATGACGTTCATCATTCCTGTGGTACTTGGTCTAATCCTCATAGCGACTCTCATAATAGTACCAAGATTGAACAAGACCCAAACACGAAAGGCATCTAATCAGAGGGTACTACCTGAAAAATGTCAACTCTCCGAGGAGGCCAAGAATTCGGGATTGGACGAACTGATCAGAAAAGTCGAGGATGGTTACAGCAAGTTCTTTTCGGGATTTCTCGTAGCGAATCCTTCGACTACAGAAGAGAAATTCCGACGGTATTACAAACCTTTTGGTTCCAAACCTTCAGAAATGAAAATGGTTACAGATGAATCATTCAAGCTGTTTCACGAACTTGACGGCTTACTGAAGACAATTGATCAGAATAAGTTGAAGACGAGGGAGAGAAAGGCTATCTTTGAGGCACGACATTTCTTAAATCATTCCTTTGGGGTTGTGTACGAGGGTGACTATTACGCAGGGGACTGGATGCTGGCGCCGAACATGTTCTGCTGGCAGCCAAGCTGCTTTATTGTGACTGTCTTAATGTCGGCTGTGAATTTTTTAGTTCCAAGGAACCTCGCGGATGTGCACCAACTTATTCATATCATTCACCTACACAGGAGTAGTATTAGCCAGTATATCGAGAACATGAAGATCGGAGTTCAGGCCGGTATGGTGCGCTCCCTAGAAGCATGCAGGGCCGGCTTCCTTGAGTACAGAAGCGCTTTTCTTCCAATGGTCACTAAGAAAGAGAAAGGTAAACATGTGCACATTTACGAATGCCGCAGTACGAAGAAATGTTGAGTTCATCGTACAGCAAGTGCATGCCTGATGACGTCACAACGTGAAGAGAACAAAGAAGGGCGCCACGAGACGCAGTCTAGTAACGTAACCTGATGTTCCCTTCACGTTGTGACGTCATCTGTGCACCTATCAGACGACAGACGCACGGCACAATGGCATCTATTTGTTTTATATAATAATCGCAAACTAAAAACTATGAAAATATCCAATCAAAACAAGTTGAGAAATTGGTTGCGCGTGCTCAGTACAAGTTTCAAGTTTATTAACAAGTATCTATAAATACATATTACTTAACACAACCGCAGATAGCTTAGCTAATCGAGGCGGGTAGTGCTATAATAGTTCTTATTTACATGGAAGATATTTTGTGATAACTATACAAATTTTACAATAATTAAACAAATTTACAATAACTATGAATAAGTAAAAACATATAAATAAATAAATAAATAGGAAGATTTGTTGTTGTTGTTGTTTTATTTTTGTTTTTATATTGATCATTACGCCATCCAAGTGTTCTAATTACATCTATGATTACACACGGCTCTTGACCAATCAGAGCGTGCGGTTCAGACTGATTATCCTGTCAACGACCACGCGTGAACACCGAGAATAGTTTTGTAAATAGATTATTGTTTTAAGTGTGAGTTAGCATTTTAAACAGCTTTACATGGTCATATTTTAATGTTTTTGTTTTTGTAGGAAAAGGTTTTATATTTAATATTCTGTAACACTTGATTAATAATAAATCGTGTGAAATAGACTTTATTTTTATTATTAGTAGTAGTATTCATTGTCAATAAAACACGAATGGCATAAAGTCTCTAACGTTTGATATTCCAACTGAGACACTGAGTACATAGCGTGCTCTGGTCACCAATAAAGCACTCTCATCAGCCAATCACCTGCTTGGATTTTGTGCACGAAATTGAAACATTAATTTCTTATAATTGCACACTCTTTTCCCGTAGATCGAATTTTAGATTATCAAACCAATAGAAGATGGATGTCCTATGTCCAATAAAACAAAATACAATATTGAGTTCCTTAAAGTGCACCTAACCCCTTTTGCAATTTTTATACATATGAATCTTTAAAAGGTTTTGAGTACTTCTGCGAAGAAAAATTTTGGTTCCATAGAATACTCTATGTTCGATGCTTTTTAAAATATTTCAATTATTACGTTTCTTTTCCTAACTTTATTTGAATTGTTTTTATTTCGTGTTCTTAAGGTATCTTAGATATGATGCAATCAACTGAGATGCTCAAGCCACGTTTTCTCAGAAAACTAACTCCTAAGATGCAGCAGAAATGGTTACACGAGCACGGGGAGAACATTACCAGCTCTCTGTCGCGAAACCTCGTGGAACACGTCGGCAAACCTATCGTCTCTGTTCTTCGGTAAGGGGCTGATCACAAGGTTGTTACGTTGATATTTATATATCTTAGCTTAAGCGTGGTTCACACTTGAGACATAAGCACAAGCAACATACACAGACGCAGTGAATGCATGCATTGGTCATTATTAGATTGTGTTCTTCTCACAGATGTGATTACTTGTGCTCACTAGCGCCAAGTCAGCGCAAGTAACATACGCAGACGCAGTGAATGCATTGATCATTAACAACACTTGTTCTTCTCACAGATGTGATTACTGAGTGTGTATGTTGTTTGTGCTATAAAAATGGAATCCATGCTGTTATTTCTAACTATCGCCCAATTTCATTACTTTCAATTTTCAATAGAATCCTTGAAAAGTTAATGTATAATAGATTAATAAATTATTTAGGGGAATATGAAATTTTGTATGAAAACCAGTTTGGTTTTCGGTGCAATCACTCTACAATCCATGCTATTCTAATGATAGCAGACAAAATTCAAAGAGCAATAATAGAGAATAAATTGTTTTCTTGTGGTCTGTTTTTAGACCTAAGCAAAGCCTTTGACACTGTTGATCATAGAATACTTATTAAAAAGTTGGAATATTACGGAATACGTGGAATAGCTAAGGAATGGTTCTGCTCTTTTTATGCAATAGAATGCAATATGTCTCTTTAAGTGATATATCTTCTGAGCAGCATTTAATAACATGTGGTGTTCCACAGATTCTGTCCTTGGTCCCTTACTGTTTCTTCTCTACATCAATGACTTTAATAAATCTTCTACAGCTTTCGATTTTCACCTCTTTGCTGATGACTCAAACCTATTCGTCTCTCATACAAATCTACAAACACTCGAGACAACAGTCAATAATGAATTATGTAAGATCAATGACTGGCTTTGTGCAAACAAGCTGTCTTTAAATATAGGCAAAACTAACTTTGTTTTATTTCATCCTCCACAAAAGAAAGTTACTGCCCCCATAAATATAATCATTAACAATAAAATTATGAAAGAGTCTAAAAGTATAAAATACCTAGGAGTCTTAATGGATTGTCACTTGAACTGGAAAGACCACGTTTTTCATGTCTCCAAAAAACTATCAAGGAGTATAGGCATCCTATGCAAACTTAGACATTTTGTTGATACTAATACTTTACTCCTGCTGTATTATGCCATCATTTATCCATTCCTCACTTATAGCTGCCTGGTATGGGAGAGTACCTACAACCTTTAGAAATCTTACAAAAGAAAGCAATTCGCATAATTACTTTTTCAAAATTTGATGCCCATACCAGTCCGCTTTTTAGTCAGCTTAAACTTCTAAAACTTCATGATATAATTACTTTTTATACTGTATCCTTTATGCACCAGTATTCTATGGGCAATCTTCCTAACGTTTTTGACACTTTCTTTAAAGCTACTAGCAGTAAGCATAAGTACAGGACTCGCCTTGCATCTAAATCCACCTTCTCATTTCCAAAGATTCGTACAAATTATGGAAAATTTTATATAAGATATCTTGGCCCCAAAGTTTGGAACAATGTTGATGAATCTATAAAATCTTTGAGCTTTCGCTGCTTCAAGCGAAAGTTTAAAGACAAACTTCTAAATCTTTATTAATAATCTAAATAACTGTTTTGACCCACATCCTGCTTACTAATAGTAACTTTGTTTGTTTGTGTGTATATCGTGTGTTGCGTGTGTATTTATTATCACCTTAATTAGTTATTCAACGTATTTAATGTTATGTGCTTGCTGATTTTTCGCCTTTTTCTGACTTGCAAAATTAACTCTATCATTTAATGGGCACCCGACTAGATTAGCTCCTTATAGTTATTTCGGGTGCCCGGTTACTTTATAACTTGTTTACTTTCATCCGACCCATGTAATCTGCCACTGTAAGTACAAATAAAAAGTGTTGTTCTGCTCACAAGCGATATAAGCACAAGTAACATACGTAAACGCAGTGACTGCATTGATCATTAGCAACACTTGTTCTTCTCACAGATGTGATTACTGAGTGTGTATGTTGCTTGTGCTCACTAGCGGTATAAGCACAAGTAACATAGGCAGACGCAGTGACTGCATTGATCATTAGCAACACTTGTTCATCTCACAGATGTGATTACTGAGTATGTATGTTGCTTGTGCTCACACAAGCGGTATAAGCACAAGTAACATACGTAGACGCAGTGACTGCATTGATCATTAGCAACACTTGTTCTTCTCACAGATGTGATTACTGAGGTGTGTAGGTTGCTTGTGCTCACAAGCGGTATAAGCACAAGTAACATACGTAGACGCAGTGACTGCATTGATCATTAGCAACACTTGTTCTTCTCACAGATGTGATTACTGAGTATGTATGTTGCTTGTGCTCACTAGCGGTATAAGCACAAGTAACATACGTAGACGCAGTGACTGCATTGATCATTAGCAACACTTGTTCTTCTCGCAGATTTGATTCAGTACTGAGTGTGTATGTTGTTTGTGATCACTAGCGGTATAAGCACAAGTAACATACGTAGACGCAGTGACTGCATTGATCATTAGCAACACTTGTTCTTCTCACAGATGTGATTACTGAGTGTGTATGTTGTTTGTGCTCACTAGCGGTATAAGCACAAGTAACATACGTAGACGCAGTGACTGCATTGATCATTAGCAACACTTGTTCTTCTCACAGATGTGATTCAGTACTGAGTGTGCTTGTGCTTATGCTGCGTCGCTTGTGTAAACCACGCTTTTTAATAAGGTTTCAACCCGGTTTTTCGAAACCCGATTAAGCTAATCCAGGATTAAGGGTAATCTAACTTGTGAACTACACATCAGTTGAAGTTAAAAACTTATTCCTACATTTGTCAAGAGAAATAACAAGTCCTTTCCTACTTGTCTTGCTAGATTTGGAAACAAATACCGTTCTACCGAGAGAACCAAAACCAACACCTCTCAAAAAGAACCTACATTTGATTAGCCAAAATAAGCGTTGATCCATGCCTTAATCTACTTAAGTGAAAGAATGTTGAAGTGAATAGATCAAAATGAGAGCTAGTGTTTTACCAGGTAATCCAAACACCAAGAACAAATGAAAGCACGAGGCCGCTTAGGCCGAATCCTTTGATTATTTCGAGGAATTTGGATCTGTACAGGACCCGAACAGATCCCAGTACCCGAACAGATCCCCAATTGTACCTGAACAGATCCCAGGACCCGAACAGATCCCCAATTGTACCCGAACAGATCCTGAAGGATTTATAGGAATGGACTCGTGGAAAGTAGATGGAACGTGGTAAACTTCGCTAAATTTGGTCAACATTCCCCCTCTAGAGCAAACATTAACGACACATGTGACTCCAAGCTGATGACATCATTAGTCACGTGACTTTAGTTACGTATGCGGAACCGGAACGGGATCTGCACGCATTTAGAGCCTTGGACTACACATTTTTTTTGAAAATTTTTTTTTTTTTTTTTTTTTATGTTTTTATTGAATCAAATATATAACTACTACACCTTATATAACTAATATTCAACTAGCAACCATAACTCTTTTTAACAATTGTAACCAGTATTCGCGCAGCTAGCGTACGAATGTGACTCATTTTGCCTCATTAAATTACGGCAATCAGAGCTAAGTTAAACAACAACTAAATCCCGACAAGGTGAATTGTTGAACATGACATACATTGTGACTCAAACCTGTTTTCTTTTCATCCGTACATCTACATTTATTTAGTCGGCAGCAACTAAATTATTGAATATAAAAATAAATAAAATATATCCGATTTACAATAAAATGTAAAATGCAAAATGCAAAATAAAAAAAACATTAATCCTGTAAATACTATCCAAGCTTAGTCTTAAAAACAGATAGAGAGCTAGCATTCGTTCGTTCAATTCGTCCATTCATCCCCCATTCCCTGTACGTCTTTCTTCTTTCTTTCTAATATTTTGTATACGTGTGTATAGAGACGTTTTTTCAGTAGAGGCAATCTGCATAAAAATGCTAGGCACTGTTGCTGAGAATGATTGACAGGTGGTTTACTATGAATATTGATCGCTAAGCTGATAATGCATCTCAGTTCGAAAAGTTCTGCCAAGTGCGTGCCTCTGTTTTGCCCTTTTATGTCTCAGGTTTGTAAAGTAAGGAATATATTAGCGAAGTTTACCACGTTCCATCCACTTTCCATGAGTCCATTCCTATAAATCCTTCAGGATCTGTTCGGGTACAATTGGGGATCTGTTCGGGTCCTGGGATCTGCTCGGGTACAATTGGGGATCTGTTCGGGTCGTGGGATCTGTTCGGGTACTGGGATCTGTTCGGGTCCTGTACAGATCCCCTGGTGAAACACGAATCTCGAGTTTTTGCAGGATATGACTTCTCAACTGCGAACAGCAATACATGCATTCATAAATCATTAGAAAGTATTGTTGCATGCAATTATAGGCTACTCTCTCCGGGTAATACTGGCTAATAAATATTATGAAAGCGAGAGGTTTCTCTCCTCGGTTTTATTTTTATTTGCACAGCACGCTTGGCACAAATGACCCTAAAATCTATCACTTTGCTATATTTTCAAAAGTTTCCAACGTAGAAGATTGATTTTTTGTGGGAGGATGAAGACCGATGACCTAAACGAAATCCGATGCTTTGAACTACCGTAGACATTTTGATGACGTCACAGTTACGTCATATATCCATTTATAATAGGTTTCTCGATGTTTTCAATTATCTTTAACATCGGTAATTTTTTTATTTTCGATTTCCCATCATGTCGACAACAAAGAAACCGAAAACCCGAGTTCGATTGGTTAAGAGGGAGAAAAGTTATGAAATTTTGAATTTTGGCAATTTTCCCGCCAAAATTTGGCGGGAAATATTCAATACAGAACCATTTACAAAATAACTTCTTCATTCATCTTTTAGAGTTTAAAATATTTGTTTACGACAATCTAGCAATCAAAAGAGTAAATCGGTACCCACAACCGTATGTTTTTAGAATTTTCAATTTTTGAGAGGAAATACTTTAAAATTCACAGTGAAAAAGAGGAAACGTCATTATGACGTCATATATTTTTGAAAATGTCTTTTAAAAATAACTATTCGAGTATTTTGCGGGTTTTAAAGAGGAACTGTACTTACTGTACACTGAATCGCCGCAATATGGTCTTTTTTATGTTTCTTCAAATTAGAAAGCATGACTGATGTCAGACCCAAGACGTCAGAAAATGTGACGTCACAGGAAACTTCAGTTCTTAATAACTCAGCAAATATTTATCCTAGAGACTTTAAAATTGCGGCAATCAAAAACACACATTTATGTTTTTGTGATAACATGCTTTATTTCAAACGTATAGGTAGCGCACAATTTGACCTTAGAAGGAGTCGTTTGTTATGACGTCACACTAACGTCAATATACAAATGTGTTTGATCCTAAAGATGTTATTACATTTTAATATTAACATACGAAAATTTCGTTAAATTTGGCTCGCTTTTAGTGATCGATTTTGAGGTAACTTATGCCATGCGTGCAGGGAGAGAGATCGATCTGCTAGCAGGCAATCTCGTTGCTGGCAGTAGCAGAGAACCAGTTCAAGAGAGAACAGTGAACGAATTACAGCTCGCTTGAATGGAAAATTATTATCATGTAGTCTCGGCGGCTTTGTTTGTCAAATTTTGTGCGAGTATAAATTTAAATCATGGACTCGGTGAATCCAAAAATCTCGGCAAAATCACTGTCTAAAAGCCCTACCAAACCATAGCTAGACCTGTTTCCACAAGTTAAACGCCAAAGCCCTGAAAATGATTTTAGGAAACTGCTCAGTTCTTCAAGCGGAGTTTCGTTGCAAATTGTGGTCACGTAAGCCAGCCGCCACGGTGTTCAAAAATCCAAAATAAAGATCTGAAAGATTATTGGTCAGAATAGCTTCTCCATGTTGTAGGTGGAAATCGTGGATACAAACGGACAATGCCAATTGTTTCCTTTCGTTGAGGACGAACGAGACTGGCACCATCAGAGAACTACGGCCATCTGAAATAAAACTAAAATTTACATGACCAAATAATTTAAAACACTTAAATAAGAGGCTCAATAGGAAGAGCAATAAAAAAGGTTCAATGCAACCTAGTATGATTTTTTGACGATAGCTGGAAGGATGGCAGAGATGTAGAGAAGATTAAAACCACTGCCATAAAACTCTGGATTTCGATGGCATCGAAAATGGCCGCTATGCTATATGAGTGCGCAAAGCACTGTCGGCCCCTTTAACTTCTATTGTTCTCGAAATGATCAAAGGTCATATCAAACCGTTTCAACATTGGTACAACATTTATAGAAACTCGATGTTGAAAAACCGTTTTCCACGGCCTTTCAACATTCATTTGTTAAAAGGTGTTGAAAGCATGTTGATAGAGTTTGAATTCGTTCAAACTTTGATATTTCATCATCTATCAGTTACAGTTAATTAACTTCTATTGTTCTTCTCGGAAATGTTGAATCATGTTTAACCAGTTTGAGGTAATAATCAGTGTTTGATCTAATCGGCTATCAAATAAAAAATAACTATGAAGAAGCAAAGACCGATACAACGTAGAATTTTGAAATTAGTGGTACAATATTTCGGCTGGCCACACCAGCCTTCTTCAGGTACAATGAAGAAAATTTACATTGGCGTGTATTTTTGAACGTGATACTGAGCTGTCATAAACAGATTACAATATGAAAGACCGTGAAAAAATGTTAAGAAGGTGAAAACAGATATCTAGTATGACTCTTCCCGGATGTTATATTAAGGCCATAAGGTTCGAGTGTTCTCGCCTGTGCGATTAAAAACGCTTCTCTGGCCTTACGCTGATAGAGTCTCTCTTAATTAGAAAATATTTTTTCGATAGGAATAAGTTGCATGTCGTTGGCAGTGTGATTAGGAGAATTAAGAAAATGTTCGGCAACTGTTGTGGGTTTAGATTTGTTGTTAGAGTTATCTATCGTCCGGCGGTGTTCGTTAAATCTGTATTTTAAGCGTCGTTTAGTCTCACCTATATATTGTAGATTGCAGCGGTTACATTGAATCATGTAGATTAGATTTTTGGCGTTACGCCACAGAACAAAATACTCCATTCTATAACAAAAGCACTTGGAACCTCCAGTCGACAGAGAACCGGCTCTTAATACTTTTTTAGACGCTGTAAAACTAGACATAACAACTTGTAAACCTAACAAAATTCGTGATAACCTTACTGCCACAGAACGACAAGCTGTACACCGACTGAAGCAACGACATGACATCATTATTAAACCCGCTGACAAAGGTTCCGGCACTGTAGTTATGGACAAATCTTGGTACATCGACGAATGCAAAAGACAGCTTAATAACGCCAAATTTTACCGACAACTTAAACGAAGACATAACTTCTAACATACAAGAATGACTACACTGACAACTCTATCAATGACAAGACGAGACAATACTTAATACAAACTGATGTTAAACCAGGACGCTTCTACATTCTACCTAAAATACACAAACCTGGTAACCCAGGACGCCCTATTGTGTCATCTCATAACCATCCCACTGAACGCATATCCCACTTCGACTCTTTATTAGTTACCCTTGATGTCTCATCCTTGTATTCTAACATTCCGCATAATGAAGGCATTAACGCCTGTGATAATTTTTTGCGTACTCGCACTCATATAACCATTCCTACTGGCACACTGTGACCTTATTCGCATGATTCTTACCATGAATAACTTTTCTTTTAATGACAACCATTACCTTCAAATCCACGGTACGGCCATGGGTACCAGAATGGCCCCTTCTTTTGCTAACCTGTTTCCAACCTCGTCCCCAGGGTCTTCTCGGTCAGTTCCAAGATGGCGGCTACTCAGAGAGAAGACCCTGGTAAACGCTGAACTGTCACGTATTCTGATTGGCTCTTCGATTATGACGCAAGGGTTGTACTAACAATGCTTTTTATTGGCCAAACGGACTGAGTCTAGAGAGATGAACTTGTATATAGGTTTGATTGCTCAAATTTTATCAATAAAACGATTTTAAATAACCTTAAAACACGTTGTGTAGGTAGAGCAATATATGAAGTGCATTACTGGGTAGTTTTCTGGTAAGGTTCAGTCAGGAGAAGCCGTTAAACCTGAACATGTGCTATCGATCGCTTCGCTTCAACGCTAACGGAAAATGAACGGCTTTTTAGGATTCTCTTCTAGCTTACTTTGTGATACCTTTCCACTGGTTCTTTATCCAAGTAAACTCCATTTCGAGCCATTTAGTAGACCTGTTTTCACTGCATCGTTTGCCGCGTGGAAATACTGTTAATCGCTTCTCGCTCACTCTGGATTGGGATACCTATGGTTTGTACACGTCATGAACTATTCCCATATTTAGCTTGGCCGCCATCTTAGATCGTCAAAACACGTGACAAAATACTCCCAAAATCTGGGAGTATTTGATCACGTGATCCAGCCTTTACCAGGGTCTTCTCTCGGGTAGTCGCCATCTTGGATCTGACCGAGAAGACCCTGGGGACGAGGTTGACCTGTTTCTTGGCTATTTCGAAGCTAATGCCCTTGAAAAAGCCCCATTTCAACCTTACACCTGGCTACGATACATCGATGATATTTTTATGATCTGGACGGAAGGACTGGATAACCTAAAACTATTCATCGATTATCTTAATAGCATTCACCATACCATTAAATTCACCAGCTCACACTCTTCCACTAACGTACCTTTCCTGGATGTTAATGTTTCTTTAAACAATGGTAATATTGAGACTGACCTTTACACTAAACCTACTGATAAACACCAACATTTACTCTATTCGTTTTGCCATCCCCAACATACCAAAAAAGCTATTCCTTTTAGCTTAGCCCTCCGTTTGCGACGTATCTGTTCTACCGACGAAAGTAGTATATAGAGTAGCGGTTCTGGGCCAGCACCTCCGTTTTTTGTCGCATGTCACGTTCTATGACCCCCTCCCCCAACGTATTTTTTAGACTTTGTCGACCGTCTATTGTACCCAATCCCAACTTATTATCTCCGGGGTACCATAGATGTTGTAATTAGGTACAATAAACGGTCAACAAAGTCCAACAAATACGTTTGGGTTCGGGGGCCATCAAACGTGACTTACAATAAAAAACAAAGGTTCTATAAGGTAATATACTATGGCTGAACGTATACTCGAATTCGTCCGAGTATCCGGCCTTGGGGGTTATTTACGCGGATGGAAGATGGATGTTCCAGATGGTAATTCTCTAGAAGCAGACCCAGCTGCTTTCCTCGCCGGTGTGCGGAAGCAGACTACCGAAAAGCTCGAGAAACAGCTCCAGGACCTCAATAACCTTAAGTTTCAGCTAGCTTTGAACATAACACTCCGGCTAGACAAACCTGAGGGTTCAGTATATGAGATATCTACATTTCGTAGCTCGCAACCCGTTTTGACCAATAGTTCTGATATCCGTGGGGCAATCGTAGAAGCACATGCTCAGATCCACAACTATATTGAGAAGTGGATCAGTCGGGGATCAAACTGGGTTATAGATAGAGTCAACATTCTATGGTTGAACATTGCACGGAGGAGGTTCATACGTGGAGGTTCATACGTACGACTACCTACTGAAGTCGCGAATAAGAAAGCCGTGATTAACGTAAAGAACAATGACGACCATTGCTTACGTTGGTCGCTACGTGCTGCGCTGTTTCCAGTAGCAAAACACCCAGAGAGGACATCGAAGTACAGAGAAGACGATGGATTGAACTTTGATGGGGTGGATGCGCCAACGCCAATCTCACAAATAAAACGTGTAGAGAAGCAAAACAAGATCTCTGTCAATGTATATGGTTGGGATTCGAAGGAAAAGTGCTTGATCGTGCATCACATCTCACAGGAGACTTCCTCGACACGTGTTAACCTCTTGCTTATAGAGCATCCAGATAGCGGTCTTCAACACTACTGTTGGATCATAAACTTCAACCGCCTCCTATTCAGTCAAACGAAATATGAACATAGGAAAACCTTTTGCGAGCGATGCTTACATGGATACACTACCAACGCCCTCCTCTAAAAGCACATTCCAGAGTGCAACGGAGTCGATGACAGAGCCATTCGAATTGAAATACCTACCAATGAGAACAACATAGTCTCCTTTCAGAATATCCACAAACAGCTCCAAGTTCCCTACGTTATCTATGCCGACCTTGAGGCTTTAACCACTAAGATCGAAGGACCTGCCCAAGACCCCGAAAAGAGCAACACACTTAAAACAGAAGAACATATTCCCTGTGGATTTGCCTACATCGTTGTACGTTCTGATGGTCATAGCGAACCACCTGTATTATATAGAGGTACGGATACGATCGAACTCTTTCTACGATGTATACAAGAGGAAGAGGCAAAGATCAAAGCCCAAAAGGCCAAGCCGCTATGTATGTTGCCGAAAGACCAGAGGGTTTATAATAGAGCAACGATTTGTCATATCTGCCAGAAGCCCTTGGTTGGTAGCGATAGAGTACGTGATCATTGCCACATCACCGGTGAGTTTCGAGGCGCCGCACATAGAGTAACCTCAAATTGCGTATCTCACCTACCATTCCAGTTGTATTCCACAACTTGCGTGGATATGATTCTCACCTACTGATGCAATCAATCTCCAAGACAGAGGGCGATATCTCCTGTATTCCAAACAATATGGAGAAATATATTTCATTCTCACTTGGCAACCTACGGTTCATCGATAGCATACAATTTCTACTATCCTCTCTTGATAAGCTGGTAGCAAGTGCCGCCCCAGACACCTTCCAACAAACTACAAAGCACACGCCCGACCCAGATAAAAACAAGTTGCTGCTTCGCAAAGGCGTTTATCCATATGAGTACATGGACTCTTGGGATAGATTCATGGAGACTTCTCTTCCACCGAAAGAAGCATTCTATAGTAAGCTATACCTAGAGGACATATCCGACAAGGACTATGAACACGCACTAGAAGTTTGGAAGGTATTCGGTTGTGAGACGTTAGGAGACTACCACGACCTTTACCTTCAAACCGATGTACTTCTTCTAGCAGATGTGTCTGAGACCTTTCGCACGACATGCATGCAAAACTATGGATTAGACCCGGCCCACTACTATACGAGCCCAGGACTCTCATGGGATGCATTGTTAAAGAAGACTGGCGTGGAGCTTGAACTATTAATCGACTACGACATGCATCTATTTGTTGAGAAAGGTCTACGTGGTGGTATATCTATGGTGTCTCAGCGTTATGCTAAAGCAAACAACCCAAACGTTCCCGATTTCGATCCCAAAAAGCCAAATAGCCATATAGTCTACCTCGATTCTAATAATCTCTATGGCTGGGCTATGAGTCAATATCTACAAACAGGAGGATTTGAGTAGTGCACACCAACAGAAGAACAAATCACCAATCTTGCGGACAATTCAGATAAAGGTTACATTCTCGAAGTTGACCTCGAATATCCTCGAGAACTTCACGATGCACACAACAGCTATCCGCTAGCTCCCGAAAGAATGCAAGTGGATCGTGCTTGGTTCTCAGAGTATCAAACCGATCTATTTGAGAAACTATACGAAGGCAACGGATCTTTGAAAGTGGAAAAGCTTGTGCCTCACCTATATGACAAAGAACGATACGTGCTCCACTACCGCAACCTACAGCTATACCTATCTCTTGGCATGCATTTGAAAAATATCCACAGAGCACTACGATTCGACCAATCCCCATGGATGGAGCCATACATACGAATGAATACAGAACTACGAAAACAAGCGAAGAGCACTTTCGAGCAAGACCTCTACAAGTTGATGAACAACTCAGTTTTCGGCAAAACAATGGAAAATCTACGTAAGCGTGTAGATATCCAACTAGTGCGCTCTTCAGAAGGAATCAGACTACAGCGTCTCTTGAATAAGCCTAGCTATTCTCGCTCAACAATATTTGACGACAACCTAGCTGCTGTACACAACTACAAAAGCAAGCTACTGCTGAACCGCCCAGTATATGTTACCAGCCAATACCGCAGTCCACTTCACGTAATTCAAGATAGAAGCAGAAGGGTCACTAAGCATAGATTCCTTGGTCGCCTTCTTTGCAATCCAACCAATGCCTGTAGCAAGCCCAGTAACTATAGCAGCATCGGTTACCGCTTTCATCAATTTGTTCTCTACCATCCTACTATGACATATAACCTATGGTCCTAGTCTTCAAATGTTGTATTCTACTCCATATCCGGCAATGCTACATGCGTAGGCTCTGGACTCGCGGGTCGTATCGTACTAATATTTCTAGAGGTATCGTCTTTGTATCTTCTGTATTGGTAGTACAACCCCACCAACAAAGCACCTACGCCAATAGCTGCTAGAGTAGTATTGGTAGACACGTTTTTTGGCCAGCTTACCTCAACGTCGGTATCTTTCGATGATTCTTTTTCACGCTTCAACTCCCGCTTTTGAGCCTCTCTGGCAAGTTTGATGCTTACTGCTATTGCTTTTCCAGCAGCAACACGTTTTGGATTTTTTACCTTCTCAGTTGGTGAAGTCTTCGGAGGATCTGCAGTTATCCGATCCGTTTGTTCCTCCATCTTGCTTCGATATAGTAGGCGTATGTGAAGGTGCAATAGGTGTTATAGCAGAGGTACCAGGAATAACTATGTGACCAGATACGTGGAACAAGACGCTAGCTAGTGCTACAAAATGACCTGCTTTAAGTGATAACAAGCCAGTCGCCGCACTTATCTCGTTGCGGACTAGATGGTCTTCTTGTAGGTCTTGCAGAAGTGCTTCTTGAGAATCTATAGGGACTAGGTCAGCAACTAATCGGGTAGCTAGACGCATCACACCATCGACTAGACTCCCTGTTATTTGCTGAGCTAGAACGGCCTGGTACCTTCTATGCAACCTCTCTACTTCTTTTTCAGGTAGTCTAGAAATATCTCCTAGAGATATTTTTTTCCTAGATATTCTTTTGTGGTACCTGTTGCAGCCAAAATGGAAAGTGCTTCCCGGTTGTCTGTTGCAGATGAACACGCATCCTCTATTTTGGGTGGTGGGCCTGTTACGTCCTCACCAAGTAGGTGGTCAACTATTTCTTTATCGTCCATGGTATGCTATAGGTGCGGGTAGCTCTAACACTACTGCAAAGGGATGTCGTAAACAAAAGCATATGCGAGCAAACTTATGAGACCGAAGCACTGCTCGTATCTCTTTATCTTCTTGTGAGCCTCCATAGTCCTCGAATAGCATTTTCCCATCTATAGCCGATGCAGTATGAAAGGGAACTACAACAGCTACGTTTTCGCGGAAAGGTTTGCATATGCTTGTTAATTGTTGGGAGAGCACCCAAATAGAGAGCCCTATATGGCGAGCAGAGAATGCCAAATCCACTAGCTTGTCAGTTCTTCTTTTTACATCTTTTGAGGCGGCACAATCATCGAGAATCAATAGAGTATTGGTCCCAGCCCAAAAGGTTGCACAAACATGCAATGCGGTATTGATGGCATCCTGTGGTGGAGATACGATATAGAATTGTTGATCTCGATTGGCAAATCCACGATAGGTTTTGTTATGGGCATACGTGGGGCACACTAATACTATGTAGTCAAACTTACCACGAAATGCTCCACGAAGCTGCTCTATGAGAAATGCCGTTTTTCCACAGTTTGTTGGACCTTAACTATGAGTACGTTGAATGGGATGTGTTCTACCAGGGAATCCATTAGTATGTTATATTCTGTAGTGCTCCGTTCAATATCGTGAGCTGAGCATCTGCAAGAACATAGATATGCATGTTTACATTTCCACTACCGTTTGCGGGCCTATGTAAACGAATGTTGATGTATTTTCCACTACCTGTTTGCGCCATACCATCACCATGAACGGCTTGATCTTTTGCTGTGCGACAATCAACTAGAATGGCGAATCTGTTGTTGTGAAACTTAGTAGGAGTCAAATAAGTAGTGGATGTGGCAAACCATCCTTTTGCAGCCTCCCAGAAATCTGGTGGTAGCATACCTCCTGGAAAGAATCTGTTTGGAATCCCGTTGACATCTACCTCTATCTTCGAAATATCAGGATTTGAGAATGCTTCGCTATCCCGTGTACCAGCGGTGTGTGGATCCACGAATAGTAGAAGTAGTCCAGCAAAGGATCGTCGTGGAACATTGATGTTCTGAGATACCAAAGTATCTGATGCCTTGGCGATAGGTACGGTCGTGAAGTGAACAGCGTGGTTGAATAGGAAAGCAGTACCTGTTTCATATGTATTCAGTGCGTGGCTAGCTAGAGTTTCATTTTTGATGGCTTCATATTCTAACTGTATGTTGTTAAGCTTGTACGTATACCAATCTTTGTGGTGTCTGATCCAACAACTATGTCAACAGCAGGTGCTAGAGTCAACTCGAATAAAATAGTGTCTTGTAGGGCGTGGGGATATAGAACTCCATGTTGTGTTAGAATATCAACGTCTAACGGAATTCTATATTTAGAACCATACGCAACTAGGAGCGCGTTTTCTCCAGCATCCGAAGTGCTCGCATCTTTTGCCTTCGAGCGTAGCTTGTTCGTGTTCTCTGATTGGATACCTTGTTGTGTTCTAGCTTCTCGCTCCTGTGTAGATAGGTATAGATCGGAATATGTCTGTAGGAGATCTGACCGAGCAATGTCTTCCACATCTTCAGCACCCATTTTGCAAACTCGATGTACTACCAAGCAGCGCCCAACATTGGCAACCACACGATTATTGGCATGTCCACCAGACAATACAATGTCGCCCAATAGTGCTAAGCTACCAGGTACTAGTACGATGTTTTCTCCTAGTGTTGGTACTTCCACATAGAGTGTCTCTCCTGGGTTGGCAGATGATGGGGTGAAAGTTTTCCTATATAGGGTGCGTGGAGCTTTTAGTGCTCGAGGCTCTCTTCGTGCTTGTGCGGGAACTAACTTTGACGATATCATATTGAATATAGCAAGATATATAGTTAAGTTCAATATGGGTGATGTTGAGGTTGACCCAGCCAAGGAAAATCCTGGTAGAGCTGAAACAGGTGAAAACTATAAGGATGATGATACTGTTGACAAAGAGGCATGGAATGCAATACCTTCAGATGTCAGAACTACGATGCCAGGCGAAATGATCCCCATGGAAACCAGACGTGACTATAACAAAGAAGGTGCTAAGCCGAAGACTCAGGAAACCTCGCTTAGCGGCGATGACCTCTTGTATAAAATCCTCGCTCCGAAAGTTAAAGTTAACCATCGAGGGTTCATCTTCAAACAAGACTTATCAGAAGGGGCAAAAGAGATGCTGGTAGATGCTGTCCGGAAATATTATCCGGATGCGGGGATTCGGGGCGTACTTGAGATAGCAACTATATACGATGATAAAATGAAAAAGGGTAGAATCTACATACATGAGTTTGGAAGTGATGAGAAACCTATCCCTTTGACCACGAAGAAAGGAGAGAGATATAAGCAGATGGGGAAGGGCCTCAAAAGGGCTCTAGGGCCTACGATAGAAGAGGCAGCAGAAGAAGTCGTCCAAGCTTGGCAAAAGCGTGATGGGCATCTCAAACAACAAGAAGACATACTTCAAGACCCTACGTCGACCCCAAATCAGATAGAAGCAGCTAAGAATGAGATAACCACCATCCGTGAAATGAGGAAATAGCAGTCCTAGAACGCAGAGAAGAAGCCCGACGAGAACTTTTGCCCCTTCGCGATAGGGTCAAAGCGATTTTCAAGAAGTACGGGGTTAGTATAACTAGCGTACTGGCCGTAGTAGGTACTGTGATTGGTGTAATAGTTTCCAATCTGATGAAGGGAGTTCCCGCGATACCAAAGAGCTTGCCTGACACTATTAAAGATGCTGCCAAAGCTGTTGCCAAATTGTTAAAAGCAATAGGAAAAAAGCTGGGACAGATTCTACCTCCGATGATTGGACCAATTGCAAGCTTCATATTTAGTATGGCTGGTGAAGCTGTGGGATTCCTAGCAAATAATGCTTGGTTGTTAATCGTGGCTGTAGTCGTGTTCGTAATAGAGCAATACAAACAGCGTTAGCGAAACAACAACCACGCAGATCCAGCTGCAGCAATAGATACCACTGCTAGATTGGTCTCGTGTTGTGGAGTAGGATTTGGTAAGTGCTTTACTGCAGTGGTACTATGGGGGGCTTTTTTGCTACGTGTGGGAGGTGGAACTTGTTGCTTTGCACTGTGTGGTAATTGTTTCTTCGAGGGGGGTCCTTCCATAGAGGTTTTTGCTTTATCGAGGTTGATATGGTAGTTTATTCCGAAGTAGATGCCTGACGCACTTGCAATTTGCAGCTTATTGTTATAACCATTTATAATCTCAATGTTGATAATCATACGACTAGGTATTAACATACACCACTTGGCAACCGCTAGGTCGAGACGAACCTTCGTTTTCTGTAGAGCATCTTGATATCTCAATAGACTATGGAGATTCGATTCACGGATGATAGCTTTCAACTTTTCACCGCAGGCATTTTGAACGTTGATGGATGTGGCTGCCTTCCCTACGATTGGGAGGCGGTTGGTAGCCTGGGGTTCTAGGACACAATACACGTAAGCCATTATAGACAAGATGATTCTGGCTAGCCCAGCCTTTGTCAATCCCTTTCCCTTCTGTGGAACGAACCAATTGTGCTGCTTCTTCGCCATATCATTGTGAAAGAACTGTACCGGAATATCAAGTGGACCGTTGAGGTCGAACCCCCACGTCTTATCAGTATCGCTTGCTCGGCGTAAGGCGAAGTTAACTTTATCGACTCCGAACTCTTTCCTGAGCCTGTTATATGCAACTGCATTCCATGGAGTGTTATTGTTCTTATTAAACATAGAGTCGTCTGGAAGTGGGATTTCCAATTCATATAGTACTCTCATGTTCGTGAAGTATACATGAAAGCGATAAAAGCTACGAATGTTGTCAATGATTGGTGCGTCATCTGAAAGATGATCATCGAATTGTATTGTATTGTATTGTATTTTATTCGCCACTAATAGAAGTTACAAAGTAGATAATACAAAGTAAATATATATAAAGGTTAATGGCGAGGAAGCCTAAAAAGAAACCATTAAGGGCTTATGTGAATTTAGGCTTCCTCTTAAAATAACAGCAAGTGGAAAGACATAACGAGTAACTATGACGAACTGGCGTTTTTTCCATGTTATTTTTTGCGTTACCTGTATTCTTAATAATAATTAATCATGATTAATATTTACAAAAGAGATAGGATTTAAAATTTACTTTGAAAAGAGAAAGGGAGGCGGAGTTAATAAGTTCAGTATCAAGTGAATTAAATAACTATGGACCTTGAAAGTATACAGAAAACTGCCTTATGTTGGTTTTACATAAGGGAGTGCAAAAAGCTGGAGCATTTCTAGTGTTGTAATTATGGACTTGATCATTTGTTAAAAACATGTTGTTAAATTTAATTGGCAAAAGACCATTTTTGTAGGAGTACATAAATTGACCTATCTGTAACAAAAGAATGTCATGGAATTTAATTATGTTTAGTTCTTTGAAAATAGGATCAGTGTGAGCATCAAATTTAGTCTTCATTAGGATTCTAATGACACGTTTTTGAAGTAGTACTATACGACGAAGATTGGATTGGTAAGTAGAAGCCCAGACTAAATTACAATATTGAAGGTAAGGATAAATCATTGCATAATACAGTGTTCGTAAAGACGTTTTGGAAAGGTAAAAACTGTTAAACTCATGATGGAGGCAAGGATTAATTGGATTATAGTAGTAATCGCAAAACAACAAAACACGCCATGTTTGTCACTTCACAGGATGAACAACATCCGGGACTTTTATTTCTAATTAACATAACTACAACAGGTATCCCATAACTTGTTAGAATGAGATCATACTTCAACAAAAACTAGATTTAAAAATGATTCCTACAGATTTCGATATTTTGTTGGCTATATGAGATATATATGGTTTCCAAGATAAGTGTTCATCTAGTATTACCCCTAGAAACATGGTTTCTTTTACTTGATCAATTATCTGGTTGTTTATAACCAACTGAAGATTATGACATTGCCTATTTTGTCTGGGTTTAAATATCATGAATTTTGTCTTTGTTAAATTCAATGAGAGTTTATTTGCCTTGAACCAATCTGATAATTTGTTTATTTCAGCATTCAGAGTATTGATCAGGTAAACAGGGTCTTTGTGAGAGAAAAATATTTTTGTGTCATCAGCAAATAGAATAAGCTCTAATACATTAGAAACATTATTCAAGTCATTGATATACAATAAAAAAAATAAAGGACCAAGAATTGAGTCTGAGGTACCCCACAGCAAATCTTTTTAGGAGAAGAGCAGTGCTCATTAAACTGAACGAATTGTGTTCTGTTGGAAAAGTAACTTTTAATCCAATCTAATGCTATGCCACGAATCCCGTAATGTTCAAGTTTGTCAAAAAGGCTGAATGCTGTGGTTAACAGTGTCGAAGGCTTTTGATAAATCTAGAAAAATTCCAACAACAATTTCTTTACGATCAATTGCAGATGAAATTTTATCATATATGACGATCAAAGCAAGCGCTGTAGAGTGATTTTTTCTGAAACCGAACTGATTATCATTTAAAATATTACATTTATTAATGTATATCAATAGGCGGTTATAAATTACTCTTTCCAAAAATTTAGAGAAGCTTGGTAGAATTGAGACTGGTCTATAATTGGTGAACAAATCTTGTTTATCAGCTTTAAACAGAGGAATCACGCGAGCAATTTTCATTTCATCAGGAACAATACCATGACTAATGGATAAATTGATAATGTGAGTCAAGGGTTCAGAAACAATATCAATAGATTGTTTTATTATAGACATAGGTATGTTGTAATACCCAGAGGCTTTTCCTGGTTTAAAGCTGTTGGCAATTTCTATCATCTCTTCTTTGGTTGTTGGATTAAAAGACACTGAACTCGAAAAAAAGCCGGAAAGAAAATTCTGATGAGACATGGCTGAAGGCTGTATTTTTTTAGCTAAGTTAGGCCCAATATTAGTGAAATAATTACAAAATCTATTAGCAATTTCAACAGGATCAGAAATTTCATGGTCGTCAACTTTAAACGTCGAGGTTAATTTAGGCTTCGACCTTTTTTTGTTGATAACTTCATTAAGAATCCTCCAGGTGGCTTTAATGTTTGACTTATTGTCTTCTAATATTTTTTCGTAATACAGGCGTTTAGCAATTATCAGAGAATGATTTAATTTGTTTTTGTAATCTTTATAAGACAGTTCGTGATTAGGAGTTGGAAAACGCAGGTATTTTTTATATAACTTGTTTTTTCTTTTTATGGACTTAAGGAGGCCTTTTGATAACCATGGCTTACCAAGGAGGCAACGTTTTGCCTTTATTCTTCGTAACGGAAAGCACGCGTTATAAGTAGAAGTGTATTCTTTTAAGAAGCTATTGTATGCTTTCTTAGGGTCATTATACGCGTCAAGTTGAGACCAATTAATTGTTTCTAACTTATCTTTAAAATTAGCTAAGTTGTTTTGGCTTTTGTCACGAACAAGAATATAATCATTTGGGTTATGATACAGCGTGTCATCGGAACAAATCGAAAAAACCGGTAAATGGTCGGAAATGTCAGAAAACAATAGACCATTTCTCGAGAGATTATGAAAATGGTTGGTAAATATGTTATCAATTAGCGTTGCCGTATGAGATGTTATTCTAGAAGGACGAGTAATCAACGGAAGAAACATACTGGAGTACATTCCATCTAAGAATTCGCCGGTAGGTGCATGACATTGATAGTTCATTAGGTTCAAATTGAAATCGCCCATTAAGTAACATATTTTGTTTTCTTTAGAAATCTTTCCAATCATGTCATTGAATTTTTTCAAAAATTCATTCACATTCTGATTTGGTGGTCTATAGATGACGCCAACAATTATGTTTTTCCCCTGGGGTCTACTGATCTCAACGAATAAAGATTCCACAGTCTCAAAATCATCAAAGCTTAAATCAACACGAATTTTAGATTCAAATTCATCTGATAAATACAAACCGACACCACCACCAGATCTGTTTGATCGATATCTATGATGAAAATAAAAACCTTCAATATTGACTGAATGAGATGAATCTTGCAGCCAGGTTTCAGTAATCCCAATAACTGAAAACTTAGTATCTAAATTAGCCAATAAATCCGTGAAATTATCTAAGTGAGATTCTAGGCCGCGAATATTTCAATGCAAGAGAGAAAATTGTTTAACATAATGGGCTTCATTTTTTAACATATCGTTAAACTCATCCTCAATAAAGTAATCGCATTGATTAGAATCATTATAAAAATGTGTATCTGGATCTAGGTCACCGGAAAGTGTTGTGTGCTGGTTTGTATTTGAGAATAAAGGATTATAGTGCAAACTGGACAATCTATCAGAGTTGAAGTGAATAAGACCATGTTGCAGTTCATAGATTACAAGGTTAGGACGCTTCGGGGTGTATCTGCAAGTACCTCTAAGGAATGCGGGACAACTTGCCCGCATTCTTTTCATATTTTAATTTCGCTCAAGCTGAGTCTTCACACCTCTGAGAATTAGGCGTTATAATCCACCGTTTTCTATTGAAATGGTTCTTTTGTTTCTTGTAGTGTTAAAAAGTTAAGAACAGAAAATAAACAGAACATGAGCCATCAAATTGTGGCCTGTCTTTGTCATTCCCTTTGAGTTTAGATAATTACGAGACATTGTTCACTCATTAACAGACTTTATTTCAGACATTTACTAAGTTACTGTGATGTACATGTAACTGACTTTAAAAAAAGTTCGCTGAAATTGTTTACGTTACCGTAATAGCACATTCAAACGAAGTTTGGAAAATTTATCTAACTTACAAGTTAAATTAAAAATATGTCGATGGATAGCCAATTAGGCCGGGAGCGAAGCGTAGCTGAATTTTGAGTCCAGAAGTTCGGAGCCAGTTACTATTCCATGCTAGCCGATGTCGCTCTACTTTCGCCTCTGGTCACCTCCGGCTCCCCAAACGGAGAGACGTCTGCTAGCGAGGGGAAACTTACTACTAACTAGTTAAAACCTAAACGTCGTTGCGTTCCGGGCTTCGGAACTTTCTAGTTTTAAAAACGTTAACTTAAACGTGCATGAATCGCTTTGCGTCCTGGGACTCGGAGCTTATCGATACTGAGTTAAAACCTAAACCGGCGTAGCTGAATCGATTTGTATCCCAGGCTTCGGAATTTAACTTACTAGTTTAAAGAACGTTAACCTAAACGTGGCTGTAAATCGCTTTGCGTCCCGTACTTTGGAGCAGATTTCCGGTTCAAACACGGAATAAAACGTTTCTTATAATAAAGGAATTTAAAACCAGCCCGTACTGTATTAGAGAAGTAAGCTAAATGCCAGAGGCAGAGCTCTGATAAAATACTAAATTATTTGTTGACAGAATATTACACCTCTGGAAACCGCAACTTAATTGGATTCTGAAAACGGGTATTTGCAGATACACCCAGGTGCGTCCTCTCATGTTAAATTCATTATCATCTAAGTCATTAAAAGGTAAATTTGAAAGTGAATTCATGGTAACTTATCTGCGTTCGGCACTGGTTAGCCGATTTCTTATTACAAGTTTATCCAACACAAAGTAGGCGATTTTTCCAGCTTTCTTGGCATCCTTCAGTTTAGTCATCTGGCTTTTTCTCTTCGCAATGGTTTCGCTACTTAGGTCTTCGTTGATGAATAAATCTTCAGGCTTAATTTTCCTGGCGCTCCTTAAGATCGACTCTTTTTGCTTCCAGTCTCGTAGACGACAAACGATGGTTCTATGGCTAGGACGTCTAGGCCGGTCCTCAGATGAAGAGTAGGCGCCCCTCACTGCACGTTTGCCCACACGATGGGCACGTTCAATGTCAACGTCAAAACTGAGTTTCAGCTTTTCTTTCAGAACCTGTTTCACTTTTGCTTCAGAGTCGTCCCATGTTTCGCCATCCTCCTCAGGGATACCAACAACACGAATGTTGTTCCTTCTACTTTGATTTTCCATGTATCCTATCTTATCTTTTTGGTAATCAAGATAATTTTGAATATTTCCGAGTTCTTGTTCGACCTCCTCTATTTGGTCCTTTGCGGGTTTCATGTCATCGATGTTCTTTTGCGTATATTGAAGGCTTGCTCTTATGTCGCTCACCGTCTTCACAAGGTCGTCGACTCTTGCATTTCATGAAGCCAACACCGAGTCGAAAAGTCCTCTGAACATTCGTTCCTGGATCTGCATCATTTCCTTTAGGGTTGCGAAAGTGACAAACCCGTCCTCGCTCGGCTCGGTCTCAAGCGATGCAGAAGAAGCTTTTGAAGTACGTCGCGTCTCAGGCATGATTTTGTTGAAATGGTTTGAGAAAATACTCTATTAGATGATCTCTAGTTGCGTTATACTAAATACTAGCTATATGTTAGCTTTTAGAGATAAATACTTTATTTAAGTTCTCTTAGAGAGAGAAAAAACGTGACCGTCCGCCATAGTTAATATATTCAATGACACTCCACAGCCTGCAGTCGCGCGCCAAATGGCAAAGCATAGCTGTTGTTGCCAATGTCTCATAGGTAGAGCATCTAACCATTCTTGTGATTGTTTGACGTCGCTAAAATCAAAGCCCAGCTCTTTTAAGATATCTCGCGGTTTCAATATGAAGTACTGATCCTTTGCTACGTAGATCTTCAAAGTTCGTATGAGAGGGTCTATGTCTTTGGCGATGCTTCCCCAGGGAACAGCTGGAACTGGATACTTAAAATCAGTTCTTCTGAAGGGTGGTGGGAATTCTTGGGGTTCTTCCACACCTAATGCTGCGTCAATGCGTTTTTGTACGTCAGCCTTGTTCTGGTAGCCCGAGTAAACCATATGCTATGCCTATACGTTCTTGACCTTTGTCTACGAATATGATGTACGAATTGCTCTCCCCATTGAACTCGCAGGATTGAGTTCTAAATTTAGAGAAGTCAGCGTGTGGATATTTCTTCTTGAACTCTTGCCATATAGACATATTGAAGCTATCACAAGTATAATATATATAGTTGATAGCTTCAATATTGCGAAAATGGTGATCTTATTTGTCACCACCACATCGGCTGACCATACGGTCTACTTCGATCAACCTCTTTGTATCCACAACGTTTCGCTAGTTGAGGTCACTTTTGAGAACAGTTGGTGGAACCAAGAAAAGATGGCTTCGTTCTGGTGGGATACGTACCCAAGGTGTGGGGTTTCCATACAATATCGCTATAGGGCATCATGATATGGCAAGCATTCAAACATATTTAAAACCTGCAATCGATGCTGGTATCGTGCAATTAGTGAAAACATTACCGACGAGGGTTTGGACCCTAGAGGTTAAAACCCCAATCCAGTTCAGCAGAAATCTCTGTGCACTACTGGGTGTCGAAGGTAATGAACATGGTATAGATGATATGACAATCCCAGTGGGTAGTCATGAACTAACGCTACAAAATATCCACACAGCGTATGTCAACTGCGATGTGGTGGATTCCAGCTTTTCAATTCGAGATGGAAAACGATCTAAAGTCCTAGCTAGATTACAGATCCGAGGCGAAAGATTCGCAAAATCAACATACGCTTCACTACTCCAACTAACCGCTCGAGCTGTAGGGTCGATGAGAAACAGCCTTCGCCTGACAATTTGCGACGAGAAAGGCAACACCATAGACTTTCGTGGTCGACCTATTCTATACGTATTGAAGATTGAGTAAGTTATAGCATAGCTATATAATGGCAAGCGATTCAATTCAAACAATTCCGACGGCACCACAGATCTATCCCCAGCTCAGCCCAGTAGGGCAAGAGAGCTTTCGACTGCAGAAAGTCTGCGATACGCTTGCCGAGCTCGAACAGCAGGCAAAGCACTACGAAGTTGTTCGAAAAAAATATGCTCGAGCGCGTGGTATCGGTCATGGGGTTGCTGTGGCCACAGGTAGCCTGAGTGGCGTTTTATCCGCTTCTGCGCTGGATATGTCATTAACTGGAGTAGGACTACCATTGGTATCTCTCTTGGATCACTCGGATTTCTTTGTGCAGCTGTTTCGGCTTTGATGGCTGTTGCCAGTAAGAAACTTGGGGTCCACGTTTCAAAGCACGAAAAGACCGTTATGTTGGCTCGGGCTAAGGCTAATTCCGTGGAAGTCAAAGTTTCGAAAGCCCTAGACGACGGTAACATTTCAGAAGCCGAGTTCTCAAGCGTTATTGGCGAGAAAGGGAAATGTGAAGCGCTTAAGCTCGAAATACGACAAAAAAAAAACAGGCAAGAAGGAGGGTTAAAAAACGTAGAAGAACTTCGCTCCGAGATCCGAAAGGAGATGAGAGCAACACTTGGCAGTCTAGTGGGATAAAAATCGATATTTCATATGAGAGAAGCGAGCGTGGATTTTATTTTAACTTTACAAAGATCTTCGTATAAATTAATTCGTATGTCGGGTTCGTATGCAAATTTCTTCCGCGGCCCGCTAATTAACATAGTGAAAGACATAAATACGATATTTTACACCTACGTCACTGTCTAGCACATATGGCCCAACGGGTTGTCGCTGGGCTTGTGATCGAAATGGGAGCCGTTCACAAGTCTGGTGTTCAAACTCCGGCGGGCCATATGTGGTAGGCCGGTTTGTGTAGGGTAAAAAGCTCCCAGCCCCACACAAGTCGTAGCGCGTCTGCCGATGTGGTAGAAGTAATAGTAAACAAGGTATAATGTCAATCCTGGGTCGGGTACTTGGGTAGAGCTTACAGATACTCGAATAGAGTTCCAAGGAGTGCCGGTTGTACCTCAACCAGTTAGAACAGGATCCAAATAAACAGTAGAACAAATACAGTGAAAGTCGGGCCCGGCAAACAAGCAAAAACCTCTCTAGGAACGAAAAGGCGAAGGAAGGAAAAAGATGAAAGTGGTTCCTAGAGAGATTCTGGTGACACCAGTTTTGCTTTTTTATTCTTATGTATTTTTATTTCTTTAAAAGTTAGGCTCTATATAGATGGGCTCGAAGTGGGAATGGTAAGCAAACAACTCGTCGATAAAACGTACGATCGAACTCTTACGTATACCGCACCGTTTAACAACGTCGATAAGAGATATACACGATCCTGCACGATGTAGCACCTCGTAGCTTGCTCCAACGACTTTGGTGTGACGTTGGGAGTGGAGACCTATATTGTCTTCGATTGCTGCATTAACGACTTCATAGACTATTTGTTGGAGACGTACTTCAGAGAGGTCGAGTTTAGCAAAAGTCGTTGCGATATGAGGAGCTATGTGATCAACATTTAAGTCAATATCGATTTTGTCGTCGGCACGTAGCGAGTGTATAAAGACGTTGCCGCGACAGATACACTGGTTGTTGAGTTGCATGAAATGAGCAACCTCGCTTTTAGAGCGAACGAACCCACATTGTATGCATGCATGGTAAAGTAGAGCAGCCAAAATAGTTCTCTTAGCATGACTACGCTTGACACAAACTTTCTTCGATTGAATGAATACATCGGCTACGATTGCTAATACATTTGTGGGAAACGAGAGGTCGTGGTTTTGTTTATAAGCAGTATTGTATGCCTGTAGTTCTCTCATAGCCGTGCGTCGTTGAAATTCTAGGTTATCCATTGGGCTCATACCATCGAGATCGCGTTGATACCGATAGCTATCCGGACCTACTATACGCAACCGAGTAGCAACGTCGATCGTTTTTTCACTTAGTTCAGCCTCGGAAACGAGGTCACAGGTGGAACATATGAATTCAGTTCCTAGCACTTTCATTGGATAGAGACATTCGGAGCACGTTTCCGTGGGATTGATATATAGCTGTGGAATAATAGGATTAATATCAAACGTATATAGACTAGCACCAAGCAAGCCAAGAGGATCATCCATACTAGCGGCGTATACTATAGGGTCTATCTGTTGTTTAACATAAGAAAAAAAGAAGGAAGAGAGACATGATGCCGGTTTCTCTTTCTTCTTTTTTTTTCTTTTTTCATATCGCGATTTCTAATCGTCTAGAAATACCTTATGGTTCTCCAATTCCGCCAACACCTTTGCAAAGCAATCCTTAGTTCGGCATTTCGTCTCGCGGTATTTCTTTTCGCGAATGAGACGGCGCTGTGGTGCATCACACTTCGTACAAAGTCCGTAACTAGTACGACAACCACGACCACACTTCGAACATGGAACGAATATGGTGCTTCCTCTTTGTATCTGGAAGTTGTGCTGAGCACAGTACTCTGATATCTTAGAACACTTCCTTACACATTTCGTGTCCTTACCCCGCATCAACCAACTACAAGTTATTATCTTATCCGCCTCGTTTGATATATACCTTATACTATATAGCCTTTCTCTAATTGCTGTTTAAACGGGACAACAAATGGTCGGCAGTTGGCTTTACATATTTAATATAGCAGCAGGGAGGGTGGGGGGCGACTAGCGATTGACTACGCATGGTGTTCTCATCATACTATACCAGACCAGGGGTTTTTGTATCCATCTCGAATCATCGTTCTGTGCATCTCGCAATACCGGAAATAGCACGGGTTGTTGCACGCTGGTCCATAATCGATAAACCATCTTACCCAGGGGCATTTGTTTGCACCTTCTACATTATCTTTTCCAAATTCGTTGAGAACTGGGGTGCTTTTCTCTTCAACGTTAGATGAGTCCCATAGCAGTGGTGCCTTCGTAGGAAGAGGCTGAGTAGCAGCCACTTTCTCACCTTGTTCTATCATATTTACTTCGATTTTCGACATTTTATGCTGGAAATAATCGTATATACCTATGTATCTCTTCTCTCTAATTGATAGTTGAAGGGTGGCACAAAATTTATTATCACGTATATCCTATACATATCACTCCTCTAATTGGGCGTCGAAATACAATAAGTGGACAACAAATGGCAGAAGGGGGGAGTGGATTACCATAGTAGTATATAGAGTAGCGGTTATGGTGCAGAACCTTTGTTTTTTATTGTAAGTCACGTTTGATGGCCCCCGAACCCAAACGTATTTGTTGGACTTTGTTGACCATTTATTGTACCTAATTACAACATCTATGGTACCCCGGAGATAATAAGTTGGGATTGGGTACAATAGACGGTCGACAAAGTCTAAAAAATACGTTGGGGGAGGGGGTCATAGAACGTGACATGCGACAAAAAACAGAGGTGCTGGCCCAGAACCGCTACTCTATATACTACTACGAATCTTTTAAGACCCGTACTGCTGAATAAACTACATACCTCTTTAAACGAGGCTATAACCGCTCCTTCCTTGCTAGACAAATACAACGCGCTGCCGAAATTCCTCGCACTCTTACTTTACAAACGAAAGACGCACACAGTTCTAACCGTATCCCTTTTGTTATTACTTTTAATCCATCCCTTCCACTTATCTCTAACATCATTAGGAAACATTACAGCCTGCTGCTCTCTTCTAACCGCTGTAGGGAAAACCTTTCAACACTTGCCCATGGTAGCCTTTAGACGTACCACCAACCTGCATGACCTACTCGTTAAAGCTAAACTCCCTTCTAACTCGACTAATTCCCAGCTCCAACTCCCACCTGGCTCGTTCCGTTGTAAGAAGAACTGCGCCACTTGCCCTTACATTTCTGACGGACTTACTAACTATACTTTCTTTGCCACCGGTGAAACGCGCTCTATCAAATTTAATCTGACCTGTAACACCAAAAATCTAATCTACATGATTCAATGTAACCGCTGCAATCTACAATATATAGGTGAGACTAAACGACGCTTAAAAGACAGATTTAACGAACGTTAACACCGCCGGACGATAGATAACTCTAACAACAAATCTAAACCCACAACAGTTGCCGAACATTTTCTTAATTCTCCTAATCACACTGCCAACGACATGCAACTTATTCCTATCGAAAAAATATTTTCTAAGAGAGACTCTATACGTAAGGCCAGAGAAGCGTTTTTAATCGCACAGGCGAGAACACTCGAACCTTATGGCCTTAACATCTGGGAAGGGTTTGGAACCCCTGACCAAACACGCATTTTCCTTTTTCTTTGTAATTTATTTTTATAATAACCAATAGTAGTTCCCCTGTGGACCCTTAATAACTCTTTGCTAGTTACCTAAGACAACATTAATATTTTTCTTAAACTCATGATAAACTAAGGAATATATGGCGTCTGAACTAGAGTAGCTCGTTAAAGTTATTATCATTAAATAACAGTTTTGCTTTCGTTTGACTCCAGGTACCTCGAGTTTGATCATCTCCGCCACTGTCCACCAAGCAGTGTGACCAGCGGCTTAGCGACATTACCACTAAAACATGTTTACTTCGATGGTGTTCAGGACACATCTCGTCCAACAGTACAGCGTCTTCCGACGGGAGAGCTTCTCAGTGGGCGTAAAGCTTTCAGGTCCATCATGACCGCTTTAGTTACTAAAGAAATAAGTCCTCAAGAGCTAGAAAAACTAGGGAGAGAAAACCTCGACAGATTTTACGCAGAGGTGAGAAGCTGAATCACTGATCTTGCAAACTGTCGGCTTTCTTATGTAACTCTTAATATTTATTGTTAGGACTATTCGCAGTTCAGTTTATTGACATGTGTCAAATGTCACGTTGTAATAAAAATCTGGCCTCTGGGCTAATTGGGCCAAAGTCTCACTTTCATGAGTACAGAATCTGTACTAGAAACGCACCAACAGGTTTTGTAGGCATTCGTGATTGGTTAACGGACCTAAACCGGTTAGATTTTGAAAACAGCTATCACTTTAGTTTGTCTCGGTGCCGATACTGAAGAGTTTATTTTTATATGGCGGCTGTTACCTTCGAACTGGCATGCAAGAAGGCAATAAGTTTCGCGTTGAAAAGCTTCCCAAACGTCAAAATTTTAAAATAAGTCCAAAAAGAAGCGATTATTAGCTTCCGCTCGAGAAACGGAACTTCCGCTCGAGGAACGGAAACAAATATATCGCCAATCAGAGAGACCATTACTAGGCCGGCTTTTAACGAAACTGGCGGTTACAGACTAATTTTGAATTTGGAACTCGCGAAAATTTCTCATGTGGAACTGTCATAACACTCGGTGAAGACCCCAGCCCACTGTCTTGGTCCTCTGATTGGCGAGTTCCAAATTCAAAATTAGTCTGTAACCGCCAGTTTCGTATAATTTCACGCTTGGGGATCCCCCCATGAAGAAAGGCGATTTGCATCGTTTTGGGTAGGGTCGGGAAAATTTTCGACCGCTTTGGTCGGTCTGGTTCTTACAGATCATTCGAAGGTCGCGCTTTTGGGGTTTTGAGGAGGCCGTTTGGCGATGATAAATTTGATGGATTTTCCTAAATCTCTGGTCAGATGTTGCTTGATAACTATTCCCACCTGTGCCGAAAGCTGAATAGCGAGCGAGGAAGAAAGTACCGATTTTTGGGTGATCTTTGAGGTAAGTCTATGCTTTGGCGAGGTCGAGTTGCCTACCTTGTTGATTTTTTTAGAGCCGCGCCAACGGTCAAAATTTCGAATCCTAATAAATTGCTTTAGAAGGCCCCAAATCGCCAAAAAAACACTTACACAACTTCATTAAGTATCAATCTTTTATTATTGAAGATTTATTTCGTAGGAATTGGAAAATAGAATTCACACGTAGCAATTATATAAACTCTTCTGAGATCGTTATGAAACTAATCGATAAACCACAGGTAACCCAACAGACTAATAAGCGGGAAACTATACGTCGAGTCTGGGAAGCCTGTGATCGTACGGTACTTGGTGAATTCCCTTTGCATCGTTTCACTCGACAGGCAAATCCCTCTTCTTGATTTTATTTTCCTATACCAGCAGTGTTGCAGAATAATAAGTTTCTCTGCACCTCAACAGATCTTTCAGCTAGAGATTTAAAACTTTCCAAATCAGTCGTTGCTTCAAGATTTTCAAGCTCCCGATTGCATTTCGAGCAAATGATCGAAGAAATGAATTCTTCCTGAATTACTTCAATCCCAAGCAGCGCCGTCAACCTTTCGGCTACTTTTTCCTTTAGAGAAAAGTTATGTCTTCGTCGACCAGAAATTGGAATATTCATAGTGCACGTCGTGCAAATCTCTTTTAAGGTTACTGGATATATATACCTTCAAAAGTGATTTACGCAAAAATGCGTTTACGCGGGCGCTCGGAGAACAAAATATGGGAACCTATATATCAATGGAAAGGTTGAAAACTGAAGAATACCAGTATTTTATACGGAATTACTCTAGATTTAAAACTACAGTCACTTTAACCCGATGTCGAAGACGTTTATAAACGCGAATTACCAGCGCCGGGTTTTTATACTTACGAAGTAATTACACTTGTGTCAAGTTAAGCGGGCATTGATCTCCAAAAGCGTGTGTGCGATTTGATATTTATTTTCTATGCGAAATTATTGCAGTTTAAAGTCGAGTCATTGATTATTTTTGCCAAGCCATCACGCTTGGACCGATATCTTTAAAACTATAAACAAATCGGGAAAAGCACACACGCTTTTGGAGATTAGTTATCGTAGTATCACTGGACGAAATTTCAAAAAATTCCAGTAAATTCTTATATGCAATCAATTCACTTGAAGACTGCAGAAACGTTGAAAAATTGTAGCCGAGAAATCGGCATTGAAGTTCAGCAACTGATTCACACCCATTCTCCAATCAGAAACAACCTGGAGTCTCCCAAAATTCCGCGGGAAAAACTAAAGGTAGAGTTTCAATATGTAAATATAATTACAAGCCATAGTTCTCATTGTAGTCTCTTGCTTTAATATGTGGGTTCCAGAGGATATTGTAATCTAGGAATTAAAGAAATATATATATTTGCCGAGATGAATATACGCGCCGTATCTATAGCCGGCTTGTTTGACTTGAAAAAAAAAAAGGTGAACCGTCAGACTTTACGTTTCCATCTAAGCTTTCTTGGAAACAAATATTCTCTCGGCTGACTCCTATCAATTCTTCTTTATGTTCAGATGTGGATCACTCGGCACTCCGTTTGAAAGTGAAAATACGAACCTTGTCGGGTTTTGCGAGGACTTCTATTTGGCTCGAAGTCGTATGCGTTGTTTGGCCTTGTTTTGCTTTTCATTTTTCTTTGTTATCCAAGCTAAGGGCATCCTGCTTGCTTTTTGGAAGACATAAGGCCAACAACCGATGGAATTACGGAATCGAGTGTGGAAAAACGTTTCTCAATAAACGTAAACATTGGTATATGAAATGAATTTATGCGCTAGCTTCCCCACACTTTCGATACGGGCGAGTGAGCACTTGTCATGTGTTAATTGATCTTCTGTCAATCAAACAGAAAACATATAAGCAAATACCGTGAACAAAAATACTGCAAAAATACGTTGGATCCGAAGTGAGGACCTATGCAGCCAAATATAAACACTGATTAAGAATGAAAAGTCCGAAGACTACAGCAAAACTGATATACAACGTAAAATTCTAACACAGAGCACTACGGTTAGCTAGGCCTGACACGAAAAGCGCTCGGACTAGATTGCAGCCATAGACAGCTTAAAAACTTCCTTTTGGTATTTCTCCGTCAATATAATATTTTTTTGAACGGAGTTTTTAGTATATCAAACACTGCTACTAAAACTACATTTCTGTGCTAAAAATAATATTTTATCATCTTTTTCGTTTTGAAGGTATCCAGTTACACACAGGGGTTTTAGAAGTTATTCGTAATACGAGACAAGTAGCTGTCAAAACAGAAAATCCTGTTTGACTGAATATTTGAGCCTTTCATTAGCATATCCAACATGAAAGTGAGATTACCACCCAGTTAACCCAGAGGCTCGTCGCTTCGCGACTCGCGACTTTCGAGCCTCTGGTAACCAGGGTAGGAGTTGGGTTGTGGGAGAAAACTCGTTGTTGAACAGTAATTATTGGTCGAATTTGGGACTTTCGGACTTAGTTACGGACTCATATTCGGAGTTAACTTTGGAGAAAGAACATTTATTATATTAATTTAGTAGTGAAATTGTTTTTAATTTTCTTTTTTTGAGGGCCGTATGTAGATAACTTTAAAGGATTGTATAGAACAATATTTCTCTTGTTAATATATCTAAATCAATTAGCTTGTTTTCCAATTACCGTAAAATCTCGAATTAGCGCCCAGTGTCATGCAATACGAGACAGTGAAAATCGCGACAAAAATTGCATCAAAAATCGCCAGGCCTTAAAATTAATACTCGATGAAGTTTGACAGCAGGAAGCCTGTTGCTAGGCAACTTATCGACCAACCAAAAGGTAGATATTTCGCCCCGAATTAAGAAAAAAACTTCTCCTTGAAATTTTACCTGCCATGTAATAAAGAAAAGAATGCCCTGCTCGTAAGCCAATCAGATTACAGTAATCATGCCCCCAGTGATGCTATAAGAACGATTAAATAAGTGCCCTGTCTCGAATACCAGGTCCAAACTAATTACTTAGCGCCCCGGGCGTCCAGTAAATATCAAATCATCAGCGCTATTTGATGCATATCCTTAGAATGCTGTTTTCTCTGTCTTGCAACAGGCCGTGTCCCTTGCGAAGAACGTGACCGGGGAGTCATCGGACGAACAGGCCATTGAGAGATTCAAACAGCGTATGACAGCGTCCACGATGTTCTTTAACGAACGTCCTTTTCCTGCCGAAGAGTCGAACGACAACGCCTTCCTGAAGTGCAGCAACGAAAAGGAAGCAAAGAAGTATTGTCCAAAGAGATCGGAGGCCTTTAGTAAATGGAAAGATTCTGTGTCGAAGGTATGCGATCAACTAGCTCAGCAAAACTGGTTAATAGCTACTCCTTATCAATAACATGGCCTCCCATTGGTTAATAGCTACTCCTTATTAATAACATGGCCTCCCATTGGTTAATAGCTACTCCTTATTAATAACATGGCCTCCCATTGGTTAATAGCTACTCCTTATTAATAACATGGCCTCCCATTGGTTAATAGCTACTCCTTATTAATAACATGGCCTCCCATTGGTTAATAGCTACTCCTTATTAATAACATGGCCTCCCATTGGTTAATAGCTACTCCTTTTTAATAACATGGCCTCCCATTGGTTAATAGCTACTCCTTATTAATAACATGGCCTCCGATCCCATTGGTTAATAGCTACTCCTTATTAATAACATGGCCTCCCATTGGTTAATAGCTACTCCTTATTAATAACATGGCCTCCCATTGGTTAATAGCTACTCCTTATTAATAACATGGCCTCCCATTGGTTAATAGCTACTCCTTATTAATAACATGGCCTCCCATTGGTTAATAGCTACTCCTTATTAATAACATGGCCTCCCATTGGTTAATAGCTACTCCTTATTAATAACATGGCCTCCCATTGGTTAATAGCTACTCCTTATTAATAACATGGCCTCCCATTGGTTAATAGCTACTCCTTATTAATAACATGGCCTCCCATTGGTTAATAGCTACTCCTTATTAATAACATGGCCTCCCATTGGTTAATAGCTACTCCATATTAATAACATGGCCTCCCATTGGTTAATAGCTACTCCATATTAATAACATGGCCTCCCATTGGTTAATAGCTACTCCTTATTAATAACATGGCCTCCCATTGGTTAATAGCTACTCCTTATTAATAACATGGCCTCCCATTGGTTAATAGCTACTCCTTATTAATAACATGGCCTCCCATTGGTTAATAGCTACTCCTTATTAATAACATGGCCTCCCATTGGTTAATAGCTACTCCTTATTAATAACATGGCCTCCCATTGGTTAATAGCTACTCCTTATTAATAACATGGCCTCCCATTGGTTAATAGCTACTCCATATTAATAACATGGCCTCCCATTGGTTAATAGCTACTCCATATTAATAACATGGCCTCCCATTGGTTAATAGCTACTCCTTATTAATAACATGGCCTCCCATTGGTTAATAGCTACTCCTTATTAATAACATGGCCTCCCATTGGTTAATAGCTACTCCTTATTAATAACATGGCCTCCCATTGGTTAATAGCTACTCCTTATTAATAACATGGCCTCCCATTGGTTAATAGCTACTCCATATTAATAACATGGCCTCCCATTGGTTAATAGCTACTCCATATTAATAACATGGCCTCCCATTGGTTAATAGCTACTCCTTATTAATAACATGGCCTCCCATTGCCCAACCCAAAATTCAGTTTTATAGTTTGAGCTCCTCAGCTCCAGTGAGAATGATTTCAAGAAATACGTAAAGTGATCAATATATGAATACCTTAATTTGTTTAAATCAGAATTGGATTGCAGGAAAGGAAACTGATAGCCTGTAAGGTGCACAAAGGACTCAGCATGGTTGAGACTAGTTCCCAGTGTCGAACATGCTATAACTGATAGCCTGTAAGGTGCACAAAGGACTCAGCATGGGTGAGACTAGTTCCCAGTGTCGAACATGCTATAACTGATAGCCTGTAAGGTGCACAAAGGACTCAGCATGGTTGAGACTAGTTCCCAGTGTCGAACATGCTATAACTGATAGCCTGTAGGTGCACAAAGGACTCAGCATGGTTGAGACTAGTTCCCAGTGTCGAACATGCTATAACTGATAGCCTGTAGGTGCACAAAGGACTCAGCATGGGTGAGACTAGTTCCCAGTGTCGAACATGCTATAACTGGGAAAGCTGTGGTGTAATGAAAATCGCGACGTCACAGCGTCTTGAAATCCCGACATTTTCTGCCTGAGTAATAGACTACGATTTTCAAGACATTTCCAGTTTAATGATTTGCAATTTTGGCGGTGCTATAGGCCTTTTGGCTTCAATTTCTGTTAATTAGCTAAAATTAATTAAACGTGGTCAAGAAATAAGAGGGTTTTATGATCAAACAATTCGGGAAATCGTGGCTACGTCAGATGTGCTCGAGATGTGCTCTAGTCAGTTCCCCCACTCGTCAGAAGGGGGTGGGAAGAAGCACGAGTTGTTCCTTGAAATTCGTGACTAACCCTTGCTATGTTGATTAAATATGGTTTTCATCAGATGCAACAAGTCCTGGAAACAAAGCTTGAGCCACTCTTTTACACCAGCGGGCCTAAGAGGGTCACTCCACGCTGTGGTCTGAATGTAATACCAGGATTCAGTCCCAAATTTTCGTTTCGTGGATACTGGGATTCCCAGATTAAAAATTGCAGTCAAGGAAATTCGTCGCAGACAATGCCTTTCTTCTTGGATGGCTATGGACCTATGTTTTCAGACTACTCCGTGACGGCTCACGAACATCTGCCGGGACACCACTTAGAGGTACTGTTATTGACAAACTACTTGAATATCCTATTGGCTGAGATGTAGTTAAGAGAAAATATCAATTACGTATAGTCATATCCCAGAGCCAAAGTATGCTATGTACCGTGGCAGGAGCCCATCACCAGGAGCGTCCATCTTCCCCATTGGTTCTGTTCCCAGCACATGCAGGAGTAGATGTGGCTATATTTAGAATTGCATTTCGCGTGAAATAAACAAAGGCCATGTTGTCTTAGCCAATGAGATAGCTATACGTCACTTCTCATTATTTTTCATTATCATTCTTCTCACTTTCAACACGGGAATTCTAATTCTAAATATAGCCACATCTACTCCTGTGCTGGGGGCCCAGCCCATGACATAGGAACGCTCCTGGTAATGGCTCCTGCATGCCCGTAACTATGTACATTCAAGCTGTACCGCTGGCTGACACGCAGACGCGAGCTCGTTGGTTCTTACTACTTTTTCTTTAATTTCCCTACAGGTTCAAGGTTACACCGAACTGTTTAAAGATAAGTGTGGTGACTCTATAGCGTGGTTAAGTGACCAATCGTTCTTCTCTGGGTTCAGCGAGGGTTGGGCGACGTACGCGGAGGACCCGCTCATGGATAAGGACATGCATATGTACGCTGATGATCCTATGAGTAAATATGGCATGTTGCAGCAGATGGTAGGTACCTCAGGCAGCCTAATAATAACAATGTCTTTATTCCTTTATTCCTAATATCAATAGTTACAAAATATAATTAGTAAAAAGGAGAAAAATCTAATGAAAAGGTACAAATACATATGGAACTGATTTAAAAAGCTAAGTTATACTTAAAAATACACCTATTGATAAAACTATTTTTAAAGCATTCTGTATGTATTCTTGGCCATAGGCATTCTTTCTTACTCAGTCTAACAGAAGAGTCCTTAACACGCGGCAAGATCTAGAGTTCATTAAGAGGATGCAAACGTAACTCATTAATCTTCTTACAAATAGATCGGTCAGTAGTTTCTAAAAGTGAACTTATACATATAAGAGTGGAAGTGTATCTGCGCTTAAGACAACGTGTGAGGAAATTCTGAATAGTGATCAGTTCCGGTGTAGAAGAAGCATAGACCGATAAAGCGTAAGTAATTTTAGGAAGTACACTGATAGCGCTAAAAGGGTAATCTATTTCTTGCTAATAAAATCCCTCTTGCCTAAGACATCTTAAAATGTACAAACACTTAATATTAGCATCATTACGTTTCGCTGTTACATGGTCGGAAAATCTGCAATTGGTTTGGAATGTGACTCCTAAAAGTGACGTACATTGGGATATGTATCAATATCTGGGAACATGTCCGTTGAGGATTTCTTCTTCAGTGTGAGTTCTTTACATTTAGACATTTAACAGTACATTCCATTAACACTAGTCCAGTCCATAAATTCACTAATGGCATCTAAAGCAGTATCGATATCATTACAATGTTTATAAACTTTAACAATGACGGTGGAGTCATCTGCATATTTAGTTATACTGGACCTTTCACAGCTAATATCTACGTCGTTAATAGATAAGCTAAATAGATACGGACCACTAACATTTCCTTGGGTTGTTCCCTTATTAACACTTCTCCAATCATAGTATGTTCTTCTAAAGGAAAGTCGTTGTTTTCTGTCTTTACGAAAATTAATGTACCAATTGATTATGTAAAAGGATGAGTGATAAAGACTTAAGTTTTTGAGCCAATAAATTGTGCTTAACATTATCAAACGCTTTGGGAAAATCCATTGCAAAGACTCTTATGGCATACAATACAATACAATACAATATTGGCATGCAGTACAGTTTGGCTTATCACGAGCTTTGAGTGAGTCATGTTGTATTCTCAGGAGGGCATCTGTGCAGTTTTCGCCGGTGCGATATGTAAACTGTTTTTTCTCAGTGGTATACTGTTGTCTCAAACAAGCGTGCAATAACCGGAGTGATATTTATTCCTCTAAAGTCAGGATATTCAGAAGTCTTGTGACAAGTTCCTGTAAATCTGGACAAATGAGTTTTGAAAGTGATACCAGACCCTTTAATTAGCCCGCGGGTGACAAGTTGGATAAGGCTAGATGAGATTCCATTCTGCCGTGCGCCTGCCTTGTACAGATGTATAGATAACGTCACAACGTGAAGAGAACAAAGAAGTGCGCCACGAGACGCAGTCGAGTAACTGATGTTCTCTTCACGTTGTGACGTCATCTGTGCATCTATAAGAGGACGGGCGCACGGCAGAATGGAATACTATATTTGTTTATATAATAATCGCAAACTAAAAACTATGAAAATATCCATGGTTTTTTTACGATTCATGAAATCCAGCCAAAACGAGTTGAGAAATTGGCTGAGCGCACTCATGACGCCATCCATGTGTGTGTCCTCTAATAACACTCATGACACCATCCATGTGTGTGTCCTCTAATAACACACATGACACCATCCATGTGTGTGTCCTCTAATAACACTCATGACACCATCCATGTGTGTGTCCTCTAATAACACTCATGACGCCATCCATGTGTGTGTCCTCTAATAACACACATGACACCATCCATGTGTGTGTCCTCTAATAACACTCATGACGCCATCCACGTGTGTGTCCTCTAATAACACTCATGACGCCATCCACGTGTGTGTCCTCTAATAACACTCATGACGCCATCCATGTGTGTGTCCTCTAATAACACTCATGACGCCATCCATGTGTGTCCACGTGTGTGTCCTCTAATAACACACATGACACCATCCATGTGTGTGTCCTCTAATAACACACATGACACCATCCATGTGTGTGTCCTCTAATAACACTCATGACGCCATCCATGTGTGTGTCCTCTAATAACACTCATGACGCCATCCATGTGTGTGTCCTCTAATAACACTCATGACGCCATCCATGTGTGTGTCCTCTAATAACACTCATGACACCATCCATGTGTGTGTCCTCTAATAACACTCATGACACCATCCATGTGTGTGTCCTCTAATAACACTCATGACGCCATCCATGTGTGTGTCCTCTAATAACACTCATGACACCATCCATGTGTGTGTCCTCTAATAACACTCATGACGCCATCCATGTGTGTGTCCTCTAATAACACACATGACACCATCCATGTGTGTGTCCTCTAATAACACTCATGACGCCATCCATGTGTGTGTCCTCTAATAACACTCATGACGCCATCCATGTGTGTGTCCTCTAATAACACCCATGACACCATCCACGTGTGTGTCCTCTAATAACACACATGACACCATCCATGTGTGTCCACGTGTGTGTCCTCTAATAACACACATGACACCATCCATGTGTGTGTCCTCTAATAACACTCATGACACCATCCATGTGTGTCCACGTGTGTGTCCTCTAATAACACTCATGACACCATCCACGTGTGTGTCCTCTAATAACACACAGCTATTGACCAATCAGAGCGTGCGTTTCGGACTGATTATTATGTAAATTAATAATAGCTTGAACTGTGTCAAGGCTTCAACATAACACCAGTTCAAAACTGAAGAGAGCCCGTTTAATAAGAGGCTCCGTTTACAAGGCTGATGGTCACTGCTTGCGCAATGACAAAACCCATGAGCATAGTGGCAGCATGTTTATCATTGTTTATCTTATTACGTTATGATTGTCTGTCTATTTCAGATTATGGGTTCGCTACGTCTGATCATAGAACCGGGCCTGCACTATAATGGAATGACCCGGTCCGCGGCTTTACAGCTCTTTAGTAAGTATGCGTGGGACGAGAGTGATCTGGCAAGGAAAGAAATCACACGATACCAAAGTACTATCGGCCAGTCTGCTACTTACATGGTGGGGAGAAATGAAATCATGAAAGCAAGACAACTGGCCGAGAGAACACTGGGGACGAAATTCTCGTTAAAGGACTTTCACTACGAGGTGCTACATCAGGGCGAGGCTCCGCTGGACTATATACGACACCATATTGATCGTTATCTGAAGTGTAAAACAAAAGGCCAGGAATGTGATATCTAAATTAACAAAGATTGGAAAGCACTGCAGATGTAGATTATCAACCGGATACGATGCCGGCGTGCTTTTGATTTTTTAAATATCGGAAATCACGGTAAAGTAAAGTCACTTTATTTATCGAGGGTAACACCCTTACCGGCTAACACCCTTACCGGCTAACACCCTTACCGGCTAACATGTAGTTCAGCAATCCAACATGTGGCCCTCTCTTGACTTAGTCGGCCTTCGGTTTTACGTCTTATCCGAGAAGACGAGAAGGTCTAACCATTTGCAGTTAGAGAACGAGAAAATTGCACAAAGGCAGCACCTTCTACTTAATTATGTTAAGACCCTGAGTGTTGGTCCGGTCGGGGTTTGAACCCTGGACATCCCGCACGACAGACACTGGCGCTTAACCACTGAGCAAACCCGGAGGGACTTGCACTTTACCACTGAGCAAACCGGGCAACACATCCTGCCCGTTGAATTAACAATATCCTTAAATGGAAAACACGCTTGAAATAATGATAATTGTTAATTCTAATGACATTCTTAAAACCAGTCAAGGATAAATATATATTTTTTTACATTCCGAACGGCGGTAGACCGGCTTGGTGTAGTGGTGATGATGTTTGCCTAAATGTTGGTCCGGTCGGGGTTTGAACCCTGGACATCCCGTACGACCAACACGGTATCTCCCTTAGATTGACTATTATCATCAATTGTCAAAATCGCTAGAATTGATTATAATCCTCAATTTAACCTCGAGGTTAAAACCAGTCAAGTATAAAGATAAACAATTGTCGAATTCCGAACGGCGGTAGACGCGCTTAGTGTAGTGGTCATGACGTCTGTACTACCAAGCACTACACGCAAACGGCTACGAGTTCGAGCCCGAGTAGGAGCGCTCAAAAAATACTTTTCTCTCGTTTACCTTCCTTTCTTGTTTACCTGTGAACCCTAGCTCTAGGTGACTGAGAACCCGTCGTTTACCCGTGAACTCGTCCGATGGTTAGGGTTTGGTTTGTAGTTCGGGTTAGGGTTTGGTTTGTAGTTCGGGTTAGGGTTTGTCTTAGAATGATGATTATAATCAATTCTAGCGATTTTGACAATTGATGATAATAGTCAATAGGGACTTTACTGAAACCACAACGGCAACGTCTAGGACGACGGCATAAAACAATAACTGCACGTGAAAATGCACGAAGTCGCCTACATTTCGACCGTCCTCTGTAAAAACACAACGTGAAAACCATACGTTTTACGTTTCATAGAGAATGTGAACGTCCAAAAGTAAATCTCTCCGTCTTTCGGTCGACGTGAAGGCAACTCTATGCTTATCATATTCTTCGAAGATTTGGATGCCAAAAGTAATTAAAGGCGAATAAAGGAAAGAGTAAACACCAAAGTTTGGGAGAAAACACTTTTCTACGTCCCGTCGTCACTGCCGTCGCCGTCCTGGTTGCTTAAGGTCCCTAATGTCCCTAATCTAAGAGAGATGACGCGTTGAACGGGGAGAATGCGTTGAACCGGGAGGGACTGGTGCTTTACCACTGAGTTAACCGGGAGGAACTGGCGCTTTACCACTTAACTAACAACGCGTTCTCGAGGTTTTAAAAAACAATGAATATCATTATTTGTCAAATAGCTTTAAAGTAATGATAATCATTATTTGAAGACAAACCCTAACCATCGGACTAGTTCACGGGTAAACGACGGGTTCTCACTCACCTAGAGCTAGGGTTCACAGGTAAACAAGAAGAGAAGGTAAACGAGAGAAAAACTTTTTTTTGAGCGCTCTTACTCGGGCTCGAACTCGTAACCGTTTGCGTGTAGTGCAGACGTCATGACCACTACACTAAGCGCGTCTACTTGACAATTGTTTATATTTATCCTTGACTGGTTTTAAGAATAATGATTATCATTATTTTGAAGTGATTTGACAATTAATGTTAATCATTGTTTTAACCTCGAGATTGTGTTGGAGAGGGACTGGTGCTTTACCACTGAGCTAACTGGGAGGAACTGGCGCTTTACCACTGAGTTAACCGGGAGGGACTGGCGCTTTACCACTGAGCTAACCGGGAGGGACTGGCGCTTTACCACTGAGTTAACCGGGAGGGACTGGCGCTTTACCACTGAGTTAACCGGGAGGAACTGGCGCTTTACCACTGAGTTAACCGGGAGGGACTGGCGCTTTACCACTGAGTTAACCGGGAGGAACTGGCGCTTTACCACTGAGTTAACCGGGAGGGACTGGCGCTTTACCACTGAGCTAACCGGGAGGGACTGGCGCTTTACCACTGAGTTAACCGGGAGGGACTGGCGCTTTACCACTGAGTTAACCGGGAGGAACTGGCGCTTTACCACTGAGTTAACCGGGAGGGACTGGCGCTTTACCACTGAGCTAACCGGGAGGGACTGGCGCTTTACCACTGAGTTAACCGGGAGGGACTGGCGCTTTACCACTGAGCTAACCGGGAGGGACTGGCGCTTTACCACTGAGCTAACCGGGAGGCGAGTCTCCATCAGTCTGACGACGTTGAACAGTAGCAATATCATATATTTGATGCCTATAGAAGTTATAGACTTGTGATGCCGGTGTAAATAGCCGAGCTTTCACTGATGCAACGAAAGAGAGACCGCCAGTTCAGCTCAATTCGAACGCGCGCGATTGAAGTTCGTTCACACGTTCAACTCGGTTACAGTAATGATTCCTTATGGTTTGACATAAACGTGTATGAAAATGAATTATTATAACCGGATTTTTTTAAATTACGAAGCTCTTTATAAAAAACTAATTATGTTTAAAAGGGTAAATATATCAAGTCCCGATGTACAGAACCCAACAAGCGTTTTACAAGGGATGATGATCGGCCTTAACATTTGAAGTACCACAGGTGTGAGGGCCCACGCGCTAAAAAGTACGTAGGCGTGTCTTTTTCTCGATTTCCTCGATTTTGCAGAGTTTAATAACAGGAGAAGTCATAACCAGAAGTCTCGGTCTGTTTACGGTATAATTCGAGCGAGCAAGGCAGCAGTACTAATTTTTGTAGTGGAGCCGTTCAGTTATGGCGCATTGTCAGCGCAGCGAAGCGCAGAAATGATATTCGCGGACAAAATTGCATTGTGGTTACGCGCAAGGACAATCTAAACGTTTATACAGCGAATGTAAACTGAAATTGTGATCGTATTTTTCCACAATTCCTTCAGTGCTCCTTAATTATTAGTCTCGTGTTTTGATGTGAAGTTTACTAACTCACAAAATGTGTTTTGTAACTTGATGACAGTAGTATGAGAGGCATGGAATTAGCCGTTTTTTTGGGGGGTGAATACATAATTAGGGGGGTGAATACATAATTAGGGGGGTGAATACATAATTAGGGGGGTGAATTCATAATTACGGGGGGTGAATACATAATTAGGGGGGTGAATACATAATTAGGGGGGGTGAATACATAATTAGGGGGGTGAATACATAATTAGGGGGGTGAATACATAATTAGGGGGGTGAATACATAATTAGGGGGGTGAATACATAATTAGGGGGGTGAATATATAATTAGGCCTCATTAAATGAAGTGGAATCTCATTATCTATTATTTCTGTGAATGAGGTCATCGATCTATACGGGCATGTTTGGCTAAAGCCTATTGTTTGGGGTCGTCTCTAAAACCAGGAGCGATCGACCCTGAATACTTTCGAAGTTGAATGAAAAAAGTAATAAATATCTCGCAATATCTAAACCCTTTTGTAGCTTAAATAGGAAGAACAAACTACTCGTGATAGGCTCTAAACTGTCTTTATTATTTTCCTTTACAGTTAATAACTCATAAGATAATTGTATACAAGATCCACTGTGACTCATAAGAGCAACTTTGCTATTGTCCTTAGGGATTAGCGATAACTGAAGGGCCATCAGTACAGTTTGATAGAAACAATAGTCCTATTGTTTTGAGAAAAACTCTTGAGATCAGGATTGAATACCTTGTCCAGTGGAAGGGGTATCCCGAGAGTTTTAATTATTGGGTAGATGAAAGGGATATAAAATACTTGTAATTAGATAGCTGATCGTTTTAATAAATTTATAAAGAAAACCTATTTATACTATCTGAAATGAGCCATGAATTAGCTGATTGGTTATAAACTCGAACCACTTTAGGGTTTTGTAATTTTGCTTCTTGTAAATAATACTTGTGCTCCTCTGGTGATAAGGTATGTACTTGCGATAAATGATTGGAAAGTTTCACTAAGTATACATAGTGTTGTTGACAATACGAAAACCCTTATTGATACCCGAGCAACACATTTAGATAGTTTTCTTTATCGATCTCATTACATCTCTTATTAACTCCCTTACAACTAAACGTATCCGAAGCTCCAAAGCAATAATAGGTTTTACTACCCAACGCCCGCCAACGCCCGCCGCCCGTCAACGCCCGTCAACGCCCGCCAACGACCGTCAACGCCTGTCGCCTCCTCCTCCTCCTCCCTCCTCCTCCTCCTCCTCCTCCCTCCTCTTCCTCCCCCTCCTCCTCCCTCCTCCTCCTCCTCCCTCCTCCTTCTCCCTCCTCCTCATCGCTACCCCAAAGCTTCCTTATGTTACAGAAAATATCTGGCCAACCGAAAGTGTAACATAAGGAAGCTTTGGGGTAGCGATGAGGAGGAGGGAGGAGGAGGAGGAGGAGGCGACGGGCGTTGACGGTCGTTGACGGGCGTTGACGGGCGGCGGGCGTTGACGGGCGTTGGGTAGTAAAACCTATTATTGCTTTGGAGCTTCGGATAAGTTTAGTTGTAAGGGAGTTAATAAGAGATGTAATGAGATCGATAAAGAAAACTATCTAAATGTGTTGCTCGGGTATCAATAAGGGTTTTCGTGTTGTCAACAACACTATGTATACTTAGTGAAACTTTCCAATCATTTATCGCAAGTACATACCTTATCACCAGAGGAGCACAAGTATTATTTACAAGAAGCAAAATTACAAAAACCTAAAGTGGTTCGAGTTTATAACCAATCAGCTAATTCATGGCTCATTTCAGATAGCATAAATAGGTTTTCTTTATAAATTTATTAAAACGATCAGCTATCTAATTACAAGTATTTTATATCCCTTTCATCTACACAAGAATTAAAACTCTCGGGATACCTCTTCCACTGGACAAGGTATTCAATCCTGATCTCAAGAGTTTTCCTCAAAACAATAGGACTATTGTTTCTATCAAACTGTACTGATGGCCCTTCAGTTATCGCTAATCCCTAAGGACAATAGCAAAGTTGCTCTTATGAGTCACAGTGGATTTTGTATACAATTATCTTATGAGTTATTAACTGTAAAGGAAAATAATAAAGACAGTTTAGAGCCTATCACGAGTAGTTTGTTCTTACTATTTACGCTACAAAAGGGTTTAGATATTGCGAGATATTTATTACTTTTTTCATTCAACTTCGAATGTATTCAGGGTCGATCGCTCCTGGTTTTAGAGACGACCCCAAACAATAGGCTTTAGCCAAACATGCCCGAATAGATCGATGACCTCATTCACAGAAATAATAGATAATGAGATTCCACTTCATTTAATGAGGCCTAATTATATATTCACCCCCCTAATTATGTATTCACCCCCCCCCCTAATTATGTATTCACCCCCCTAATTATGTATTCACCCCCCTAATTATGTATTCACCCCCCTAATTATGTATTCACCCCCCCCAAAAACGGCTAATTCCATGTCTCTCATACTACTGATGACTGTGAATTAGCCGGGTCCTGCCTTGATCAGCATCTTATGGTTGTTTTAGGTTTCGTTAGAAATTCAGTGATCATGCTAAGTTAACGACAGTCCACGCGTCACTGGAGTCGTTTAGTCTGCCTCAGTTGAGCGGAGATAATGACTATTTTCCCAAGAGCAAGATCTCTCCTCTTATCTATCAACATGATTAGCAACAAATAATGTTATTCTATTATCTTCGATAAAGTCAAACTAAATGTTTTCACTCACGAAAGTAGTTTGAGCGCCGTTCTAAGAATAGATTATACCGTAATCTGATGGGCCGTACGTGTTCTATTACTTATTGAGACTTCTGGTTATAGACTTCTGATATAATAGATTATACCGTAAACTGATGGGCCGCGTTTATACCATGCCTAGAATAGGATGTTCTTTCTTTCTTTTTTTCCCTTAGTACGGCTGAACAACGTACTATAGCTATTATTGTTTTATTTATTTTGTACCAAAGAAAAGTAGGATTATTCTAAGATACTAAACTGAAAATGTTTTGAGAGAACTAGTGCCTCGTACAAACGTACTAAGGACTGAAAATGTTTTGAGAGAACTAGTGCCTCGTACGAACGTACTAAGGACTGAAAATGTTTTGAGAGAACTAGTGCCTCGTACGAACGTACTAACGTACTAAGGACTGAAAATGTTTTGCGACAACTAGTGCCTCGTACGAACGTACTAAGGACAGAAAATGTTTTGCGACAACTAGTGCCTCGTACGAACGTACTAACGTACTAAGGACTGAAAATGTTTTGCGACAACTAGTGCCTCGTACGAACGTACTAACGTACTAAGGACTAAAAATGTTTTGCGACAACTAGTGCCTCGTACGAACGTACTAAGGACTGAAAATGTTTTGCGACAACTAGTGCCTCGTACGAACGTACTAACGTACTAAGGACAGAAAATGTTTTGCGACAACTAGTGCCTCGTACGAACGTACTAACGTACTAAGGAATGAACATTTTTTGAGAGAACTAGTGCCTCGTACGAACGTACTAACGTACTAAGGACTGAAAATGTTTTGCGACAACTAGTGCCTCGTACGAACCTAATAACGTACTAAGGACTAAAAATGTTTTGCGACAACTAGTGCCTCGTACGAACGTACTAAGAACAGAAAATGTTTTGAGAGAACTAGTGCCTCGTACGAACGAATGAAAATATTTTGCGACAACTAGTGCCTCGTACGAACGTACTAACGTACTAAGGAATGAAAATGTTTTGCGAGAACTAGTGCCTCGTACGAACGTACTAACGTACTAAGGAATGAAAATGTTTTGCGAGAACTAGTGCCTCGTACGAACGTACTAAGGAATGAAAATGTTTTGAGAGAACTAGTGCCTCGTACGAACGTACTAACGTACTAAGGACAGAAAATGTTTTGCGAGAACTAGTGCCTCGTACGAACGTACTAACGTACTAAGGACTAAAAATGTTTTGCGAGAACTAGTGCCTCGTACGAACGTACTAACGTACTAAGGACGGAAAATGTTTTGCGACAACTAGTGCCTCGTACGAACGTACTAACGTACTAAGGACTGAAAATGTTTTGCGACAACTAGTGCCTCGTACGAACGTACTATAAGGACAGAAAATGTTTTGAGAGAACTAGAGCATCGTACGAACGTACTAAGGAATGAAAATGTTTTGAGAGATAACTAGTGCCTAGTACGAAGGTACTATGCCGGATTTAGCATACTGGGTCAGTTACTGTTTTAGCCACGATGCGTGGAAACTGATAAAGTGGGATGAGAGCAGGAGAGTTGGAGTAACTATGCGTTTTCTATGCCAACTCCCCAGTAGATTAGATTTAAAGGGGACAATATACATATTAATTAATTATTTAGCTAAAGTCACAGGAGTAGCAAATCAGGACTAGTAAAGATCATATTGGAAAGTGGACACCAAATCATAATATACCGAATACAACAAGTCTTGTCTACATGATTATTTTACTCGATGCAGGAGTTGTTTGATCTATCATTTGTTCGCACAAAGCTTCCTGTCATAGAGGTTGCTACTTCCCCTATTTGCTCAGTATTTGTTTGGAAATAGTCTTGAATGTTTTCCATATTACCTAGAAATGCACTTGCTCTGATCAAATCAGAATGGAGAAGTTTTGTTGAGCATATCACTATAATTAGTATAGGTAATCAAATGGGGACGAGTGAAATTAGGGATAAATTTCACGCGTGTTTGTCAAAATCGAAGTAATTTCCCTCGCCGCTATTACGTAGATTTTGACAAACACAAGTGAAATTTATCCCTAATTTCACGAGTCATTATTTGATTACCTATACTAATTATAGTATATATGCTCAACAAAACTTCTGTCTATGACGTAACGTGCAAAGTGTCTAGTATAGCCGGCAGAATACACGACTTTCATAATGGCCGCCTCCTAATTTGCATATGTGATTTCCCGTTTCGGTAGTTTATCCACATGCATAGAAAATATAAACATTGCCACGTGAAAGAGAATGTTGACATTAGTTAACTTGTGAAAGTTGAGTGCTGTCGCTTATAAAGCAATGAAGTTACAGCCAGTTGAAATTAGAGAGATTTGTATGAGAAAAACAACGGAGGCCTTTCTAGCCTCGCTTTCATATTTTGTCTGCATTAGAAATGCTCATAGCTCAACAGCAATTCTCCACATTGCTCTAAAACTGAACCCAATTACTAGTTTTAATGTGATCTTTCATGTGGTAGCATTAATTTCCCCCTACAGATTTATCTTCCAAATTATGCAAATTAGGAGGTGGCCGGAGGCGGCCATTATGAAAGTCGTGTATACCTACATACTTTAGGACTTTACTTGGATAGGCTGATCACTACAACATAAGCTGGTTTCCGAGTGGGGCGTATAAAAAATAAAACATCCATTGCATGAATAAACAATTAAAAACATACACATAAGAATTTATCTATTATATTATTTGGGTATAAAACAACCAACAGCATAATTCCGTGACAGTTAATGGAATAGCTCAGGCAAGCAAACAACTTTGCTTTTGAATTGCCTGAGAGATTTTGCCTCCCTCGAAATGCTGTTCCAGAGCATAGCATCACTGTGCTTGAGAATATTTGTTTTCGGCTTTGGAAATGCTAGGTCATTTTCGAAGTTTCTTAAGTGATATTTTGTTGTTGCTATCACTAAGTTTGATAGCTTTTTAAAGCTTCTTAAAGTAGGTGCAGATTGTTCATTAAGAATGTTAACTTAGTTCGGTTGACGCCTTGATTGGAGGGTCTTCCAGTTTAGACAGTAAAGTACGTCGGATCGGGTGTCGTAATTTTCACCAGTTACTACCCTACCAGTGCGAGACTGAATTCTTTGCAATTTGTCTGGAAGAAGTTTACCGCAGGTATCCCATATGGGTGAACAATAACCAAAGTAGGGTTGAACTGAGACTTTATCAGGTGGGGGGATTGGGGCTAAAAAGGATAATTGAGCCGGTATTACCAAACTACAGTCTTAAACTGACTGAGAAGTAACTAGGCAAAATATTTTTTGGCAAAAAAGTCCCGACTGCGCCGTCGCTGCCTTATAAATTATTTCAAGTGAGCTAGCTTGATCCGCCTTATCTTGAGCAGCAATGCCTGCACTGGATTTTTTACAAACATTCTAAATGTGCTTCTCAAAAGTTAGTTTTCATCAAGTTCAATCCCTAAACATTTGTGTGAATTTAATCGCAAAACTCTGACTGAGCTTATAAACAGTGGTAGATAGATCCCCAGTTTTATTATTTAGATTATATGTAGATTAGCTTTGTTTTGGAGGGGTGAAACTGAAGCTTGTTTACAGATAGCCAATCACATATGTTATCAAGATCAGAGTTTAGATTGGAGGCAAGCCTCACCGAATCAAATGAGGATGCAAAACTCTGTGTATCGTCTGCATACAGACAGGGGGTAGTAGACGTTAAACAATTAAGTAAATCATTGATATAGAGAAAGAAACAACAACGGGCCAAGTATCGAGTGAGGCACACCATATAGTATTTCCTTTGGCGAGGACAGGTGTCCATTTACGTCGTTACTGTCTTCCATTGAGGTAAGAATCGAACCATTTTAATTCAGAGCCGGAAACTCCAAAAAACTCCATTTTGTCTAGTAAACTTACATCGTTTATTGAGTCGATCAAATGCTTTGCGAAAGTCCAGAAAAATTCACCAATTGCCTGCTACTACTGCGGACAACCCTGAACAGACATTGGTTTCGTGTCACGCAAACAAGGCTTCTAAAACTAACTAATTGGAATTATTTAAGAGAAAATTATGTGTGGGTAAGATTCTAGAAGTTGTGAGTCAATTAAGCTAGGAAATCGTTGCAAGAGATGAACAAATCCCATAAATGGTAGAATTGAATGTAAAGGACAGGGCCGCGTTAAATAGCCAAACAAAATCAAGCAGGCCGATCCAGGACTCGAGGCCCTCAATCTAAAAAAACTTCCGCACGTAACTTCCGAGTGGTCGTAACTCTAAAAACAAGTACGGGGGAAAGCTTAATTAATGTATCCCTTCAGACTGGAGCGAATTAGCGTACCGTCAAGGGAGACCGGAAAATTAAATGATCGTGGTATAGAGCCTGCCAGCAGTGTAGGGTATACATACAGAAATGTTGACTTGATAACGACTTTTAGACTGATCTATGCAAATTATTACTATACGAAATAATCTATCGCCACATATCTTCATTGTAAAACCGATGAAAGGGTCAACCATTATCTTCGCAAGTCTTTCAGTATAGAATATAGGCTCGATTTATGGCTGTTCAGGGCTGGCCCCGGCCATTTAGTTCTGGAGTTATACAAGTAACTTTTTTAAATGTTTATTAATATTGGCCACATTCAGGGTAGGCCACATGACAAACGATTATAGAATACCCTGCCACTTCTGAAGCTTCGTTTAATAGTTAGTGCTACCGTGGTCCCAAGTCAGTCCATGCTGTATAGAATCGAACAGCAGATTGCGAGACTTAAAATATACGGATGACAAATATTAACTGTTCATTTGACTCCAGTATTATACCAATTGGTAGCTTCGAAAATGTTTTCACAACATAAGAGGCACTTGAGATACATGTAGGTGGGACATGACCTCAAATAATTTCTCAAGCGAGGGTGGCTTTGTTTACAGCTGCTGTAGAAGTTTTAGTTGCATAAATATTTGCTGGTATTTAAAGTATTGATAAGACTGTCTAGCAAGGGCAGAAGTCTTATCTTTCTTTTAATTTATGTAATTAAATTTCAATTTAATTAAAGGATTGATAAGATTGTCTAGCAAGGGCAGCAGTCTTATCTTTCTTTTAATTTATTTAATTGACTTTCAATTTAATTAAGGGATTGATAAGACTGTCTAGCAATGGCAGCAGTCTTGTATTTCTTTTAATTTATGTAATTAACTTTTAATTAAATTACAGGATTGATAGGACTGTCTAGCAAGGGTAGCAGTCTTATCTTTCTTTTAATTTATGTAATTAACTTTAAATTTAATATTAATTTCATTGAAGGATTGACAAGACTGTCTAGCAAGAGCAGCAGTCTTAGTTTTTCCTTTTTTGTTGGTTTCACCTGTTAGAATACAGGAACATAGCTGAATAATTTATCAAAGGCTGCTGTTCTAGATTTGATCAACATTTTTTCTATTTGCTGTATTGCCTGGAGTGGGGCAGCATCATTTATTTCATCAAGATGCATTTGGCGTTTTGTTTGCCCTCACCTTTACTGGGTTAAACCTTTGAAGCAAAGCTTGAAAATATTTGTAGATTATTTCTTTATTAAAATCTTTGCTCATAGCCATATATGCCAAACCTTGTGTGGTTGTCTTTGCATTGCCCAGAAAACAGAGCATAATCTATGAAGAGGGAGACAAAAATGAAATTATTGCTGGCGAATAGAATGTTTAAGTCTTCTCTCTGATTGGCTTTTGTTTGCCTTTGTGCATTATTAATATTTATTTAGTAGATGTTGTATAACTTGTTTCCACATGGCTTTGGGTATGGTGAGGAGACCATTACCACTGACCCCCTCTACTGGCTATGGGGTTCTCATGTGACACTTGGTTACTTTGGATCATTCACTTCAGGTTTTCAACGAGTGAATACTTGTCGTGATTTTATCACTCCTCCCCATTACCTGACCACGACTTTATTGGTTCATTATCATGTTAATTATTGTTGATTTCGTTTTGTTTGCCCCCGGGGGGGGGGGGGATACTTACATGAAAAATGGGTATGTATGTGAGGCCAAGAGGCTCACACCCTGACCCTGTTTGACCCAATCCGAGCTCCAAAACCCTGATTGCCCCCTTTTGGGAAAAAAAAAACCTGATTGCCCCTTCTTTAAATTGTTTTAAAACACGGTCGGATATATATCCCGGCCGGTATACCGCGTACCAGGATTGCATGCAAAATACGGAACATTTCAAGTCGGGACGTAGCATTGGGTAAACAAATCAGCAGATGAAGTACATAGATAAGTACGAATTAGCGGCGTCACGATGTATACGAACCTCAGTGCTTGCATGTGGGCAGGCGATAAAAATGCGGCAACAGAATGTCTTTTTTTGACATAGTAGCTAAAAAACACTGAACCCTAACTCCCTAAAAAATACTGAACCCCGACCCTGACTGCACCCAAACTATACTCAAATCCTGACCCTGATCTGCCGAAATCAGGTCAAAACCCTGACCCTACCTGCCCAAACTGAGCTCAAAACCCTGACCCACCCGGGCGGCACATACATAATACGTCACAAACAGGAGTACCCCCCCCCCCCCGGGTGTTTGCCCTCGCCTTTACTGGGCTAAAATATTTGTAGATTATTTCTTTATTAAAATCTCATTACCGGCTATGGGCCTTTGCTCATAGCCATATATGCCAAACCTTGTGTGGTTGTCTTTGCATTGCCCAGAAAACAGAGCTCAGTCTATGCAGCAATCAGGGGGTATAATCTATAGCTATTTCATGAAGAGGGAAGACATAAATTAAACGTTTTATCTGCCTGATCAATTCAGATGTCTCTGAATCAGAGGAGCTTTAGGCTTTTCAGATTAGAGAAATCGTTAATTCCACGTTAAATTGTCGTAACGGTGTCGGCGTTGATAATTCCCGTGCAACTCTTAATTAACATGTAATAACCTAGTCAGGCATGTGATTTTCCTATAATATTTACTTAATGCTATAGGCTATAATATCACAGTTCGGCCATTTACTGAAACGCCGGTGTTACAGTACCACAGTAATCGCTCGACCATAAAAGTTAGTGCCTAGGTACTTAAACTTACTGAGGTATCAATAATTTAATATAAGGGGCACTAGTTGTCTCTCGCAACATTTTCAGTCCTTAGTACGAGGCACTAGTTGTCGCAAAACATTTTCTGTCCTTAGTACGTTAGTACGAGGCACTAGTTGTCGCAAAACATGTTCAGTCCTTAGTACGTTAGTACGTTCGTACGAGGCACTAGTTGTCGCAAAACATTTTCATTCCTTAGTACGTTCGTACGAGGCACTAGTTCTCGCAAAACATTTTCATTCCTTAGCACGTTCGTACGAGGCACTAGTTCTCGCAAAACATTTTCTGTCCTTAGTACGTTAGTACGTTCGTACGAGGCACTAGTTGTCGCAAAACATGTTCAGTCCTTAGTACGTTAGTACGTTCGTACGAGGCACTAGTTCTCTCAAAACATTTTCGTTCCTTAGTACGTTAGTACGTTCGTACGAGGCACTACTTCTCGCAAAATATGTTATGTCCTTAGTACGTTCGTACGAGGCACTAGTTCTCGCAAAACATTTTATGTCCTTAGTACGTTCGTACGAGGCACTAGTTGTCGCAAAACATTTTCAGTCCTTAGTACGTTAGTACGTTCGTACGAGGCACTAGTTGTCGTAAAACATTTTCAGTCCTTAGTACGTTAGTACGTTTGTACGAGGCACTAGTTCTCGCAAAACATTTTCTGTCCTTAGTACGTTCGTACGAGGCACTAGTTGTCGCAAAACATTTTCTGTCCTTAGTACGTTAGTACGTTCGTACGAGGCACTAGTTGTCGCAAAACATTTTCAGTCCTTAGTACGTTAGTACGTTCGTACGAGGCACTAGTTCTCTCAAAACATTTTCATTCCTTAGTACGTTAGTACGTTCGTACGAGGCACTAGTTCTCGCAAAACATTTTCAGTCCTTAGTACGTTATTAGGTTCGTACGAGGCACTAGTTGTCGCATAACATTTTCATTCCTTAGTACGTTAGTACGTTCGTACGAGGCACTAGTTGTCGCAAAACATTTTCATTCCTTGGTACGTTAGTACGTTCGTACGAGGCACTAGTTCTACATACTCTTTATTTATACACGGAGTCTCATTCATCATGAAAATTACAAAGATGCTCTTCCAGAGAGCCGTGTGTTTAGTTCTAAGTTAATGATAACAATAATAATATTGACAAGATTAATAATAATTAGGTAATAAAAAATAAGAATATTCTATTTAAATATGTTGGCTTCTTAAATACTAAAAAATGATGCGGTAGAATTTAAAAAGAGGCTACAAGTATTTAGAAAACTGTTTAATACTTGTAGACTCTTGTGCTACTTTAGGTAGACTGTTCCATAGAGATGTCCCTCTGTATGAAAAACTCTTTTTTAGGGCTTCGGTGTTGGGTCTTGTAATGAAGAGACTATTCTGAGAACGGCGCAAACTATGCTGATGAATTGTGTTTGTTTTGGTAAATAAATCAGTTAGATATGGCGGAACTTGGTTATTCATGGTTTTGTACATAACGCTTCCCAATTGGCAGTGGTGTCGTTCTTCTAAGTCTTTCCAATTAAGCATGGCTAAGATGTCTTTTGATCTAACGTCATAATTAGAGCCTGTAATGATTCTAGCAGCTCTGTTTTGAAGTTTTTGAAGTTTCTGAGAAAGGCCTTTACCCAGACTTCCCCAGACAGTGCTACAATAATCACAATGTGAGACTATCAGTGAATTATAGATATAAATTAAAAGATTATAAGGCACGAATGGCATGAGTCTTCGTAAAATACCAAGTGCCTTGGCAATCTTTTTAGAAATGTTGTCAATATGAGTCTCCCATGTAAGAAACTCATCGACGTGAACACCGAGACACTATAAGATTTAACTCTATTGATTTGACTGCCATTTGTGCTTACGTTCGGATCATCAGGTATTGGGGCAAGTTTGGCGCGCGTTCCAAGAAACATGCATTTAGTTTTAGTAGTATTTAGACTTAATTTATTGCCGATAAGCCATTCTTGCACACTAATTAGATCATTATTCATAGCAGAGAGAAACTCCTCCTGATTGCTAGAGGCAAAAGTAAAGTTGGTGTCGTCTGCATACATACGGACATTAGACATTAAATCGCAATTTGGCAAGTCGTTAATATAAAGCAAAAAAAGGAATGGACCTAGAATAGCCCCTTGAGGAATTCCACAACTGACTATGTTTGGGTCAGACAGAGTGCCATTTACTAGTGTCCTTTGGATACGATCGGTAAGGTAGTTCGAGAACCAGGATAGGGTTTTAGTTTTTACTCCGTAGAGCTTCATTTTCGATAGTAGGATAGAGTGGTCAATAGTATCGAAGGCATTTTTTAGATCCAAAAATATGATAGCATTTGTAAGGCCATTATCAATATTTAAGAACCATTCATTTGTTAGGTCCAAGAGGGCAGTTACTGTGGAATGTAATGGTCTGAAGCCCGATTGGAGCTTATTTAACAGATTGTTTTCAACTAAGTATGTGTAAAACTGATTAAAAACGCCTCTTTCTAGAATCTTAACGACAACTGAAAGAACCGAAATGGGTCTATAGTTGTTAGGGATGGCTTTGGGTCCCTCTTTATGTATGGGATAGACTTTGGCTTTTTTCCAGTCTGACAAAACATTTTCATTCCTTAGTACGTTAGTACGTTCGTACGAGGCATTAGTTCTCGCAAAGCATTTTCTGTCCTTAGTACGTTAGTACGTTCGTACGAGGCACTAGTTCTCTCAAAACATTTTTAGTCCTTAGTACGTTAGTACGTTCGTACGAGGCACTAGTTGTCGCAAAACATTTTCATTCCTTAGTACGTTAGTACGTTCGTACGAGGCACTAGTTCTCTCAAAACATTTTTAGTCCTTAGTACGTTAGTACGTTCGTACGAGGCACTAGTTGTCGCAAAACATTTTCATTCCTTAGTACGTTAGTACGTTCGTACGAGGCACTAGTTGTCGCAAAACATTTTTAGTCCTTAGTACGTTAGTACGTTCGTACGAGGCACTAGTTCTCGCTAAACATTTTCTGTCCTTAGTACGTTAGTACGTTCGTACGAGGCTCTAGTTGTCGCAAAACATTTTCTGTCCTTAGTACGTTCGTACGAGGCACTAGTTGTCTCTCAAAACGTTTTCAGTCCTTCAGTGGTACGTTAGTAATTAGTCACGTTAGTACGAGGCACTAATGAGTTCTCTCAAAACATTTTCAGTCGTTAGTACGTTCGTACGAATCACTAGTTGTCTCAAAACATTTTCAGTCCTTTTCTCGTACGAGGCAGTACGAGACAGCAATCATTTATAAATGAGTTTCAAAGAGGATAGAAAAGGGAACCGGAGAAGATGGCCGGTAATACATAAATATATCTTAGTACACTTAGTACGCGTACTAAGCAAAAAAACAAGAAAAGTAGCTACTAGAACAGGCAACATATGGCCGCGTTCATTACTTATTGAGACTTCTGGTTATGGATTTCTGATATAATAGATTATACTGTAAACTGATGGGCCGCGTTCATTACTTATTAAGACTTCTGGTTATGGACTTCTGATATAATAGATTATACCGTAAACTGATGGGCCGCGTTCATTACTTATTGAGACTTCTGGTTATAGACTTCTGATATAATAGATTATACCGTAATCTGATGGGCCGCGTTCATTACTTATTGAGACTTCTGGTTATGGACTTCTGATATAATAGATTATACCGTAATCTGATGGGCCGCGTTCATTACTTATTGAGACTTCTGGTTATGGACTTCTGATATAATAGATTATACCGTAAACTTATGGGCCTCGTATATTACTTATTGAGACTTCTGGTTATAGACTTCTGATATAATAGATTATACCGTAATCTGATGGGCCGCGTTCATTACTTATTAAGACTTCTGGTTATAGACTTCTGATATAATAGATTATACCGTAAACTGATGGGCCGCGTTCATTACTTATTGAGACTTCTGGTTATAGACTTCTGATATAATAGATTATACCGTAATCTGATGGGCCGCATTCATTATTATGGAGACTTCTGGTTATGGACTTCTGATATAATAGATTATACCGTAAACTTATGGGCCGCGTTCATTACTTATTGAGACTTCTGGTTATAGACTTCTGATATAATAGATTATACCGTAATCTGATGGGCCGCGTTCATTACTTATTAAGACTTCTGGTTATAGACTTCTGATATAATAGATTATACCGTAAACTGATGGGCCGCGTTCATTACTTATTGAGACTTCTGGTTATAGACTTCTGATATAATAGATTATACCGTAATCTGATGGGCCGCGTTCATTACTTATTGAGAGTTCTGGTTATAGACTTCTGATATAATAGATTATACCGTAATCTGATGGGCCGCGTTCATTACTTATTAAGACTTCTGGTTATGGACTTCTGATATAATAGATTATACTGTAATCTGATGGGCCGCGTTCCATTACTTATTAAGACTTCTGGTTATGGATTTCTGATATAATAGATTATACCGTAATCTGATGGGCCGCGTTCATTACTTAACGAGACTTCTGGTTGTGGACTTCTGATATAATAGATTATACCGTAATCTGATGGGCCGCGTTCATTACTTATTGAGACTTCTGGTTATAGACTTCTCAAGCATGTTAAGGCCTGGTTCATTTAACGGAAAATAGATGTACGTTAAAAAATGTTTTCTAACAGAAATAACAGTTTAAACAAAAACTAATTACACTGTAATACTAATATCAACTTCCTTAAAAAATAATAATGGATGGTTGTCGTATCACGTGATCGATGACGTCATAATGATTGAAAATCGTTTAAGTGAAATGCGGCTGCGACGATAACATATGGATATAAAGTAACCGTGCTAAAACATTACTCCTCCCGCAGTGTTTCAGATCACGCTTAGAAAACATGACTATCATGTAAAGATAAGGAGATATTAAGGGTACAAAAAGTCACGTGACCTATTTTGCATATGTTCGCCTTAATTACTCGTTAACGAAACATTGTAGTCATCTTTTCTAAGTTGATTTAGGTAAAAGGCTTCAACCTTAACTAAACATATCCACTCATCATCCTAGCTGTTTTAAACTCGGAGCCGCGTTTTTGATTTACTGATTTCGTGTTCTAAGTCACGTGACAGACCACGTGACACGTTTGACTACACACAAACCACTTTAGGTAGTCAAGAATGGGGATACCTATTATCGTGAGAAACTTGGTGTACTTACCATACTCGGCTGTGCTGAAATAAGGACAACAGTTTTTACCCGAAATTTGACCCCTGAACCAGGCCTTAACATGCTTGAGAAAATTCTGATATAATAGATTATACCGTAAACTGATGGGCCGCGTTCTATTACTTATTGAGACTTCTGGTTATGGATTTCTGGTAACCGCTGATGAGCTGGTTATACCCAGGACGTCCCAGCCGCTTAAAGTTTATCACAGAACCTACAAAGAAAAAGCTAAATTCCGAGGTTACAAAAATATTATGCAATAACTCAGGAGATGGCATGCCTCAATTCTAACGCATTTGACAATTTCACTCACTCCAATACTATGACTGCATTTTACAAACAGCTCTGGTACAATTTAGACTGAGAGATAACGTCTACATGCAGGTCGGGTCAACTTGGTGGAGGTCCCAAACTGTACTCAGGCTTGCATACATTTACTGGGGGAGGGGGGTGGAGTGGATGTGCTATTCTGGACACAGTTTTTTTTTCCTCACCATTTATTGAGAAAAATTCAGAATTCTATACAGAAGAAGTGTTAACTACTTGTAAAGTATTGTAGGACTTAGTGGGTGTGACTGGGCGTTATTCTCAGACAAGAATTGGGCGAACTGGTGACGTGTACGATGTGATTTGTTATTTGCACGTGGCCAAATGCAAGGCGTGGGACAAAAGTCACGTGATCTGCATGCAAATGTCTTGGGGGTGGCAGCGAGGGTAAGCTTCCCGCTCTTTGTAAACTCATGTTTACCAACGAAAACATGCAAATCATGAGATACAATCGGATTCCCATCGATTCCCATACAAACACTGTATTTCGCGCCATGTTTGCACCCTTTTCAAAATGTCGGAATCCGATTGGAATCGTCGATCAGTTTGCTTTTTTTTACACCAGAGAGCGGGCTTCCTGTTGTATTCGATCTCATAATGCTCCACCGTGGAAGACTGGGTCCCAGTGCTGACCTCAATGCGGAGGAGGTAGGCTTGTAATGGCGGACGGAAAGCAGGAAAAAACACCTAAAAAATAACGAAAACTTGCACTCAATGTAGGTTGGATAGAGCTCTGAAAGTGTCCTGCATGAGTGAGAAAAAAACCAAACGGCAACATGGAGGACAACGCAGCGAAATTTGCGGTTGTATCATGGAAACACAAAGCAAAACAAAAGAAGAAAATAATGAAGGAAATTCAGTGAACGAGCAAAAAGATGAGGCGAAGAGTGAAAGAGATGAGAAACCACCAACTTCTATGGCAGAAGAGAGGTGAGAGATTGGATAGAGAAACCGAAACGTCATTCTATGGTGCTGTTTCATTTTGCATGATAACGTAAACGTTTGAACCTGGACTGTAGTACCGAGCAGTTTGATTTTGAATGAGTTGGGTGCACTTGTGCCAGTTGTGTTCGAGTTTGTTAATTGTTTGTTAGAAAGTTTGGATCGTCAGGGTTATCGCCAAAATGTTTATAAGAGAGTAAGCACTAAAGCAGTGTAACTGTCTCAGAAAAGAAAAAAATGTGTCTTTTAAGTATACCCTTTAGCTTGGTATTATAAATGAGTTATTTGTGTCCATGTAGTCTTGTAGAGGTGTTCCATGTTGATACAGAAAGCAATTATTAATAGTGAATTAAACCGAAATTAAGCATCTTAGTATTAAGTATATGCACTTCATGCCTGAATTTGTAAGCATCGACTTCAGAATTCACGATTTTTTCCTCGTTTGGTGGATATATAAGTGACTTTATTTAAGCTTTGCAGCTAATTGGGGACACTAGTCCAACGGTTTTACGTCCTTATCCGAGAAGACCTGAAGGTCTAACCGTTTACTGTATTATGTAAAGGCAGCACCTTCTATTCAGTTATTTTAAGACCCTGAGTGTTGGTCCCACTCGACAGACCGGAGCTTAACCACTGAGCTAACCGGGAGGCGGTATAACATACTCATCAAGTGCCCAGACTTGTAAGCTGTAATACTTTATTTATTTCTGTATCAAGGTTAAAAGTTGGTGGGATCCAGTAAACTAGACAATTTAAAGTGTGTATTTATAACCCCCAAAAAATATTTTTGTACATCGATTCTGTATAGCACCCTGACTAAGAATTTGAAAAAATAAAAGTGAAAAACTAAACTTTGGCGATTTTAGTGCCGTCCGTTTTGGGCCTCCTGTTTCCAGCTGGAAGTCAGCACGAGTCTTGGTGAGGGCCTGGAGTTGTGATGTCAATCGGGTGTCATTTTACTACAACTACCAGAATCCTTTGCACGGTTTCTTTTGTTCCTCTAATTTAGACCATTGTCTTGCTATTTGCAATCTGAAAAAGAATTCAAAAAGGTAAAATGTCCTATTATAGTCTAATCAGAATGAAATAAACTCCATCACAAGAAAAAGCACATCGAAATTAGTAAATTTACCAAATTTGGTGATATTTCATTGGATATAAATTTACCATGTGGTGAGCTTTCAAGAGTTGCACAAATAAGAGATGTTTGTATGGAATTGGAAGGACACCTTACTACATACACATCACAGGTCACTAGTCTCCAGGCCCCCAAATGGAATTGAAAACTGACGGCCATATGTTCTGGTTCTCAACTTTGAAAGGCCGTAAAAAAATTACAGTTCAGGTTTAGGCATTTTTGCTTTAACTCATTCGGGTCCATACAACGAAAAATAGGTTGTACGAGACCTACCGGAAAAAATTTCTAGCATGGTAGCGTTACATCCAATTGCTTTCAAACTCGCTGACTATATCCTAGGCCAATCACACAGCACGTTTTATCGAATTCGATCTAACCAAACTTCTGATTGGTTAATTTTAGTTTCATACATGTAGTATTTTGAGTTTCAAAAATCTGAGATTCTGAGTATGGCGGTCGAGACGCGAGGAGATCCGACGGCTTCTAAAACGTACAATTTGGCTGCAGTTTTGGCCTAGCAACTCGACCAGAAAAGCAGTGTGATGAACTGGATGGCAGTATTAGAGGTATATAGAGTGTTTTGGAGTCGTAAATTGACTGTCAGCTACATAATTTCAGCGAAGACTTCTCACAGGTGAGTATTCATGGCTACAATTTAGACTTGTTTGGTGGCTCGAAAGGCATTGAAATGATGTTAGACCTGTTTGAAACCTTTCTTATTGGCTCAAGAACATGTCTCGACATATCATTGAGAACATATCTGGGTGATAGAATTGTTTTCTTGGTCAGGGCAAACATTTTCAATCCGATATTTTACCCCTGGCCATATTTATGTGAATATGTATTACACAACAAAATTAAATCCAAAACAACCCATTTTTTCCTGAAGACCCGAATGAGTTCTAAAGGATAGTTTAAAGTTTAAATAAAAAATAATAATGTTTGGGGTTATACACGTACTAGGCACTTTAAGCTATTTTCATTGTGAAGTGTGAACATATTATACCATTCTTATATAAATTACATTGGCTGCCTGTAGAAAAGCATATCATTTTTAAGATCTTTTTACTTACATTTAAGGGCGCTTTCCATTTACGCAAACCAACTGGTCTGATGGGCCAGTTCTTAAATGGAACGCGTCAGTTCTAGGAACTGACTGGACCAGTTTTCAGAACTAACACTTTCCATTTAGGAACTGGCCGATCAGACCAGTCAGTTCGCGTAAATGGAAAGTGCCCTTAGTCTTTGCATAGCTTAATGGTTCTGCCATATATTTCTGATATAGTTAAACATTATGTTTCTAGAGGCTCCTGGCCTCTAAATACATCCCTGTACTGCATGTACATATATACATGTACTGTAGGTTACTGACTGGATGTGAATTTCAGGTATGATGATCTTGGTTAAGCTCTTTAGTCTTCTGTGTATATTAGCATGTTCCAAGGTGAGGTCCTTGCACATGCATGTGGTTGAAAATCTCATTAACAGCTACAAATGATGTTTATATAGACAGGGACAGCTAATTGCCAAGGAAGATGGTGAGCAGACAGGTGAAAACAGTGAAGAAAAGGTAGATACCAGTTGTTGTATTCATGCACAACATACAATGTATGTGCATGCTCTTTAATTTGTGCTCTGTACATTCTAATTATAATAATGGCCATATTTACATACATGTATATACATGTAGCACCATATCACCACAGTCTCATGGCACTTTACATATTACTGACATATTGTCAGTGGATTTTTCAGACTGCTTATGGCACTAATATGTGCCACACAGTTTACAATGTTGAGTGTGTGGTTAGTACAATGGCCAGGCTGCTGTATCGTGTGACAATCCCCTGCTCTTTTTTGAGTAGTACAACACTCTGGTTCTTTCGTGAACATCCCCTTCAAATACTGATTAGAAGTAGAAGGAGACAAGGCCAACAGCTTATGTATGTCCCTGCCCAAAACTATAAACTGTATGGCTAAACTGTATGGTTAAATCTTATTTTAGCCAACTGATGAGCAGCGTATTGAAGAGGAAAAGAAAAAGGAAGAAGAAAGGAAGAGAGAGATTGAAGAAGTGGTAAGAAAAAAACTGTGCGTCACAGTCGTATAATAATGTGTTGTTCTTTTTACATTATTAATTGTCTATCCTTCCACATTACAATGTACATGTATTAATGTTAGATGTACAGTCCCTGTCAAAAGTTTTTCACACCGTACGAACCACATGCGGTAGAATGTGGCACATGCCACATGTGTTTACCACTTTCGGTAAAATGAATGTGGCGAAATGTGGCGAAGCGAAATCAGTGGCTCTACCACTTTCGGTAAAACGAAATCGGTGGCTCTACCACTTTCAGTAAAATGAAAGTGGTGACTCAACCACCTTTGGTAATTAAAATGAATTCGGTATCTCAACTAGCTCAAGCAATGTAACGAGGTACATTGTGTACATGTCTATGTAAATGTGGCGCTACGTAACGTTCGCAATTCAAGTATACATGTAGGAGTCGCAAAGTTTGTAGTGAACATGTAGTTTCTGCTTCCATTTGATTTCATTGACGTTTGAGTAAATAAAAAAGAAGTGAAATAATTAAAAGTCAGATTACCTGTATTTACATTAAATAATCTTCATGTCAGTGCCCGTTCGCATTTGTCGGTGATGCTTTGAAAAGCTACACTTTAAAATCAACCTGAACGCGTTAGGTTTTCCTTCATTTAATTCTCTTAACAGAGTAGGGAGATCACGTTTTCCAGCTGTAGCAGAAAGTATTAAAAATCAAACCTTTTTGCGGGTGTTTAAAACTCTGAAGATACCACTCCGGCCAATCCAAACTGTGTACTAATTTGTCACGCTTGAAGAGGTTGACCAATGAGAAGAATCAATTCCCATGCTAATTAGTATCCACAAGCAAGTCATAGACGATTAAAACAAGCTTGCGCATATGTAAAATTTATTCAAACTATATTGAATCGAAGTAAAGTAAAATTATAAAGAAGCAAACATATTCAACATCTCGATCTGATAAGTGACACACTGTTTATGATAACAAGTCAGCTGGGATTCAAGTTGAGATTTACGTTGTTTGATTTGATTTTATAGAAGCGGGAATACGTCTCAAAATTGTGTATGATGTAGCTTGTTCACAGCGGCGGATTAGTCGTGAAGTAAAACCAAACATTTGGTAAGAATTTTTTTTTTAACAATTAACCCTTGGAAGTTTTATTAAAAGTCCTATAAATGCTCGGATAGGTTTCAAAGTTCCATAAACAATCAGATCAATTGTTTTAATGTTCGGCGAGAGTTGACCGTAATATGCTAATCACCACTTTTTTTTGTTGACAATATTTACGTGCATTTGCCAATGCGCGGGGACCTTCAAAGATTTTTTGTAAGACTATTGAATGTATTAAGCGCATTTAATTCTAAAGGAATTCCACTTTACCAGAAGAAGGTTTTCGGTATAAAGAGTCGGCTGCAAAATGACAGGTCTGTCAAATTGTTGCACGTGCAGTCAGCCAGGCGTGAACGTGTCAGTGGTAAGGGAAGCGTCACATATTGATTTTTCCACGAGAATCGTCCAGTGAAGTTTCTTTTTCAACCCCCCCCCCCCCCCCAAGAAACGTCAGAGCGATATAATGTAGCCTTATGACATAGATATATAGTCCCAACTTCAGTACTACCTGGCATCAACCGATAAGTGACATAACTCAGGGGGGTAGTGTTGAGTCAGGTGAGGAAAGCTGTAGAATAAAGATCTTTGTCTATTCAATTATTCTTTTGTTAATATATTCGACAACAGAACATTAGTTTTATTGCAAGTAAAAGGTTTTGATGTGTTGGCTCTTCGTTGTTTCTCGAATAAAAAGATTATTTTAACGAAAAGCCCGAGGGACCCTGGCCGTGTGCTAAAAACGTAATAACTACATGTAAATCATGGGATATGACTTGACAATGCGGCCTTCGGCACCTTCCTTCGGTGAGACTTCGCGGAAGAATAATCGGTGAGAATTTTGTCCTGCTTTGCTTTCATGTTTGTGCTCTTGTCAAACTTACATTTGCATACACAGCCTTAGAATATCTACGGTCAAGAGACGCAAAGCTCAGCACACTAAAATCTTTTAGAGCTGTTTTGAACCTGTTTTGAGTCTTGTGTCTCTCCAGTCACTGTTGTATTGCCAGGCGTAATAGAAAACTTGAAAAGCTTATAAAGAAATACAAAGAAACATAAAGGAATATAAGGTAATATATAAAAAACTGTTTTCAAACTCTGTGAACGAGACAAGGTATTGCTGAACCATAAGCTGACATTCAAGTGAAGTGATCGAACTGACGAAGGTACGTGTCCAAACCGAACAATATGGGAAATGTCTTCTGCACTATTGGTGGGGTGCAACCCATCCCCAGAGATTCAAATAACAAAGACGTGGTCGCCATGTTGGATAAACTAACAAGAGAAGCTAACGAGAAATCCTTTGAAAAAGGGAACCAAGATGGCGGCGATGACGTACAGTACTGTTCGAAAAGATTGCAACGAGGTGAAGTGAAATATCACTTAAAAAGTGATATTTCACCTGAAAAGTGAAATTTCACTTTTATGTGAAGTTTTAAGGTGAAATTTCACTTTCTACAAAAGTGATATTTCACCTAAGTGATATTTCACTTCACGTCACCAAAAGTGATATTTCACGTCACCAAAAGTGATATTTCACGTCACCAAAAGTGATATTTCACGTCACCAAAGTGATATTTCACATCACCAAAAGTGATATTTCACGTCACCAAAAGTGATATTTCACGTCACCAAAAAGTGATATTTCACTTTTTCGAACTGGACCTTTCACCGTCGTTATTATTCCTGTTCAAGCATGATGAGTTGTCAGTTTCTTACTCAACAGCGCGTTCGCGTTCTTATTAACTAACAAAGCCAACTGCTTCAAAATAAACATTCTTAAAACACGGCCTGCTAACAATCTTCGGTTAACTTTTATTCCTGTTCACACTTCATGTCTTGTCAGTTTCTTACTCAACACCGCCGTTCGCGTTCTTATTAACTAACGAAGCCAACTGTTTCAAAATAAACATTCTTAAAACACGGCCCGCTACCAATCTTCGGTTAACTTTTATTCCTGTTCAAGCGTGATGAGTTGTCAGTTTCTTACTCAACACCGCCGTTCACGTTCTTATTAACTAACGAAGCCAACTGCTTCAAAATAAACATTCTTAAAACATGGCCCGCTAACAATCTTCGGTTAACTTTTATTCCTGTTCAGGCTTCGTTAGTTAATAAGAACGCGAATGGCGGTGTTGAGTAAGAAACTGACAAGAAATATCACTTTTGTTGACGTGAAATATCTCTTTTATTGACGTGAAATATCACTTCTTCAAAAGTGAAATTTCACTTCCCTTAGTGAAGTGATATTTCACTTAAAAGTGAAATATCCCCGTGGATATATCCCCAATTCTCGTTGCAATCTTTTCGAACAGTACTGTAACGTGCACCCCAGCAATAGGAAATATGTAGGGCTGTTATTGGAATGCATTCGATGTATTTAAGACCTAGAGAGTATCGTGAATGTTTTAAGTGCAAGTTTTGGAGTACTATGTTGTTATTGTTTTACATACGATTGAAGGTGAATAACTGCAGCTCTTCTCAAAGTGGACTTGAATCGAAATGAACTAAGATTTTTCACTGTGAAACCGAGGTAGTATCGTCGTGTACCGTTTAACCAACTGCGTCATAAAATTCCCTTCGTTACCCACGTTCGCTATGAATAATTTGAGACTCAGAAATTTTATAATCGACACTTTTAAATTTTAGAACGATTATAAGTTATCCTCAGTATAAAAAATATATACCTCCTGAACCAGGATTCGAACTCGGGCCGGTTAAGAATCAATGCAATGGCTTACCCACCACCAACACTAACCCTACCCATTAGACCACGGGAGAATTCGCTGATTGCAGTCGTTTTTTTACCAGATTTATATCAACTTCATTAGCATGTTCATAAAATATTCTATTACAGTATAATATATACTATAATAGCGGTACGACAACCCTCCAAACGCACGAGGTGTGATTCCCCATGGATCTCAGCGGTACACGACGATACTACCGAAACCAACATATGAAATCTCTCAACCTCACATAAACCGACAAAACTTTGCAGCGAAAGTCCGTGCAAGAGCCGCTTAATCGGAATATTCATTGTTTATTTCTAGTAAATAAGTTGATCGTTAAACAGACAAACGGCCCGGGCAACCCATCGAAGTGTGAATAAAGTTTGAAGTAAACATGCCAGTGAGCCTTTGAAAACTTTAGTTTTAATAGTAGCTGATCGTTAACAGAGTGAAATACCATGCGAGCAGAGCCTTATTTTCTTTGGTTTTCTAATCTCCTTCCACGGAGAGCAAAGTGGAAGGAGATGAGAAAACCGAAGAAAATATGGCTCTGCTCGCAAGGAAACAGAGAAACAACACTTTGCCGTAAAGGGAAACGCATTGAAGTGTTAATACCGTGAATAAAGTTTGAAGTAAACAGGCCAGCGAGGGAAAGGGAAACACATCGAAGGCAAGGAGTACTCTGTAGCAATTAAATAATAGAAGTTAACGGGTAGGCTTGTGAATCAAAAATAGATGGAGAGGAGTGACCAATAGAAATTAAATAATCGAAGTGGACAGGTAGGCTAGATTGAATCAAAAATATAACAAGAGGGATAGACCAATTGTATTTCCAAACTCAATGGGGTGTGGCCTTATAATAATTAAATAATACAACAGGAGGGGTACCCTATAATAAAATTAAACAAGGGGAGGTTACCAAAATTTATATTCTCAAAAAAATATAATAATGGTCGCCGATGTTCGCATTGCGGACCTATTTCTTTATAATTGAATCATCAAAACCACGGGCTCAATTTATGTTGGTTGAAACCGCTGATCGAAGTTATTGAAGGCGTAGAAAACTGCTTAGCGGCCTAGGGGGACGTTGGAATGCCGCAGGCAATTACATTAATTAATAAGGACCTGATTAAATATGCAAGGCATGAGGTTACTTAATTATGCATATGTTATGTTACTGAAAACTATTGATTTTTCCACGGAGAAACGTCACAAGTCAAAAACCCCCACCCCTAAACTTCGCTGGACGTTTCTCGTGGAAAAATTGATATGTGACGCTTCCCTAAAATCTAGAGATTTAATGTTTGTAGTGATTTCGGTCAATTTAACCACGCAGAGATCCATCGTAAATGTGGAACTCCAGAAGCTAAAGTTGTTATTTTTGTTTATTGCTTAATGGCGGGGCCCACTTAAAAGTTTACCGCTTTGGATTCTTAATTATGAGCAAGGTGGCAGTTGTTTGTAAATTTGTGGTGCAAGTTTTACCTGGTTTTACAAATGTTAATTCTTCCCATATTTAATACACTAGTTCCATTTTTCTGAAGGACATACATGTATTATCAGTAAGGTTATCACAGAAATAAGGAAGGAGAGAAATGGCCTCACCACTTCAAGTTTATCGGCTTTTCTCGGTACAAATTACGATCCCAACCAAAAAAATGTTCGATGTTCACACCAGGATGCCGACCCGTAACAATTTGGAGTCAGAGCTTTTTGTTTAAAGAAAGGCAAAACGAGATATTGTTTTAAGAAACAGCAATATCGTATTAACAAACTGTATTAATTATATCCAAATCTGAACTTAAGCAATTGTGGTTTTAACAGTTTTCACGACGTGAAAAAATCACTTGTCGCAAGCAGTGAACTAAGTAACAACTTGTACACTGTCTCGACCTGCAACGATTCGGTAGGCTCGGTTTCAGCCGTTGGGGTGTTGTTTCTCCAAAGCCTCCCCCCCCCCCACTAACGGCTGGGCGCGCGGTCAACACACCGTGTCCGTGACATTAGCGAATTAAAATCCAATATTATTCAATTTGCGTGTTTTGACAAGAAAAGCCGTTTTCCTTTCACGACTGTAGTGTAGGCTCTAAACTTTCAAAACACACTGGAACTCAGTAAACTAAAACTCCAAGTGTGAAATGAATTATCATGAACAAACACCATTTAATTTTTTTGAGAAACTAGCCTGAATTATTTGTTACTCTGTAATATAATAGTGCCGCTCAAGACACCACGCTGACAGCAATTAAAAGCCGAGTTCAGATATTATCTCGGAACTATTCTGAGCTAGAGTCGAGTATCCCGCTCAGTACTTGTGTAGAGTTTTGGAGACTTTAAAAAATACATAGGACTTAAAGAATTGTAAAACTTGTTTGAATGCAGCGATTTTCAAGTGAATTGTGATCGCAGAGTTAAACGCGTAAACGTGGCCTGAGTCAGACGTGATTTCCTCTCTTATAACTCTTTTAATATGGAGTCGTCCATCTTTTCTTCTCCGATAAAGGCAGCACTAATTTTCTTTGAAGTAAGAATGGCTACCTGGTCTTGCATAGGCAAAGAAATGACTGACTGATTACGGGTTTCGTGACCTTCGAGCTTGGTACAAGTGACGGTTTCCCAAGTGCGTACTGACACAGTGTCTTCACCCAAAACTAACTCTCTTACTGCTTCCTTGTGTGAATCCTTGAATTATTCAAAAGTAAACTTTTCCAAAGAAAATTTAAACACTTTTTGGAACAGCGATTCAAAGCTTCTGGTCCGGCTTTGAAAAGTTTACAATATAAATTATGCAAATACATTCAGCGACAGGATTTGAGTGGCAAGTTTTACATTGGCTAAAAACCGACAATGCCTCAGCTCGCGCGCCCAGCCGTGAGTGGGGAGAGGATCGCGGGCTCACCGAAACCCCCACGGCTGGAATTCGGTGACTCTACCACTTTCGGTAAATGAAATAGGTGACTCTACCACCTTCGGTAAAACGAAATCGGTGACTCTACCACTAAATCAGTAAAACGAAATCGGTGACTCTACCACCTTCGGTAAAACAAATTCGGTGTTAAAACGTATGGAGTTCACCGAACGAAAATTAGCACATGTGGTTACCAAATCTTCGTTTTACTGAACCACGTTCGGTACCGCATACAGTTGAAAAACTTTTGAGAGGGACTGTTAGTAGTATTCTTTTATTTATAATCTGTATAATTTATGCTATGTTACTTAATGTTATTAGAAATGATTCATAATAATTTTTATACAGTTCTAATTTTAGTAACAAGAACATATAAATTTCTAAACAAAACAGCAACAAGCTATAAATGAAGCCCAGGAGCAAGTTACTACCAAGCTAGCAATCAGAGAAAAGAACTTGTCCACCACAGGTAAAGCCAAATAATATGTTTTCAGTTACCTGGCTGAGATTTCCCTACTAACCCTACACCATCAGAATTTCAGCTACATGTACAAATTTAATTGTTATAATTAGAGAATTGCTATAAAATTATTAATTTAGATGGTTTACCTTGAAATCCGTTAAAAAAATAAAGGCCAACCAGTGCAAAAAGTTAGTACCTACATGTACCAGGAAGGATGTATGGGGTTGTTAATTATTAACAAGTCAGAAGAGCGAAGACGTGAAGCTGCCGATGCAGCAGATTATTAAGAGCTGATGCACATTAATTTTGGTGATACATGTATGTAGGAAAAATCTCTCAGTGACTGCAAAAGTGTCATGAAGTGTAATGTAATGTAATGTAAGTGCATGTAATGTACAAGATATATTTGCAAGAGCCAATCAGAACACAAATTGAGTTTGATGTCCCTGACCACAATGCCACTGTATGACAGAAGCCAGAGATCGAAGGAAGGAATCCTACTGTATTTGTAGAAATTGGTTACTAGTATTCTATTTAATTTTTAACTCATGGATGTGCACAAGCTGATCGAGGAGCGAGTTATCAGGATGGTTGGGGAAATTGTGTCACTCACTCACTGACTAAGATGTTAGCAGAATGGAATGCTTGGAATGCAAATTGATAAGATAATAGTAATCAATATTTTATTTAATTAATATTGTTAAAGATCAGTGTGGAATATTAATTGCCCTTGGAATTGATGTTGCTCAAGTCCTCATTACCGGTTCCCTTCTTGCAACTACAGTAACTGTAAAGTTACTGCTACCATATTTATAGGTGAAGGAGCAGTTGTGTAACCATGTAGGTGATCTGTGTGCTCATCCATGTGGGTGATCCATGTGCTCATCCATGTAGGAGATGTGTGTGCGCTCATGCGCTGATAGTGATGTAACCTTGTACATTTTCGTGCCTAACTCACTTAATATTTTATATTAATAGTCAGGGCTTGTGTTTCGGTGCAAGGTCGCAAGAATTTGCACATTAATTTTGAAAATATCTCCCGAATCTCACAGGCCGGGGAGCCAAGTCTCCCCTCTTTTCACCCTTCGTCTCCCCCTTCTCTTAATCTCAAAACGATTTTTGCAATTTTAATGTACATGTAATTACTTACAAGTGTGCATTTTTCTGGTCGCCATTTTGGATTTTCCTCTCCACTTTTGAGACTGGACAGTAGTGGTTAGAGGGGGGATCAATTTTTGATGAACCACATGGTGAACAGTGCAGCCCTGTGGCCATTAGCCCTGTGGAAACACACAACATTGACAGTTTGAAGGGATGCAAAAAGGCTCTCCTCTCATTCCAAGAGGAGGCTGCAATTGTCTCCCCCTGAAAATGGATTTTCTCCCCCATTTTTAGGAAAAGGGGGAGACATGCTCCCCGAATCTTAAAGTGAAAAGCAAGCACTGATTAGTGGTGGTGTTGTAATGATGACAGGGTTCAAAATTCGCACAAGCAAACTGGCAAAATGCGAGTTGATTTACCAATTTGCTGGTAGAAAATAAACGAACTGGCATTTTCTCCCCCATATTTAGGAAAAGGGGGAGACATGCTCCCTGAATCTTAAAGTGAAAAGCAAGCACTGATTAGTGGTGGTGTTGTTGTAACGATGACAGGGTTCAAAATTCGCACAAGCAAACTGGCAAAATGCGAGTTGATTTGCTGGTAGAAAATAAACAAACTGGCATTTTTATGCTTGTATTAGCACCAGGCACGTTAATTTTAGCTTGTTGATGAGTGCTTTTGCTTATAGGTTACAAACCCGCAAGCAACTTTTCGCTTGTTCCTTTGAAAATGAATTTTGAACCCTGGATGATGTTATCGGTCACATGGTTTTTTTCAGGCTACACAGGTTATCACAACTGTTACAGCAAAAATAACTTAAACTTTGAACATTTCCACATGACTTTGTTTACTCTTGAGAACACACTAAAGTACACTTTACATTCCACAAGTTCACCATTGCAGCACTATGTTTTGTTTTTGAACTGTATATAATTTAGATTTTAAGGACACAAGCGAACTAGCGTGTTAAAAATAGAGCGAAAGTTGCTCCAAACCGAACCAAGCATGCCTAATACAAGAAAAACAAACAAGCAGACAATGAAAATAAAAACAATTATTGAAAACGTGCGGATAGTGATGGATTTGTTAAGATTTATTTGCACATGTGCACAACTAACAAAATCACACTTGGCAGAACAACAGCAATAAATTGTGTACGAGTTGTGTGAGTGAAAACAGTTTTTTAGAGTCATACATGTAGCTGACCTAAAAAGAAAGTCCGGAGATGTGCACTTATAAATTCAGTCACCTCTGATTTTATATTTAGAAGAAAACTTCTATCGAAGAACGAAGTGATATCTATAAAAAGCAATGAAAGAGAATCTCTGAGTTAGACTGACTTGAAGCCCTTGGTTTTATAAGGATTGACTAGGGAGGGTCTTTATACAACTTTTCACAAAGGAAAAGGCCTCGACCATGAAGTTTTACATACATTTTGTAGGGCCACATTCGTAGAGTGAAAAGTTGTATAAAGACCCTATCGTTTTATAGGGTATAAAGGAGCATGTACATGTCTTTTGAGTGATTTGCTCCTTCTGATTGGACAAAATGCTTATTAATTATTCATGAGTTATTGAATGCAATTTAATATTACAAGCAGAGTTAAAAACCATATCAGAGTTTACACCAAGCAAAAGTATTACTTACATTATTTTATTAGAAGTAGATCGGGACAGATTTTTACAATACTAAATTGTTAATGTGTCAAATTATGTGAACAAAAACATGAGTGGACTGTACACAATTTATTGATAAAATAATAAATTATTTTTACTAAAATAGGTGCTTGCAAGCAAGCACACAGTTTACTATGAAATTCCATGAAGTACAAGCAGTAACAAAAATAATAATGTCTTCTGAAGTCTGTACTAAATGTTATTTAATTGTGTATTTCCCCTCCACCTTATTAGGTTGTACCATTCAGCTAATAATACTGTACATGTAAACTATGAGAACAAAATGAAATTAGGCAATTAGTACGGGCAGAAAGTTGATTCTACATTTTGTAAATGGCCCAAGCAAAACCCTAACCCTAACCACTCCAGGTTTTAGGGCTAATTTGTGGCTAGAGCAGTTTACAGTCAGGTAAACAACGAGTTCTCACTTTCCTATAGGGCTATACGGGTAACAAACACTAGCCGAAATGTGATTGATCAATATACATGTAACCTAATTCAAACAGAAACAGCCTGCGCTGTACATTTGTAGCTAGCCCCTAAAACCAACCCTAACCACTCTGTAAACAAGTTCTCAGCTAAACAGGCAAGGAGTTGTCACTAACACCAGCCCCAATTTGAAACTTTTACCCAGGCCAGTTAAAAATATCTACTAGTTAGAAAATTAACCTAGTTAGAAAAAAAATACTTGAAAAAAGTACCTGCAACACATTATGTATTTTTTTATTGAAAATTACCAAGTACATGAATCCGTTTAGAATTTTGGTGTAAATAATTAACTCAAATTATTTCCTTTTTTAAGGACATCAAAGTGACAGTTCCACCAAAGGGCTAGACTCCTCTGTCAAGAAAAACTCCTCATTTACTAAGAAGCTGGTAAAGGAAGCTTTGAAGTCTTTGTTATATAAAATTATATTATATTTATTTAATTGTTATTAATATTATTGTTCAGTGCACAAAGTGTGTATTAAAGTTTAATTGTGTGTAATTTACTGATAAGCTTGACTATGTTACCTTGCTATTTTCTTTAGCGTTCCATGACAGAGCAGCAGCGGGATTCCCTTACAAGTGAATTCAGTGGATTAAACTTATCACGATACATCCAAGAAGCTGTGAGTGTTAGATATTTTATCATAATTATGAGCTAGTGTACCGCATTATGTTAAAAAAACTTATTGGTCTGGCTGGATGAGAAAATTTGGCTGTCTGTAAATGTGCACGGACTGAGTACTGTACTGAGGTCCATACAGTACATGTACACTACTGACAGAAAGTTATGAAAGCGAATTTCGACGAAATTCATTGAATTTCGAAGAAATACTTCGAAGTTTAAGAGTTTCCGAAATTTCAAAGAAATTTCGATTTGCCTTTTGTCTTTAACTTCGAAATTTCGTTCCACTCTTTCGAACATTTTGGCGAAATTTCGAGCGAAATTTCGATTCGAAATGTTGAATCGAAATTACGATGGATCGAATTTTCGAATCGATTGTACAGCAAGATGTGAAACTTCGCAATCCTCATTGCTCATTAACGATAAAGGCAGCCTTACTAAATGTACATCTGATAACCAAACTTTCCGTGAGTTACATGTAAGTGAATAATACATCTCAGTAACGAGCAATCGAATTCCAGCGAACTTTTCAAACTGTTCGAACTTTTCAAGCAATCCGTTCGAACGATGCACTCAATCTGTTACTCAATCAAAGCCTCTGGAGCTTTCACGAAGGACTATTAAAAAACTAAAAACGTTCTAACGGTGATCTTGACATTTGTGCATTCTGTCACCAAAATACAGGATTGCGTTACGAAACAGTCCTTCCCAGCGCTGGTTTGGTGTTTTTTAGCTCATCTGATAAACTTTAGCTTCAGTCTGTAGTTTCAACTCAGATCTGACAATCCTTCAGAAATTTTGTTGAAGTAATTGTGTATGTTTTCAATTGAAGAAGCCAGCTTTTTGGAGATAGAAGGATTCTCTGTTGACATGTGCTTTGACCCGTGGAGACTAAACTGTCTGGTTTTTCACACAACAAGAGCCCATCTGGGCTTTCACTCGGGCCACATGAGATTGAAGATGAAATACACTTTCATTTGAAATCCTCTTAGTATCAAGTCGTGCTTTAATTCGCCAGTGAGAACGTCAAAAAAACAGACTGGTCTATTAATGCGTAAAATGCTTTGAGTCCACGGCACTCTTGTATTTGCATTGATTTTGCTTTGTTTACACGTTTACCATATCGCAGCGAATTGTACAGTTCCACTAAGAAATTTCGAGCGGAGTTATTCGAAATTTCAATACGAATTTTCGAACCATTCGAATTTTAATTCGAAACTTCGAAATGCTGTGCGAAATTTCGAGGTAAATTCGTTTCTTGCGTATCGAAATATCTCCGAACATTTGTACGAAATTTCGAATATAACAAAGAGCGAATTTCGGCGAAATTCGCTTTCATTACTTTCTGTCAGTAGTGTATGTCATCACATCCAGCCTGGCACCCACTCAGTCAATAAGTACCATATACTGTACGAGACATTGTACCACATGTATTTGTCTATGATCATTGTATGGGTACAATTCTACAGTAGTAGTAATTTATTATTGTCATAATCTACTGTCTAGGTTTTCTTCTGATAATTTTTTTTTTTAACAGGTTGTTGCAATTGTTGAATGTTTTGGTAAGCTAAAGGTAAGTTTGACATGTACAAAATTCTAATTTTAAGTTGTTTGTGTGCATACATGTATAACTCTGCAATGAACAGGTTGCATTGTTCTCTCAAAAGTCATAACTTCAAGACGTGTAGATTTGTTAACATTATTTTTTAAATTTGTTTTCAGCAAGCAGATGTTAGCTGTGTAGCACACATCTGTAGCCTTTTTCATCAAAGGTATACAGACTTTTCTGAATTGCTGCGAAAAGAATTTATCAAGGTCTTTGAGAATTACAGTGGCAGAGATGAAGAGCGTGCATCTAACGTGGCTCGTTACAGAGTGACCTTAAGACTGTTAGGTGAGCTCGTTGTCAGTGGAGTATTCCATAACCTGAGTGACAGCATCAAGATGATTGGTGGTATCCTGAGCAATATAGCAAACTGCGACAAGGAAAGTCACATCTATGTCCAAGTCATCATAAGTTTTGCTCGTCACTGTGGTGAGGATTTTGCTGGAGTGTTGCCACGACGACAGAGAGCATTTGTAGAGAAGCACAATGTTAGCTGGCCAAGTAGTGGGGTTATACCACAAGAGGTACAAACTACCTTTCACCAGCTGCTCCAGAATTACTACAAATCATTGGCAAAGCACTTGATGAGACTTCACAAGGATTTGCAGAACAGAGAGAGACAGAACAGGCATATTCTTATGGTATGAGACATTATGCTGCATGTTCATGTACTGCTCTGTTTCTCTTGGCTATACAAAGGTTTAATATATTCCAGCCCTGTATAGTCATATACATGTACATGTATTTATGTCATAATTCAAATTTTATATCAGTTAAATTTTTATTTTGGACTTGGAATTTGTTGTGGAATTACTAAAAATAAATTCACCCCTCCCCCCTCTGTTTTCCCTTATTGTTTTCTCATCCTTCCCCTATCTTACAGTGTTACATACCAAATTTGCAGTCGTTAGGTTGTCGGTAGGATGTTGGTAGATTGTTGGTAGGCTGTCGTCAGGTTGTCGGTAGGCTGTTGGTAGGCTGTCGGCAGGTTGTTGGTAGGTTGTGGGTAGGTTGTTGGCAGGTTGTTGGTAGATTGTGGGTAGGTTGTTTGCAGGTTGCTTGTAGATTGTGGGTAGGTTGTTGGCAGATTGTTGGTGCAAAACCTGTTGGCAGGTTGTTTTGTACATTTAGATTGTCGGCCGATTTCATGTGGTTGTTGGTGGAGTTTACATAGTTGTCAGTAGGTTGTTGGCGTGTTGTCAGCCAACAATCTACCGACAACCTACCGACAACAACTTTCATACGTGATTGTTCACTATTACCATATGCATGTACCTGTATAACCAATTATATTAATTATCAAATTTATTTTGCCTTCACTTTCCTTGCTGGTACTTGAATCGGCAACCATCGGATACGTTGACCAGAGCCTTATAATCACTGTGCCATAGAGGTGATTTCCCTAGACTGCGTTCAAAAAATAATTTCCCTAGTTCAAAAAATATAGACATGTATATGTTTAAAATTTGAACTACAACTTATATACCAAGTAAAATAAATTCACAAGTGGGATATTCATGGATACAATGAGAATTAAAGTATTATACAATCATAAGTATTTTTATCCCATACCCAGGGTTTGCATACCCACCTTTTCACTGAATTACTGTAATTAGTGTTGAACAGTTAAATGACATGTAACAACAATATCATGTTTGGCATGTTTATTTAAAAAACCAAGGGTGGCCATTTTAATCCAACCACATGTATGTGTAATTATTTAGTGTATTGCTTGCAGGCACCAAATGAAGTCTTAACTTGTTACTCTGGCACTGCTAGGCATCTGCCAGAGTCTTAGCCTGTTCACAGGCTCTAGATACTGGGGGAAATGATGAAAATAAAACGTGGCGAAAACAAAATGGCAGTCTTCTCTTTTGTTTTGTCAGAGTTTTTTTTTAGTATCCAGGGCCTGTGAACAGGCTACCAGAGTCTTAAAATGCAGTCTGTGTCATTTTATTTTTATATTTATTTTCTATTAACGATAGACAGTGATCAATGCTGAGCTTTACCACTAACCATGTGGGTCAGAGACACTGTGATCGAGCGATAAGCCAGGAGGCATGCACATTAATGTTATAGATTTATTTGACATTATTTACTACAGTTGGATGTATTTTTCATGTATATTGTTTTTTGTTTAGACCAAGGGAGAGCTTCATGCTGACAAGAAAGAAGCCCTTGAAAAAGCACAGAGGTGTTATGAAAAACTACTGGCCAGCACCTCAAACTTGGCTGTACGTAATGCGCTCATTCTCTTCCCTATTTACCGTAAAGATCCGTAGATAAGCCACACCCGTAGATAATTATTCACAAAAATCTAATATTTTATATTAGGTCTAAGGTACAGTACCGCCGGGAATTATAGGGACATCCGACCGTGGAAAAACCTCATGCAACAGACACGGCGCCGTACAGTACTTCTCGTAAACAATCTTCTGTTAACTTTCGTAAGTTGTCTTTCTTACTCGAGACCTGCACTGTTTGCGTTCTTATTAACTAACAAAGCCAACTGCTTCAAAATAAGCATTTCTTGAGATACGGTCCGCTAACAATCTTCTGTTAACTTTCGTAAGTTGTCTTTCTTACTTGAGACCGCCGTTCGCGTTCTTATTAACTAACGAAACCAACTGCTTCAAAATAAGCATTTTTTTAGATACGGCCTGCTAACAATCTTCTGTTAACTTTCGTAAGTTGTCTTTCTTACTTGAGACCGCCGTTCGCGTTCTTATTATAATAACTAACAAAGCCAACTGCTTCAAAATAAGCATTCCTTAAGCTACAGCGCACTAACAATCTTCTGTTAACTTTCGTAAGTTGTCTTTCTTACTCAAGACCGCCATTCGCGTTCTGATTAACTAACGTAGCCAACTGCTTCAAAATAAGCATTTCTTAACACACGGCTCACTAATAATCTTTTGTTAATTTTCGTAAGTTGTTTTTTCTTACTTGAGACCGCCGTTCGCATTATTATCAACTAACAAAGCCAACTGCTTCAAAATAAACATTTCGTAAGACACGGGCCGCTAACTTTTGTTCTTGATCACACTTCATAAGTTGTCTTTCTTACTCGAGACCGCCGTTCACGTTCTAACGAAGCCAACTGCTTCAAAATAAAATGTATGAGATGTACATGTAGATGTTACATGAGGTTGTGGTTAGCGCCGTGGCAACGACCACTGCAGCTATCTCAAAAGTGACCGCGGTTACCTCAAAAGTGACCGCGGTCACCTAAAAAATGACCGGGGCATTGCGTGCGGCACAGCCGCGGTAAATATCCCTATAATTCCTGGCGGTACTGTACGTCTTAGAAGAGTTTTTCCTTTAATTCTTTCCAAAAAAATGTTTTTTTTTTCAATGATTATGCTTAAATTGCTATTAATTACACGATCGGGTGCGATTTGAACCTGATTGTAATATATGCACCGTTGCATAATAAAAGCTTCATACATGTTCATGATATATAAATATATGTTAATGTTGGGTCTCCTTTCTAGGTGTTCCCATAGATAAGCCGCACCCCCGATTTTGAACGGAAATTTTGGGTAAAAAGGTGTGGCTTATCTACGGGTCTTTACGGTACTCAATCATGTACAGCTAGCTACATACATGTACATATACTTGAAACAGCAACAACAACTTACCATAGTATTCAATTTATTTCAAAGTTACATAATTAAACAATAAAGCTGAGTTGGAGTACCCCAAAGAAAGCTTCAAAGATTGCAAAACTGAGCAGCTATGAAAAAATTAAGATCTATTAACTTGCTGCATAAACTGGGATGACAGTCTCTTGAAGAACAATGACACATGCAAAAAGCAACTACAATACCACCTTAATGAACCAATTGCTTTGTTTAAAGTGCCTATAACCCCAAAAATATTTATTTTAAATTGAAACTTTAAACCATTATTTAGAACTTAAAGCAAAAATGGGAGGGTAAAAGTCAACTGTAATTTTTTTACAGCCTTTCAAAGTTGAGAACCAGAACATGTGGCCGTTAGTTTTCAATTCCCTTTGGGGGCCTGGAGACTAGTGGTCTGTGACATGTATGTAGTCAGGCATCCTTCCAATTCCATACAAACATCTCTTATTTGTGCAACTCTTGCAAGCTCACCACATGATAAATATCCAATGAAATGTCGCCAAACTTGGTAAATTTACTAATTTCGATGTGCTCTTTGTTGTGATGGAGTTTATTTCCTACTGATTAGACTATAATAGGACGTTTTTCCTTTTTTATTCTTTTTCTTATTCAGATTTTCCAATTCCCTTGAGAATACCAACTGAAGACATTAATGGTCTAAATTAGAGGAACAAAAGAAACTGCAAAGGACTTTCATTTTTTCGAATTCTTAGTCGGCAGTGCGCTATACAGAATTGATGTAAAACAATATTTTTTGGGGTTATACATGTAGGCACTTCAAAAAGCTTAGTACATGAATACATGTACAACACAAGAGGCTGCCTTATAAATCTATCAGACGTGAGTACGGTCCCCAGCCAAAGACAAATTTCTTAAAATGTAAGCCTTGCCTACAGTGGTGTAGTTGCCTGGAATTCTCTTCATTTGGGAATAAAGAAATCAGAAACTCAAAAGCATCTTTCAGATGTACTTTGTTCAGAAAATGTATTAAAATTTGATAAAACTTTTTCAGAGTTGAGAACGAGCTACTCAAAGTTGGCCCGCGAAGACCTGGGCGCCGCCATTTTGTTCACATTAGTTCCTGTGACGTTTTTTACGTCACTTTGTCCCACCGGAGTCTTGCGGCTAACTTGTAGCGACTTGTTTTCTTTGTAGAATTTTCACACGCTCGGAATTAGAGTAGATCTTCATCGATACGGCAGAGCAATTTCGTACTAGAACAAAAATATCATTAAGACAATATTGTGGGAGAAGTTCAGAAGACTGGGAGGACGAAGAAAAGCATGTGGAAGGCGAGAATATCAACGAACAACAAATGGTGACTACCAAGCTAGTTCAAAACTGGTGTTGTGCTATGATGTAAAGATTCACTGTGTGTTTTTGTATGGAACTTGTCAGCCTTAAACGCAAGACTAAGGTAGATTATGACAATATTGATATTGGCATTGCTTTCAAAACTTACAATGTATGTATTATTGGAGCTATATAATTTGCGAGTTATCCAGTTCGATCTGTACTGACTGCATGGCTTTGTGCAACTGAAACGAAACACCTGAAAAGTTAAAACCTCCCTGTAAAAACCGATCATAACTAGCCCAACATAGCAGAATATATGCAATGACACAAGAACGAGACACTAAGAGCAATTTTATTGCAAAAATAATTTCATTCCCTTATTAAATTGTGTGAAAGCATTGGCGCGATCAAGCTTCAAGTTTCAATCAAGTTTAACAACACATCAGTTAGGTAAACGAAATTAAAATTATGTGGCTTGCTACACCCTGATTATCTCTCTGGGTCGAATTAACGAAGTTTCGATTGCTATGCTGATATCAATATTGTAATAATCTACCTTTAGTCTTGCGTTTAAGGCTGACAAGTTCCATACAAAAACACACACATCGAATCTTTATAGCACTAGCTTGATAGTCGCCTTTTGTTGTTCGTTGATATTCTCGCCTTCCACATGCTTTTCTTCATCCTCCCAGTCTTCTGAACTTCTCCCACAATATCGTCTTCATGATATTTTTGTTCTAGTACGAAATTGCTCTGCCGTATCGATGAAAATCTACTCTAATTCCGAGCATGTGAAAATTCTATAAAGAAAACATTAGTCGCTACATGTACATTAAGTTAGCCGCAAGACTCAGGTGGGACAAATTATATAAGTGACGTAAAAACCGTCACAGGAGTTAATGTGAACAAAATGGCACGCCCAGGTCTTCGCCGGGCCAACTTTGAGGGGCTCGTTCTCAACTCTGAAAAAGTTTTATCAAATTTTCTGAACAAAGTACATCTGAAAGATGCTTTTGAGCCCAAATGTGTTTTTCACTCGGGTATCCCTTTAAGTATTTAAACTTTGACAGACATGGTATTCATGGTCCCCATAAATCACTTAGTGGTGATGTTGTAACAATGTCATAGGTCACATGATTTTAAGTACGTAACTATATCTCCCTCACTTCTAATGCCAGGAGGCTCAAACTTTGACAGGTACATGTAAATCACTTAGTGCAGGTGATGTTGTAACAACATCATCGGTCACATGGTTTTACTGGCTACACAATCTATTACAACTACAGCAATAATAACTTAAACTGTGAGCATTTCCACATGTTTACCCTTGAGAACACACGAAAATGAACTTTACATCCACAAGTTCACCATTGCTATGTTTTATGAAGAGACTGTGTTTAAATAAAGATAACTAACTAACTAACTATACATTAGTTTACAAAATTTATGATTATCATAATAAAAAAAAACACGAAAATGATAAGTATAGAAATGATTATAGTTACTTCATGATAGTAACTTGTGATAATGATACCATTTAATAAATAAGGTAATAACAACTACATTGCTAGGAAAACAGCACTTCATTGTTACACACATTGTTACATATGTGGGGCCTTAAGTTAGCCACCCAACTACACCTGTCCAATATCTTATTTGAATCTGGTTATTTGAATTTATAGGATGTACTAGATGAGGACATGCCAGACCTCCCTCACATTGGTATGAACTTATGTTAATAACCGTTAGCTTAGTGGTTAACTTAGCTTAGTGGTTAACTTAGCTTAGTGGTTAACTTAGCTTAGTGGTTAACTTAGCTTAGTGGTTAACTTAGCTTAGTGGTTAACTTAGCTTAGTGGTTAACTTAGCTTAGTGGTTAAGGTCTGTTGTGCGGGAGGTTGAGGGTTCAAACCCCAGCTGGACCAACACTCGGGGTCTTAAAATAACTGAGTAGAAGTGCTGCCTTCATGATGCAAATGGTTAGACCTTCATGTCTTTTAGGATAAGGATGATAAATTGTAGGCCCTCAGAGACTTCCATAGAGGGGCTTTTAAGCCTTTTGAAGTTCTCCCTTCACTTTTGAGTCGTAAAACAATATAAACCATGCATTCCTTGTAAAAGAGTGTCCTCCAGATGACAGAGTAAGTTTTGTATATTTTGTACTGTGCCTACTTAATTATGCCCATTATCATTGACTTCTCAGAGATCATCCAGAGTGAAGAAGGCGGCAACACCATTGATATCTTCAATCCATTTAAAAACATGGAGGTAAAGGTCTACCTATAGAATTCTGTAATAATTCATAGGGGTGCTAACTAATCTACATGCAGCATTGAAGTCACATGGATACCCCTGTGAACCCCATACAAATTGTAGTTACATGTAGCTGTATATTAAGTATTCTCTATCAAATGATACACAATACTAATAAGCCATATTTAGTATTCTGTATGGATCAAATGATACAGAATACTGACTATTAAAAATTAGCTTATATCAAACTCAATAATTCATGAACGAAAAACAAAAGAAATCAATGTGCGATTAGTGATCTGTAAAATAATCTGATACAGATTTCATGATTTACATAAATTTTGGTTCAATTTTCTTTGCCAAAATAGGTTGTATTGCCAAAATAACTGAAAACACAACTCAGACTATATACCTAGACATTTTGTGTCCCTGCTTTATCGGATTTACAAACTTGAGCTGAAAGCGAGAACTTGTAAATCTGTTAAAGCACATACAATTCCGTATCTGTTCTAACATCTAGATGTATAGGTATATGTTTTCAGTTCTTTTGGCAATAGACCAGTTTACGGTTCATGTGCAGTGTACAAATCCTTTGTTTATTTGGCGAGACACCAGATGTTAGAGAATGATGGTCTGCCAGTTGAAACAAAAGACTTTAACAACTGCACATGAACCGTAAACTGACCTATACAACTTATTTTGGCCGAGAAAATCGAAGCAAAAGTTTATGTAAATCAGGATGAAATCTGTATCAGATTTACAGATCACTTATTGCTCAGTGATTTCCTTTGTTATTGCTTCATGAATGATTAATGAGTTTGATGAACAATGATAGAGAATACTAACTATATATTATGCTGGCATTAGTAATATGAGGAGGGAGGTCTCACAACCAATCACTGACCTCCATATCCCACAGGGTACAATGACAAGGTAAAGTTCCTTTCGTGATGTATACAGGCCATTACCATACTGTGATTATGGGACCTGTTGTTGTGCACCATGCGCATGCCATGCCACAAGCTATAGCACCAAACTCTTAGTTTAAACTTTTAATCAAAGTTTCAGATAATTATCAAATATTATATTGTTCATTTCATATTACAGTAAGTACATTGCAATATTCACATCTGAATTGTATTGGATCATCTACAATGTATGCATCAATACAATTCAATGTATATCCAATACATTGAATTGTATCGGACATGTGGTCACTCATATTGTAACTTAAGTACATACAGTCAAGAGAGGCCGAGATAAGAACAAATCCCCATGCCCCATGATAATTATTTGAAATCTATTTTTAGTCTTGCAACATGTGATGTAAGTTATTCTTATCTTGTTCTGGTAGGCTGTGCTCATTTAAAATAGTTGTCCATTGTTTATATCCCCTGAGTCCTCATAGCATTGTTTATGATAAACCACTCCTATAGCTATATAAGCACAAGATCGTCACTTTACCCCAGTCAGGTGTCTTTCTTAAAATAACCAGGCTCAGTGTCCAGTTAATCTAAAAATAGATTTTAAATCATTATCATTGGAACAGACCCATGTATGGGGGATTCGTTCTCATTCTCTCTTGATACAGTGTAGTGTATGTAACTAAATAAACATATTTGTACACTTCTCAAGAACAAATGTGTACAATGTTTCTTATTCTTTGTACACGTGCATACAGTGTGCATGTCATGCCCAGTATGTTTTATCAGTTACTAATTGATATTCATGGTCATTACCATCTGCTGCCATTCTTTACACAGTTTGATGGTGACAGTGGCATATGGGAGGACGAAGATTGCCGAGTGTTTTATGAAAACCTGAAGGACTTGAAGGCATCACTGCCAGGGGTAAGATATGGTGCTACATTGTACATTGTCAAACTCACATATACATTACTGTCTTGTATTGGTAGCTATATACATTGTACATTATGTATAGGGCACATTCAATTGGCCATATAAGGATAGATGGAATAGTCTCTGGAAATCACTGGTTCACTTGCTGACATGATATTCAGGATACATTTTAATATTCAATCCTGATTACAAGCGATTGGTAGTGATCATTCTGAGTGTGTATTCTTATTCCAGAATACGGTCAATGGAACACACCCATAGCATGTTCTAAGCTACATATTCAGTAGCAAAGACGATATACATGTATGCCCCTGCTCTTTGTTTTCTTCTTGCTTCCACTTTTTTCTCCTGTCCTGCACTGATGTCTTTGAATGGCCTATGTCTTATCCAGCACTGATGTCTTTGAATGGCCTACATGTATGTCTCATCCTGCATTGATGTATTTGAATGGCCTATGTCTTATCCTGCACTGATGTCTTTGAATGGCCTACATGTACATGTACATGTATGTCTTATACTGCACTGATGTCTCTGAATGGCCCATGTCTCATCCTGCACTGATGTCTTTGAATGGCCTATGTCTCATCCTGCACTGATGTCTTTGAATGGCCTATGTCTCATCCTGCACTGATATCTTTGAATGGCCTATTTCTTATCCAGCACTGATGTCTCTGAATGGCCTATGTCTTATCCTGCACTGATGTATTTGAATGGCCTATGTCTCATCCTACACTGATGTCTTTGAATGGCCTATGTCTTATCCTGCACTGATGTATTTGAATGGCCTATGTCTCATCCTACACTGATGTCTTTGAATGGCCTATGTCTTATCCTGCACTGATGTCTTTGAATGGCCTACATGTATGTCTTATCCTGCACTGATGTCTTTGAATGGCCTATGTCTTATCCTGCACTGATGTCTTTGAATGGCCTACTACAAATGTATGTATGTCTTATCCTTCACACTGATGTCTTTGAATGGCCTACATGTACATGTATGTCTTATCATGCACTGATGTCTTTGAATGGCCTATTTCTTATCCAGCACTGATGTCTCTGAATGGCCTATGTCTTATCCTGCACTGATGTATTCGAATGACATATGTCTCATCCTGCACTGATATCTTTGAATGGCCTATGTCTTATCCTGCACTGATGTCTTTGAATGGCCTTTGCCTTATCCTGCACTGGTGTCTTTGAATGGCCTATGTCTCATCCTGCACTGATGTCTTTGAATGGCCTATGTCTTATCCTGCACTGATGTCTTTGAATGGCCTATGTCTCATCCTGCACTGATATCTTTGAATGGCCTATGTCTTATCCTGCACTGATGTCTTTGAATGGCCTATGTCTCATCCTGCACTGATGTCTTTGAATGGCCTATGTCTTATCCTGCACTGATGTATTTGAATGGCCTATGTCTCATCCTGCACTGATATCTTTGAATGGCCTATGTCTTTTTGTGTATATAAATTGTTCATAAATAGTGTATGTTTCAATAATTAATCACCAATATTGGGTGTATTTCATCATTTTAGATTCTTTATAAAGACGACAAAACTGGAAGCAGTGAAAGTCTAGAAAATGGAGAGGAGAAATCAAACAGCAAGGACACGAGTAGAGGTACATTGTACACTGTCTATACTTGAACAGTGTGCTTAGATAGATAGCTGTACAAGAATCCACAGTTACACATAGAGTTGGCTTATGTTTCCAACTATGTATACATACATGTACGCTGTTGTTGTATGCATACATGTACGCTGTTGTTGTATACATACATGTACGCTGTTGTTGTATACATACATGTACGCTGTTGTTGTATACATACATGTATGCTGTTGTTGTATACATACATGTACGCTGTTGTTGTATACATACATGTACGCTGTTGTTGGAGACATACATGTACGCTGTTGTTGGAGACATACATGTATGCTGTTGTTGTATACATACATGTACGCTGTTGTTGTATACATACATGTACGCTGTTGTTGTATACATACATGTACGCTGTTGTTGTATACATACATGTACGCTGTTGTTGGAGACTTACATGTACGCTGTTGTTGTATACATACATGTACGCTGTTGTTGGAGACACAATGTACATGTATGCTACAGTAATGTTGTTTAACCAAAAAAGATCAGCATCAATAACTTACCGACAGCTTACCAACCACTTAGTGACTTACCCACACAATTTTACCGACCACATACTGACAGCTTACCAACCACTTAGCAGTACTGACCACTTATCGACCACTTTCCGACCACATTCCGACCACCTTCCGACCACTTACCGACAACATATTTACGGTGCAGCTTGTTCACTTTAGCCGAAATTGTGTGCTTTGTAACTAGAAAAGTTCTCATGATTATAAAGTGCTTGACGGTGATGAAAGTACCGTATATAGTATGTGAATCTATGCATGTGTGTGTTGCAGTTGAAATTGACCATTCAGTTCAATTTGACCATGAGTCAAAACAAACTAGTTCAATTTGACCATCGGTCATATTCAACTAGTTCAATTTAACCCGGTCAAACCAACCTAGGTCAAATTGACCCAGGTTTTGCTTTCAATGATTCTAAAAACAAATCACCCTCCCCTCCCTCCCTTCTCTCCCCTCCCTCCCTTCTCTCCCCTCCCTCCCTTCTCTTGTTTTGACCAGGTCAAATTGACCTAGTTTGAATTGACTGGATCAAATTGAACTAGTTTGTTTTGATCCATGGTCAAATTGAACTGAATGGTCAATTTCAACTACATACTGTCTTATGACATCAGAACAAGATGATAAACTGCAAACTGTAGATGAAACTAACTCACTGGATGTAGAGGAAGAGTATGATGACAGGGACACTGAAGACAGTAAGTCTACCATGTCATGTGTACATTTACAGTATCAGGTACATGTACAAAGAAACTAGGAGATACATGATCCAACTAACTTAAGCTCAAATACTGGAGACTAACTCACTGGATGTAGAGGAAGAGCATGATGACGGGGACACTGAAGACAATAAGTCTACGTTGTCATGTGTACATATATAGTATCAGGTACAAAGAAACTGGGACGTATGTGAACTAACTAGCCCAAATATAAAATACTGGCAGTAGACTAACTCACTGACGTAGAGGAAGAGTATGATGACAGGGACACTGAAGACTATAAGTCTACTTTGTCATGTATGTACAGTATCGGGTGTACATGTATGTTCAAGATTATCAACTACCTACTGTAGTCTAGTATTAAATTCCTTGCATCTTGTCAGGTTCTGATGAAGCTGCTAGTGACACAGCTAGTGTGAAAACAAGCAGCGTAGCAGCACTGGAAGCATTGCTGCCCAGACTACCGACCTGTGTGAACAAGGATTTGATTGATGAGGTACATGTACATTAAATGTTGTTGTAATATATATACATTGGTTTACTTAGTGTTTCTACGAGGATGGCACTCTCTTTGGCAGGACACTGTTGTTCTGTTTGTGTAATGCACAATATTGAGATTGTTTTTCTGTCTCAGGTTTCAATGGATTTCATGTTGATGTGTAACACTAAGAAGAATAGGAAGAAGCTGTGTCGCGCCCTGTTCACAGTACAACGGACAAGGTACAACCTCTCTGCTCTATACACATAGAAAATAATAATACTTACAACATGGAGGGTAACATTTCTTTAATCTGATTGGCTAATCAAGGATATTTTTTTTCTTAATTCGGAACAAAATTTTACCTTTTGCTAGTCAATAAGTTGCCTAGCAACAGGCTTCATGGTGTCAAAGTTTGTTGATAAAATTTAGTCTGCCTTCAGCTCGAGTGTACTTGTGCTTCAAGGATTTCTCAAGCATTTAATGATTGCAAAAAGTCTATAGGTGAGTCCACTAATCTGTTAAGTGTTATTTTACAACTTTCTGAAGGATTTTTTAAGTGAATACTGTGGTATTTAGCTTAATTTTCGTCAATTTTGTCAGTGCACAATTTGTCAGTGCACACTGTTTTCGTGTGGGGATTACATGTAGCAGATGTAATGACAAGCCATGAGGCATCAGTTTGACTGAGGTTTTTTTTTTAGTCGTAGATTTTGTTTTCAATGTCTTTTTCTTGAAAATGTTGTCATCTATATTTTAATAAACAAGTAATCACATGAATCTTCGTAAAATTAATCGTTAATTTCACTTGTGTTGTCAAAGTTTACAAAATTGCCCTCGTCGCTTTGCAGCTCTGGCAATTTTGAAAACACATGAAATTTATCATTAATTTTACTCAACCCCACGCAATTACCTATACAAATTGTCACACAGCCAGATGGTGCGACATATCATTACATTATCTGTGTGTAGACCCAAACGGGAAGTTATGGATCACAAACTGACCAATCACAGCTTGTGAAATTACTTACTATATAATAAATAGGAGTTACATACCGGCTTTCTAGGGTCAGTCCATAAACACTGTGCCGCAGGTCTTGAGATGGAGTTCTTTCACTCTATACGGACTGACCCTATGCCAGTGAGTAACGGAATGTTTTTCTCTATTCTCTTTCGACTTGAGTAAAGAACTATTGAACAAATTTCATTGAATTAACGGTGCACACACTGGTTACCCAGACCGTGGTCAGAGATAGGAGAAAGCCGCCCACTCACAGAACCAATCAGATGGCAGGAAATCTTATAGGTTACCGCCCGCTCGTGCGCGAAAAAAAAATACTCTTGTAACTCCTGTACACCTAAACTCCAGTACTGTTGGAGTTTAGGTGTACATGTCTGTGTTGCAGTATAATATTTACCCCTAAAGTTTGTTTCCTTCATTTCCTTGTAGGCTGGATGTGCTGCCTATGTACAGTCGTCTTGTAGCCACATTAGATCAGTGTGTCACAGACATCGCACCAGAACTAATGCGTATCCTCAAGGGAGAGTTTAAATTCCACGTACGTAAAGGCCTTTTGTACGATCACGTGCAGGGTGTACTGGAGGGCAAACATACCTGACTTATTGAAAGGCACTTATTCGAGATCGGATTTCCACCTCTGATCGATTGTCAATCTTCCTAAAGCTGCGGTGTTTTAATACCAAATTCGAGTCTGTTGATACAGAGGCGAGCCTTCGGTAAGGATCTGTATCTCCTATACAACACAAACGTAACTATTTCAACGCAACTATTCCAACGCAACATAACCAAAATAAGTGATTTACTTTAAAAAGGAAAGCATAAATTTATTGAGGCCGCTTCTTGTGTTCTAGTTGAGTGCAATATTTAGTTCACTGAATAATAATCCAGAAGAATTCCTTTGTACTTTAAAACAACAATGTTTTTATCTATGATTTCTAGATTAAAACAATCAAATTTCGCTAGTTCAGTCAGTTGCGTGTTCTTTAATGTAGTCGAGGTTGCGGGGTCAGAGGTTCGTCTCTGCTAAACTAGCTGAGATGGCGCGATTTCGAAATCCAAAACCATCAGAGGAGACACAAGAGTTGCCTGAATCTAGTATTCCGGCCAGTATACTTCATATTCGACGATGAAATGGGGTGTAAACATATTCCAGGGCGTTCCATGGCTGGCAATTCAATTACATAATTTGTGTTTTACATTTGAAAGCTAAAAGTTGCGAGTTGGTTTGAATATTTCAGGGGAGTACGAGGTGATGAGTGCCTACTGAACTAGAACACTTACAAAACTATTGATTATTGAACTGGAACACTTACATGTACAACACTCTAGGTTTTTCAACTGGAACACTTACAGAACTGGTGACATAATGTAGTGCTCCAGTTGAATAGACAAGACAAGACAAGACAAGACATATTTTATTAGAGTGCCAAGCAACAGACTGTACATAGGCATGCTTCTCCAATATTCTATACAAGGATGGTTTGCCTAACTTTAAAACATTCATAGATGTATTTTGCTATTTCTGGCTTATGTTTTTTTGGTGCGATTAAATCTTTATAGTTTGTTATTTTTTTGTTTATATCTTGAAAAAGAGAGTTTCTCAGATCAGAATATAATTGACATTTAGATAAAAAATGTTCTTCATTTTCCATAATTTGACAATGTGGGCATATTCTCAATTCAGGACTCACATAAACTCTGTTATAACGGCCTCTTTCAATTTGTAAAATATGGTCGCTTATTCTTAACTTAGTTAGTGCTCTGCGATGATCTATGTTTTTAACTTCCAATAAATAATCTTCGAGTTTATATTCTGTTTTGAACTCACGAAATGAATAGCCAGGGACTGCTATAGCCCCCCCCCCCCCCCCCCCCAGGGACCGATGTAGCCCCCCCCCCCCCCCCCCCCAATAATTTTGCCGCCATTTTTTATTGATTTACTTAGTTAATTAGCCTATCATTGTCCGCCTCCATTCGGAAAGTGCTCTCTGAAATTTTAGTCCCCCCCCCCCCCCCCCCCCCCCCCAATCCAAAATTCGCTTTGCGGTCCCTGATAACCTAGAGTGCTGTAAGTGTTGCAGTTCGATAATCAAGAGTATTGCCGTTGATAGAGGTCATCACGTGGTATAATCTATCGCACCAGATTGGCTCTCGCACTAGTTGAATATTAATGGGTAGAAGTTTGTTTACCATCCAGTAAAGCCTTTCCCATGGTATCATGAGCGCAATAAGCAATATTCGTATTCTCACGGACAAGCTCCGTGAGAATACGAAGATTGTCTATTCATTCATGATTGATATATCAGCACGTGACTGTATCGTGACCCATTCATTGCTGATTAATATATCAGTACGTGACTGTATCCTGACTCATTTGTGATGGATATGACTAGCCTGAATTTCAGCCGATAATGCCGTCCAGTGATGTCACTACCAGAAAACCTGGTAATGATCTTTGATTGGTTCATGTTCTATAATTTCGCATAATTATCATAATTAACTCATCCGAGAAGACGGCAGGATTCACTTTGGACTCGCGATTGTTGATCGTTGAGTTTCAGTGGAGTGATTGTCTTTGCCAAAGACCTTGAATTCGTAAGGAAAACATCTGGTAATGGATTGAAAGTGTCCTGCACAATAACCGGCTGACTGTCCTGTAAACATGTACATTTTATCCCATCGCATCCGCGAGATTGTTGATAATCGATTATTTGTTCACACTCGCAGTGGTAAAGAATGTCGCTACTCTCTTCAAGGAACTGTTCTTTCCCGTAAAAGAGTCTTCGTATTTCTTCGAAAATTCTCCATTATCCTTTCATGTTTTTCTACTTTTCTGTTGCACATTTACATAGGTAATATCTCATAGCTTTGTCGATTCGAACGGCAGATCGCGAAACAAAGATCAACGGAAAGACAAAGATCAACTGTACTTTGCCTCCAAATATAATATAACGATTTGTTGCTTCGAAAAGGTTTTCACAACATAAGAGGCACTTGAGAAGCAAATGGGATGGAGATATATATATAGGTAAGGTTTTTATTTTGGCCGGCATGATCTCAAATAATATCTCAAGGCGAGCGATGGCTTTGTTTTTGTGACCCACAAACTCTTACTACCGCCGTGACAGTTTTATTTGCATAAATTAAATTGTTAATCCGCCTTGACGTCACTGGACGGCATTATCGGCTATTGGATTCAGACGTCTCTCTCGGGAGGAACGAAACAGAGGGGCGGCTGAAATTCAGGCTAGGATATAACGCGATAGTTATTGGTATGGGGGAAATCATCTCATTCGCTTACTCACTCACTCTGTAAGGTGTTAACAAATCGATATTATCGATTTTCTCATCTGATTCCACATCCTTCAATCGATATTCCCCAATTCCTTGTTACCACTTCTACGTCCGTTGGAATATATATTGGTCACTCGCACATCCGTCTAACACGTGGGAGATGTATACGATGTTTAGAGAGTTTTCACAAACCCTTCATTCCAAGCTACAATCCCAAATAAAGCATGAAAACAATATGGAACACATAAAACGTAAAAGTTTTATTTGATCTATTATATTATTATTGTTTGAGATACGTTTGCGTTCTAACAAAGATATTGTGACGTCAGAGCCTTCGTTAATTCATTTACCCCTTGACCTCTTTCAACGCGAATTATGAAAATGGGAAGGAATATTCAGCCAAGGGCTAGCAAAGCTATTTCACGGGCTATATTATTTATATTCGAAGTTGTTTCCTAGCGATTGGCGTATATATGGGATTGTACAGTAATCCATCCACGAGTTCACCATTGGTACCTATGCTTTATTCTACTGTAGGTGAGAAAGAAGGACCAAATTAATCTGGAGTCTAAAATCAAGACCGTTAGATTTATTGGTGAGAGAACATACTTAGATTGTAACATGTAAAAATAACAGTAAAACTCAACTCCAACTTAGTATTTGTCTGAACAAATCGCATTGTAGTAGTAGTCTGATTCCCAAATGTTATTTCAGGTGAGCTCACCAAGTTCCAGATGTTCCCGAAGGGGGAAACGTTGCATTGCCTTAAGGTACAAAGAAAATTAATTATATTATTTTCAGTTGCTCAGCATCCCGAATTCTGATTGGTTGATTCACCTGCAAATAACTGCACGCAAATAAGCGTTTGCCAGCAGATATTTTAGTGCTGTTCAACAACAGATCCAACATGGCCGCTCGGTTTCCAGAGTGTTCAGAGGAGGAAATTGCGAGCATTTTGGATGCCAAAGGTAACAAATACACTCAATAATAAAACAATTATTGGAACTCGACGGACTATCGCAAAATATGATGAATTGTCTGTGACTCGTTACCAGGTAACTGGTAGTTCGCCACAGACAATTCATCATATTTTACTCAGCCTCGTCCAATAATTGCTTATTATTGACGGTGTTGATATCAATAGTTGAACTGTGTGCGTGGTTGTGTTATCGTCTGTTGTATTTAAAGGGGTTCTGTCAAGGAATTGTCTGATCATCTAAAGTGTTCTGATTATAGGGACACTAAGTTATACATAGTGCGATGTCAATTTTGAAGAGGACCCAAGCTAGATTAAAATTCAAGCTAATATAAAAGACACCAGTTTAAAACATTGGCCCAAATTGTTCATAATCGTAATCCTTGTCCATCCTTGCCATCCGTAGCCCGATTAGCTTCTCTGTAGTTGCACTTCACTTAGAAAATATATATATATATATATATACAATGTATATATATAACTAAGGCATTCTTTTAGTTTCTATTAGCTTGAATGTGATTTTGAACATTTCAAAATATAGTTCCTTAAATGTGCATGTCATCGTATTTCTTTATGTTTATTTGCACGTCATTGCATTTTATTGTATTTCATTGCGTGTATCAACGATATCCAGGCTTGGATGCACGAGAACAAGCTCAAATTGAACCATGGAAAAACTGAGTTCATGATTATTGGCACACGTCAACAGCTTGACAAAAACTCAATTAGTCATCTCTCTGTTGCCAACTCTGTTGTTACACCCACCCTCTCTGTCAAGAATCTTGGAGTCTGGATGGACCCAAGGCTGTCTCTAGAGACATACATTAATAAAACGTGTAAATCATCATTTTATTATTTACATAACATTAGAAAGATTCGAAAATTTTTAACCATTGAGTCTTGCACTATCCTTGTCCATGCATTTATTTCATGTCGCCTTGACTACTGTAACAGTTTATGTTATGGTCTTCCTGCTTACCAAATAGCAAAACTTCAAAGAGTTCAAAATGCTGCCGCTAGAATCATATGTAAGGTTTCCCGTTTTGCACATATTACTCCGGTTCTCATTAGCTTACACTGGCTTCCAGTCAAAACTAGAATAATCTTTAAGATACTTACTATCACTTTCAAAGCTATCCATGGTATGTGCCCTTCGTATATTTCTCAATTAATTAAAGTCAGAGGGCGCTCTTTTTATAACACTAGATCTAATAATGAGCTACGGCTGATCGTACCATCCTTTACATCACTGTCTACTATTGGCGATAGGTCATTTACATCAGCCGCACCTTTTCTATGGAATAAATTACCTGCTAGTATTAGGCAAATCAAATCCTATGACTATTTCAAGAAGCAGCTCAAGACTTACTTATTCAGAGAAGTCTTTAGCCTTTAGCTACTATTTACAACTAGTTTTATTATGGTTATTATCGACTAAATTTTATCATTACTCATAGTAATAGCATTTTATTGGACTGTTATTCTTAATGAATTGGTTAGTTAATTATTAGTTTGTTAGTTTATTTTAAAAGTAGAGGCTAATTTGCGCTATATAAGTGCATTATTATTATTATTATTATTGTATTTCAGATGCTTCTGGAGGACTTTACTCACCACAATATCGAGATGGCGTGTAACCTGTTGGAGGCGTGCGGGCGATTCCTGTACCGATCCCCAGACTCCCACATCAGGACCAAGAACCTCCTGGTTAGAGAACTGCTCTCCTTACCAGTCATAAACACAGGCACATTTTCCCCAAAAAACAAATGTACAATATAATTTCTTAATACCCACAGTGGGAATTGGCAGATTTACATCCTCCGGATGTGAAAAATTATGTTTTGCCATCGTTGATACATGATTGGGTATTGATGAATTCCCATTGATGTATAAACTTTTCCTTTACAAGATCAATGCTTCCAGTGCCGCAGTGCTGATTAATTAACTATTCTGTGCTCGTTCCTGACTATTCTGTGGTCGTTCCTGACTATTCTGTGCTCGTTCCTGACTATTCTGTGGTCGTTCCTGACTATTCTGTGCTCGTTACTGACTATTCTGTGCTCGTTACTGACTATTCAGTGCTCGTTACTGACTATTCCGTGCTCGTTACAGGAACTGTTGATGAGGAAGAAGGCTGTGCAGAACTTAGACAGCCGCCAGCTGACTTTGATTGACAATGCATTCTACTACTGCAATCCACCTGAGAGACAAAAGGTATAACGATGGATAAGAGTTATAAAGAATGCATAGCATTGCTGCACGTCAGATATATTCCAGGCTGTGCTATTTGTATCCATCATGGATAAATATCTGATTGTTGAATACGTAGTATAATTAACACATTGAAGTTAGTTTCTTATTTGTTTTTTTGTGTTTTTTTTACAACCAAACACTTTTAGCTTGAAACGACTGCGTATAAACTCATACTGCCTTTGAGTCGAAAATTCCAAAACGTAAACACTTCTTGCCCAAACTCACTCGAGAGAAAGCTCAAATTGTGACAAAGGAAGTTTAACTCTCCAGTTAACTTCTCCAAGTACGTATTGTATTTATATGGATAAATTATCAATATCAATATTAGTATGAATGTAAATGTCACTGTAATGTGTAATATCCTAAATAAATAGAATAGAATAGAATACAAACAAAAAAAACTTCTCCCAGTGGATGAAGTGCTCATTTTCTTACGTTTTGGATCAGAAGTTTATCAAATTTGAACTGATTCACAAACCTCAAGAGTGCTTTGAAAGATGTTCACTGTGTGATGAATGATGTCAGCTATGTGTCTGTTCTCTTATTGATGATGAAAATTAGCCAATCAGATCTCATGTTTGTGTTCTGTTAACGTATGAACAGCCTTCGTGCCTTATCATCATCATCATCATTTCGCCGGTAGATCCTTTGCTCATTAAATCTAAACTTGATATATGTGTGTGTGATGTTTTTAGATGGTACAGAAAGAGCGTCCACCCATACACCAGTACATCCGTAAATTGCTGTACAAAGATCTGTCCAAGACTACAACAGAAAGGGTGGGTAAACAGACACCTGATTACAGTGAGTTGTTGTGTATAGTTTTCAAACAAAGCTAAATCAATTATCATCTTTACGTTATAACCACCAGGTCTTACGTCAGATGAGAAAGCTGCCTTGGGATGATCACAAGGTACAGTCGACCCCCGCTAATACGGACACCCAGTTATCACAGACACCCCACTAATATGGACACCCCATTATTACAGACACCCTGTTATTACAGACACCCTGTTATTACAGACACCCCGCTAATATGGACACCAGTTATTACAGACATCCTGTTATTACAGACATCCAGTTATTACAGGCACCCAGTTGTTATGGACACCCAGTTATTATGGATACCCGGTTATAACAGACACCTTGCTAATACAGACACCCCATTATTACAGACACTGCTTATACAGACACCCCATTATTATAGACACCCACCCTGTTACAGTGTTTGAAATTTAGAATTTGCGAATTTTTGTCTCGTTTCGCTATTATGGACTCTAGCTATTACAGTCACCAAAACGCGGTCCAACGCAGTGTCCATCATAACGATAGGTGACTGTGTGGTGCAGAGAGCAGTGAAATGAGATGAGTGTTTTGCATATATTCTGTGTTTACCAAGATGGCCCTCTACATAACAATAGCCGGACTTATTTATATGAAGAAAGTTTAATAAAGACTTATATTAATGTTCCCTACTCTGTAGATTGCCCTGTATGCCATCAAATGCTTGATTCGTATCTGGAATGTGAAGTACAACAGTATCCACTGTGCCGCCAACCTGTTGTCTGGACTCACTCTCTATCATGTAAGTATGCTCTATACATGTATCAGTGAATATTTACGCTTTAGGTATCAGTGAATATTTACACTTTAGGTACCAGTGAATATTTACACTTTAGGTATCAGTGAACATTTACACTTTAGGTACCAGTGAAGGCTATGTGCATAAAGTTGGTGTACATTTGCATTATATCAATCAAATGAAAGTAAAGGGAGCCTTTCGCGTCCTTCAAGTGCGTAAAAGGCTCGTTTGTGGGTGCTTTAGGGTGCCATTTAGGGAGTGTTATAAGGTGCATTTTAGGGCTTGTTTTGGCGGTAATGTACTCTTAAGCCTTGATCAAACGGACGCAACATTTTCATGCAACATCGTGCAACATTGTTGCATGAAAATGTTGCTTCCGTTTGACCACCCTGTTGCACGATGTTGCATGAAGTTTGAATCTAGTCAAACTTTCGTGCAACATCCACGCAATATTTATATTGTTGTCTTGAATGTTGCAATCGTTTGACCACCGTCGTGCAACATTGTTGCATTGGAGCATGCGCATTAGTTCAATTTAAAACACCATCGGCATGGTGCCCAGACCTCTTATCAACAAACCGGGTAAAAACATCCAACATGTTTCGTTCGTTTGACCAACCCAACACGCAACATGTTGCGACATGACCCAACAATGTTGCATGATGTTGCATGAATGTTGCGTTCGTTTGACCAACCCAACACGCAACATGTTGCGACATGACCCAACAATGTTGCATGATGTTGCATGAATGTTTCGTTCGTTTGACCAACCCAACACGCAACATGTTGCGACATGACCCAACAATGTTGCATGGTGTTGCATGAATGTTGCGTTCGTTTGACCAACCCAACAAGCAACATGTTGAGTAGTATAGTCGGAGTCAGATAAATACCACTTTTTCTTGCACAACAAAACTCAAACTAGCGACCACTAAAATCGAAAATATTCTTGCACAAGGGGCGTCATAAAGCGAATTCAGAAATCCACTTCATGACGCCCCTTGTGCAAGAATATTTTCGATTTTAGTGGTCACTAGTTTGAGGTTTCTTGCACAAGAAAAAGTTGTATTTATCTGACTCCGACTATACTACTAGGGGTAACTAAGGGTCATTCAAAGTGTCACTAGACATTCTTGTACATAAAATCCAACTCGATAATCCTATTAGAGATATGATTACATATAGTTATATCACCGCAACAGCCTTACACACTAAAATCCCAACTTGAAGTATATGTTAAAGGAATGATTATTATACTGTATATTACCACTAAATGGTATTAGTATATATTCTTTATTCCACAATACTAGCTTACGTTGTTATCTTAGTACGCATTAACACCATACAGATCGAACATGTCGAAGAAGAACTCAAATGTAGACGCCACAATGCTTGAGGTAGTAACTTGTGATTGGTTGATGAGAGGGAAGGACATGAAATGCCCAAAGAAGATTTCGAAGACAACGAAGTTCTGTGCCCAGCACAACTTCCAGATCTCAAAAGGCTGTGACCCATTCATACCATGCTCGAAGTGCGGTAAAGGATGTCGTACTAGTTACGGGCTTTGCTCAAGATGCGACCGTCTCGCCATCAAGATGAAGTGTCCCGGTGTCTATGTAAAACGCACTAAGAAGTCCAGCAAGATGCTAGAGGAGCCAAGAAAGGAGGAACTTGCAGAGCCAAACGTGGTGGAACCGGAGGAAGAGCAGAATGCTGCCGATGTGAGGCACGCTATGGAGTTCGACGAGATGCTAGAGGAAGACCTCAGGAATGAGTTGATTAGGACTGCCAACAAGCCGGGACCCGTCTACGACTCGTATCCAAGAAAGGCTAAAGCAGAGGAAGAATTGCCCGTGGAACCAGAGGAAGGTCTCGGAGAGTCTCTCACCCATGCACTCAACAAGGTGTTGGCTGCCTTGAGGAGTGAGAAGGACGATTAGGAATAGCCACGAAAAAAAAAAAAGGAATGAAGAAGGTCGTTGCGTGGCCCTCTTCATTCCCTTTTTTTCTTTTTTTTTTCTATTAAACATATAAACATCTATAGTTGTATCATGGACGAGCTAGTCAGATTGTTTGGTCCTGGAATTTGTAGAAGCCTGAATATCAAACCACAATTACATATTAACACAAGTGAAACATGTTCTGATTGTCTCTGCCCCTTGGAAATACAAGGAACGGAATTCGTGTGTCCCACATGTGGTCTTGTTTCCGAGGTTGAACCATGTGAAGAAACTAAGATCGACATCATTACTACTCGACTGCGTATAGTAGGTCCGGACGGATTTCAGTATCAAAGTGATCTAGACCGCGCAAAACCAAAGCAAAGCGATAACACGGAACTACAACGACAAACGCTCCTACAAGAACTACGAGCATACAACACTATTTACAAACAAAGTTGTGACCTATCGTTCCCTATGAACACTTTAGGAATCGTAGCCGACGCATTTATCCAAGTAATGAAAGTTCATCCCAAGCGTAGCGATGCTAAGAGACATATTCTAGCTGCTCTACTCTACCATGCATGCATACAATGTGGATTCGTCAGATCTAAAGGTGAGGTTGCTCGCTTCATGCAACTAAGCAACAAAGGCATCCATAGAGGAGAGGTCTTTATACGTTCTCTGTGTGACGACGATGAGATCAATGTAGACTTGAATGCCGAGCGCATAGTTCCTCACATTGCAACGACTTTCCTACAGCTCGATCCTCAAGGAGTACTTATAGACGCTCAACAAATAGTCCACGAGGTTGTTACTATGGCAATAGAAAACAATGTAGGCAGATCGGTAATTAAGACGAAAGTTGTTGGAGCAAGTTACGAGGTGCTACAGCGTTTAGGATCGTCTATGTCTCTTAACGAGGTCGTCGAACGCTGTGACGTATTTGGAAATTCAGTCAAGCGTTTTGTCAAGGAGTTGTCTTCTTACCATTCCCACTTCGAACCAATCTACACTAAGCATGGGCTAACTAGCAGTAGGACTTGGCAAAGTGAAAGTGAGAGCCATGTTCGTTCCTTTCATAGGAAACGTTGATTCTTACATTCCAAGTTTTTCTCGCATTTCCTTTTGCAGTTCTTGTTTGAGTTCGGCTCGAATGCTTTTTTCACCTATGGAAGCCTTGCGACGAATTTCAGACCTCATGATCTCATACTTATTCGCTTCGTTCAGGATGAGACTGTATTCAGAGTCGGATATGTTTTCATCGCGTAAGGCCTTCGATACTAGATCGCGAATCGTATTGATTTTCGCCTTTGCCAACATAGTTGTCTTTTCATGCTTAGAAACCTTCATTCCTAACTTCTTAGCTCCAAGGGTCGTAGATGCTGAAATTAATCCACATAGTCCACCAATAACTCCAAGTGGTAGACCAATCACTATTCCAACCCCAGTCAACGCTGCGCCCAATCCAGATCCAGATAAGATCACAGATAGACCTCCAGTTACCACTGCGATGCCATGAACTATTCCTTGAGAACGTGCATATTTCTTGCGCACACCTTCGTAGTGTCTTTCTTGAACTTCTATATCCGAAAGCGTGTCTCGGATTGTTTGCAGTCTAAAGTTCTTTCCAGTGTCACTAGCAATCTGTGGATAGATACTTGGTGCTGATGGAAACGGTTGAATCGAATCGCCTTCCATTGTACGTTATACATATAACTTATTCAAGCTTCAACACGTACAGTATGGGTCGACCACGAAAGTCTATCAGATTGCCTTTCTCATCGAGAATTGTCAGACGAAGACTGCTTCGTATCGTACCTAGAGCTTTGACATCTAGAGGTCGTAGTGAGGCATACGTCGTTTTCATAAATCTATCGCCTCGGATATGTATTCTACTTAGGACTTTAGATTGCTTTCCATCTTGAATCGAGAATCTGGAATCCACAACGTCGCAGCAGATGTACACTATATCGATTCCAGCTTGGATGGACACTTCGTGCGAACCTACTTCTAGTTGCTTAGCGCTCCCATCTTGATTAATACCCATCAGTTTGCAGAGGTTTCCACTAAGTAGGATCGATTGCTTGACATCTAGTTTCCAAGCCCTCCTATGAGGGGGTTTCTCGATTCTTATGATGTCAGCACTAACTGCAGGCGTAAAGAAGTGTCGAAGGCTCCCCATAGTATGGTTTCCCTTAGAAATTCGGTATGGAAACATCACACCATTGACATTCCAATGAAAGCTCCCTGGCTCTTCTAGGTTCCACCAACTATTCTCAATAGTGACCTCGACTAGTGAAACATTCTGTATGAGAATAGGGTTGTCGAAGTAGACAGTATGGTCGGCCAATGTTGTGGTGATATATAAGAGAACCATCTTATATGTTGAAGGTATAACTATATATACGTATAGCTTCAACATATAAGATGCCTCTCGTTGTACCAGACAAAGACGATTGGTACGATGGTCTATCTGCCAAGGACAAGGTAGAGATTGCCAAGGGTGGACCAAGGCTTTCGAAATCTGAGCAGACAGCACTCCTTGCCGATGAAAATGAAAAGGTCACAACGTTGAATGCAAATCTATTAGCGAAGTTCAAGAAGAAATATCCACAGGCAGATCTTCACAAGTTCTATGCCTCTTCGGAAGTGAACGATCCAGGCAAATATTCGACGAGTATTTGGTTTCGAGATGGAGATTCTAGCTATATCGTTTACGGCGATGATGTCTCAAAGTTATCTGCAGTCACTCAAAGCCGCATCGACAATGCATTGCAGGGAAGGGTTGGTGGTTTCCCAACTACGTTGATACTAGACATGAGTGTGAAATATCCCATTACAGCAGTTCCTTCTACTGAACCGGCACAAGATATTGATCTCACTAATCTATTGATATATATCACACCAAAGCAGAATTTCAAAGCTGGCGTTCCAAATATATTCAGGGAGATCGTTGTAAAGCATACGACAAAAAAGGAGTCCCAGCATTGGTTGGCTGGTCCGGATTTCCACTACTGGCCTCAACAATTGAATTTCGCAACGTGGTGTGCAACTTCCGGATGTGGAGTGTCGTTGTTTGACCCCACTTTCAAAACGTATCCACCAGTCGTTCAAGGGTTCCTACGATTCCACGTATATTTCACGATACGAAGAATTCTACGTGAACTTGGTGGTACTCATGGAGTTCCTTTACCTGGTGAATCTCATTTCAAGCAAAGGGATAACCTCTATAACAAATCAGCTCTTGAGAAATTGTGCATCGAATTCGGTATATCTCGAACACCAGACTTTCGGTGGAATGGCTTAGGAGACGTCTACGTAAACTCTCATGGAAAAATGGTGAACTATACGGAGAAGTATGCACATAATACTTCGTTCTCTGCAAAGTGGCCTGGTGGTGACTTTAAGTTTCCTGAGGAGAGTCGTACGGAGTACCAGTTTTCTTTAACGTACATTGGCAATAACAACGGTAAACAATACAATTGGTTCATGCCACCAATCGGAAAGGGTTTGACAGATGTTGGATTGGGTAGGTTGAATAGATCTGTCGAGGCTTTTGGACATTGCATACTTGGTGCACAAGCAGCTCTGAACGACTCCATCATACATAGCCATAACGTCAAAGAAAAGTTTAAGAGCTTAGTCGAAGGTGCTATTCTCGAAAACGATTTAGTGGTGAGCTACAATAACTATCTTACTGCTATAACGAGGACGCATAAGAGGCTCGATTTAGCAATAGCTGTAGATGTGCGACTTTTGCCAAGCGATCTAGAGTACTATCTTGGTAAGAAAGATGGCTATAAGAATCCAATCCCGAAAGCTACGAAAGATATGGTGCTAGGCACTAACGCCATCAATGTAGAAGTCAAAGGACACCAACCTCTTCTTATGGAAGGACCGTCAGATAAGAAATCGGTACAGCCTCTCGAGAAACAAGTTCCTGTACCAAAGGCAAAGGCAAAGGCAAAGGCAAAGGTAAAGGCTGTCGTCTCACAACATGAGATTAATCTCGCAGTGACATCCATTGCTGCAGCTGGAATCGCATGGACGTTGTTTCGTTAACGGCGTTTGTATTGCTCCACTACGAAGACCACTGCTGCTACGATTAATAACCAAAGGTTGTTTGCTAAGACTCCAACAACGTCAGCAGCCATACTGAATATGAAACTCACAATTGGTCCAATCATCTTAGGTAGAATCTCCTCTAACTTTTTGCCTATTGCTTTTAAACCTTTGACAGTTGTTTTAGCAGCTGCTTTGGCAGCATCTCCAAATCCCGGTACTATCGCGGAAACTTTCTTCGTCAGATTGGAAACTATTACACCGATCACAGTACTTACCGCAGCTACCACGCTAATTATACTGACTCCATACTTCTTGAAGATGATTCTTATACGATCCCTAAGTGACATTCGTTCTACTATAGCTTCTGCTATTTGCTCTAGGACTGCTTGCTCCTCCTGATCGGTCTTTATTTCATTAGTAGCGTTTTCTTTCTGAGTTTCGGTAGACGTAGGGTCTTTGAGTATTCCTTCATTTTGTTCGACCCTCTCACTCAATTGGTTTTGAGCTACTATGACTTCTTTTAACATTTCTTCCCTCGAAGGTCCTAAGACTCTTTTGAGACCTTTTCCCATCTTCTTATATAACTCACCTTTCGTGGTGGTCAAAGGAATAGCTTTTTCTTTACTTCCATACTCTTTGATAAAGACTCTACCATCAGACATGGTTGCAATCTCAAGCATACCTCGAATTCCCACATCGTGGTATTTTTCCCAGACAGTCTCGAACATATCCTGTCTTGCATTTTCCGATAAACCCTGTTTGAAGATCACACTTCGATCGGTATACTTTGGGATTTTCTCTTTCTCCAGCCTCTCCAGGATTTTTTCATTTCTAGAAACGTTCGAGCCTTCCGAGTCGAAGAGTTCATCGAAGTACTCATCATCTTCTCTAGAAAACGAGGTTTCCTGATTCTTTGGTCTAGCACCTTCTTTGCCGTAGTTGCGTCTGGTTTTCATTGGGACCATTTCTCCTGACTCTTCTGGAAATATTGCATCCCACTCCTCATCCACATTGATAGTATCATCTTTATCGTAGTCTCCACCTTCATCAGTTCTTTCATCGGACCTACCCTCAGAGGCCATGTTAAACATATCTATATATATAGTTATATTCAACATGATCTCATCAAAGTTGGATCCCACACAAGTACGAAGAGAGCCTCATGCACTCAAGGCTCCACGAGACTTGTATAGGAAAACTTTCACTCGATCGTCTGCCAATCCAGGTGAGACTCTATACGTAGAAGTCCCAAAGCTAGCAGAAGATGTAGTACTAGTACCTGGTAGCTTAGCGCTATTGGGCGACATCGTACTATCTGGTGGACATGCGAATAACAGAGTCGTTTCGAACGTTGGACGCTGCTTGGTCATGCGTAGAATCTGTAGGATGGGAGCTGAAACAGTAGAAGACCTTGTCAGGCCAGACCTCCTACAAACATACTCCGATGTGTACCTATCTACACAGGAGAGAGAGTCTAGAATACAACAAGGTATTCAATCAGAGAACTTGAATAAGCTAAGATCGAAAGCGGGTGACGCAAGTACTTCTGTTGCTGCAGACAACGCGCTCCTAGCTGCATGTGGTTCCAAGTATAGGATTCCATTAGATGTTGACATTCTGACACAACATGGAGTTCTATATCCACATGCCTTAGAAAATATAATTACATTCGAGTTGACTCTAGCGGCTGCCAACGAGGTAGTAATTGGATCGGATACGACGAAGATAGGTACGTACCAACTTACCAACATCCAACTAGAATACGAAGCAATCAGGAACGAAACGCTGGCTAGTAATGCACTTCACAAATATGAAATAGGTACTGCATTCCTATACAACTACGCTGTTCACTTCAAAACAGTAGATATCGCTAAAACCTCTGATACTTTGATATCTCAAAACGTTAATGTTCCACGACGATCCTTTGCTGGACTACTTCTACTATTCATAGATCCACCTACCATTGGCACGCGAGATAGTGAAGCATTCTCGAATCCAGATATCTTGAAGGTAGAAGTAGATGTCAATGGGATTCCCAACAGACTCTTTCCAAGCGGCATGCTTCCCCTAGATTTCTGGGAGGCTGCAAGAAGCTGGTTTGGTACCCCCAATACTTCTATGACTCCAAAGAAGTTCTTTGAAAATAGATTCTCTATTCTAATCGATTGTCGCACAGCAAAAGATTCCACCGTTCATGGTGATGGCTTGGCACAAACCGGCAGTGGAAAGGACATCGACATTCGCATACATAGAACTGCTAAGGGAAGTGGAAATGTGAAAATGCACATCTATGTCCTTGCGGATGCTCAGGTCACGATATTGAACAGATCTCTGCAGAGTATATTATACTGATGGATTCTCTCGTAGAGCACGTACCGTTCAACGCACTCATAGTCGGTCCAACGAATTGTGGGAAGACTGCGTTTCTCATAGAACAACTTCGTGGAGCATTTCGTGGTAAGTTCGATTACATAGTACTGATTTGTCCTACGTATGCCCACAACAAAACTTATCGTGGATTCGCAAATCGAGATCCTCATTTCTTCGTCATATCGCCACCACAAGATGCCATTGATGCTACTTTGAGTATTTGCGCAACGTTTTGGTCAGGTACCAATACTCTATTGATTCTCGATGATTGCGCCGCATCGAAGGACGTCAAGAAACGAACTGAAAAGCTAGTGGACTTAGCCTTTTCTGCACGACACATAGGGCTTTCCGTTTGGGTGCTGTCCCAACAACTAACGAGCATATGTAAACCCTTCCGCGAGAACGTAGCTATCGTAGTAGCGTTTCATACAGCATCGGTCGTAGATGGTAAAAAGATATTTGAGGACTATGGAGGCTCACAAGAATGTAAAGAGTTACGAACGATACTTGGATCCCATAAGTTCGCTCGCATGTGCTTCTGTCTCCGCCATCCTTTCGAGGTAGTGTTAGAGCTCCCAGCATCTATAACATATTATCATGGATAGTAAAGAAATACTCGAGATATTCGGTGAGGATGTAACAGGCCCACCAAAAATAGAGAATGCGCATTCCTCTGTAACGGAAGATCGGGAAGCTCTCTCGATTCTAGCCGTAACTGGTACGACAAAGGAATACCTAGGGAAGAATTTCTCTCTAGGGGACATTTCTAAACTGTCAGCCAAAGACGTAGACCGCTTACATACTAGATACCAGTCCGTCTTAGCAAAACAAATAACAGGGTGTTTAGTAAATAGAGCACTCAGCTTAGTAGTTCGTGTAATCGCATACGTGTTACCTATAGATTCTCACGAAGGTCTACTGAAGGATCTACAAGAAGACCAATTAATCCGAAATGAGATATCTGGCCTGGCCGGGTCGTTGTCTTCCAGAGCAGGTCCACTTGTAGCGACAGCTAGCGGTATGTGTCACATCCTTGCACACTATACGCCAGGGAAAGAGGAGGATGACGAAGTCGACGAATATGAAGTGGATACCCCAGAAAGAACCGTAGTACTTGAGGCATATTCATCATTAAAGAATCTTTAGTGTCACACACCTGTTGAACCTCCACATATACCTACTATATATCGAATCAAGATGGAAGGACAAACGGATCAGATAACTGCGAGTCCACCGACGACTGTACCGACTAAGAAAGGAAAAAATCCAAAGCGTGTTGCAGCAGGAAAGTTAGCTTGGGAGAAGGTCACTGCCCGTGCAAAAGAAGCTCAAAAGATGGAGATAGAACGTGAAAATGAACCGTCCAAAGAAACTGACGTAGAGAAAGGTCGGTTCGAAAACCTGACTATTCTCGCAGTCATTGGTACTGGCGCTACATTGTTTGGCACGTACTTTGCATACAAGAAGTACGTAGCTGGCAATAAGCGTGTTACCACCATTAGCACGATACAACCTGCAGCTCCGGCAAAGCCAACGGCACTAGACATGGAGTAACACTTAAAGACTCGAGACCATAGTAGTATACATCTAGATGGAGAAGGAATTGACGAAGACGGCAACCGATGCAGTCAAAATCGTTGGACTCGCTGCTGGTATTGGGTGGATCGTAAAAAAGACTACCAAGGAATCTATGCTTAGCGATCCTTCTTCTTCCCTAGTGAATTACGCGAAGTGGACTGCCGTGATACTTGGTAGCTTATACGCAAAGGAATATCTTGAGAAACAACTTGAGAAAGAAAAGCCCAAACCCAAACCGTAATGGCGGCAGCAATTGGAATGGCCATCCTCGGGGCTATATTGAATGCAACGGCATTTACTGGTGGTGGCATACTAGCTAGAATGATTGGAAAGGGTGATATGGATGCAGAACGAGAGAGACACAATAGGGCCATCGAAAAACTAGCAAGCGAAACGAAAGCCTATAGAATCGAACGTCAAAGACGATACGACCATGCACAAGAGCAGGAAGGTCTTGAACGTGACGCATACAACGCTCAAAGAGATACCAACGAAGCCTTAGTGCGATCCGATAAGTTACGTAAAGAGCTAAAACGGCTCAAAGAGATGAAAGAACCCCGCTTATCTGACTACTACAAACCCTCAAACAATCAGAAGACTGGTGAGTTGCTCTACGTTGGTGGTGGAATGCTAGGCGTTGGATACGCTATTAGTAAATGGATATAGATACTACTACCCCTAAGCTACCCCTAAGCTACTACTAAGCTACCCCTAAGCTACCCCATAAGCTACCCTAAGCTACTACTAAGCTACTACTAGCTACCCCTAAGCTACCCCTAAGCTACCCCTAAGCTACTACTAAGCTACCCCTAAGCTACCCCTAAGCTACTACTAGCTACTACTAAGCTACCCCTAAGCTACTACTAGCTACCCCTAAGCTACTACTAAGCTACTACTAGGTTACTACTAGGTTACTACTAAAAAAAAAAAAGGAAAAAAAGAAAGGAAGAATGAAGAGGGTCACGCAACGACTTTCTTTATTCTTCCTTTTTTTTTATCTGTTGAAGGTTGGGACGTATAGATGTATGATGGATTCTAAACTTGCGAATATCTTCTATGGTCCTATGGGCTATTGGAAAGGTCACTCTGCAATTGGTAAGCTATCGGTAGCAGCGAAAGCATCAGAAGACGTGGCTAGGAGTTGGTTGGAAAAGCAATCTATGTGGCAAATATATCTACCACCACCAAAACACATTCCACGACCGCATTGGACTGTATCGAAACCAAATGAAGTCCACCAAGCTGATTTGATATTTCTACCACACGATCGTCCTGGACGTGGAAGGAAACTATATAAGTACGCATTAGTGGTAATCGATGTAGCTTCTCGATACAAAGAAGCCGAACCTTTGGCATCTAAAGATAGTGGTGAAGTTTCTGCGGCATTCGAACGAATCTATAAACGTAGTCCACTAGAATGGCCAAAGACCTTGCAAGTAGATCCTGGTAGAGAATTCATGGGACGTATGTCTGAAACGCTAGAACTACATGGTACGAAAGTTCAACGAGGTGAGGCTGGTAATCATAGAGCGCAAAGTTTCGTTGAAAGAGCAAATAGGACTCTAGCTGAGAGATTGTTTGGGTATCAGTATGCACAAGAGATGGTACTTACTTCGGAAGGATCAGATGAACGTAGTAGAGAATGGGTAGTTCGTTTACCAATGGTTATCAAAGCTATGAATAGTGAGGTGACTCGGTTGACTGGTAAAGAGCCTTCGAATTCTGTAGTGGCGCAACAAGTAGATCTGAAGACTCCTACGTATTCGCGCACCGTTGGATTGAGAGAAGAGCGTCTACCATTCGACGTTCTAGTTCGATATCTCTATGCACCAGGAGAATTGGAAGGAGGTGAAAAACGTAGAGCTACTGATCCTGTGTGGAGTTTGCAGATATACACCATTTCGCGAAGTGTAGTATCTTCGGGACAGCCTGTGCTTTACTACCTTGCGAAGGAGAAGGATGCACCCAAACGTGGATTCGTTCGTGAAGAGCTACAAGTTGTTCCTAGGGATACGGAACTACCACCAAAAGGAATTCTGTTTGTACCTAGACGCTAGACAGCGTACTCTATTGGCTCGGTGTGGATTCCATCGGGAAGAACTCGTCTTTTGTCGTAGTAAGCCGATAACCCAAGCTTCCATTGGTCGTAGGTTACCACACCTTCTGGCAATAGGCGGAAGCCTCGGTTATTCGCTACGTCGATACTACCCTGGAGGGTTTCTTTGAATCGATCCCACGAAATGTCGTTGTGCCGTCTAGACATACCTTTAGCGGAATACTTCTTGCTGCCACCTGTATCGACATAGTAGGCTTTCGAGCATAGGGCAATGGCGCGATGTCCTTCGAATTCGAGTTTGAAGAGTCCTGGTGTACGACTGCTCCATTCGTCCCAAGCTAGCCATTCATTCCTTTCGGCTTCGAAATCTTCTCGCAGTTCCAGTCTTACAACCTCATCGAGGCTATTTCCCGAGATGGCAATGTAGGCACTGTCTGTGTCCATCTGTATATATTCGAAATCATTGCGATCAATGTACTTGTCGATGAAGTCATAGTAGAACTCAAGCATACGCAGCTTTGCGAGCTGGTACACAGCGATACCTACTTGGAAAGGGCGTTTGATTCGGATCTGGTCTTTCCTACTCTCTAGTTCGTATGCCTCTCCAATCTCTTCTAGGTCTTCGAACCAAACACTTCGCAATGCCTTGTCCACAACCTTCTCATCTTTTGTATAGGTGACCTTTGTTTGGCGTCCCAAGTCTTCGAGCAACTTTCCATAGGCGCTGTTTCCTAGTAGCTTGAACACATCTGCCAGCAAAGCCTCACCTTTGTCTTCATCTCCCATGCGTCGCGCCTCAGTGACTTGGTCCACGAACCATCCGAAGATTTCTTTGGGTTCGTAATCTATCGTGCGGTAGACAGCAGTGATCACTGCGCCGTGATCTACATACCAAAGTAGAAGAGGAGCATAGAGTAGCAACTTCTTTCCAGAGAGACTTCCAACTAACTTCTTTTCCTCGCTGAGCTTTCTACCAGTCTTCTCAAGGTAGGCTATCATTTCTGGAGGGATTGCTTCTTTGGGGATTTTCTTGTTGTAGAAGAAGGGTGGCATCTCCTCAAATTCCTTCCACAATTTCTTTGGTATCTCGATGTCTACTTCTGCATATCCAAACCACGTTCCACCAAGTAGACATTCAACGAATCCTTTGGTGGCTGGACCTGGATCGTCATAGTGCACAACCTTTTCTTTTCCACAAGGCATTTCGAATTCCATGGTAGAAAGATATAGGGCGTTGGCATCGTATCCAAGAATCTTACGACAAATCTTAGTTCCTCCCTGATGACTACGAATCTTAGTTTTTCCTGCTTCGTGGAGTCTGGTGAACACTATGCTTGGACCTCCCACTACGGCGTCTTTCAGCATGCGGTAGGCTTCCTTACTTGGAGCGTACATCTCAGCTCCCCTTTCTACACTACCTCGAAGCAGGAACTGTAGTGAGACTCCTGGGATGGACACTGCGTCTTTCAGCATGTCTACTCCTTTCTCATGATAGAAATCTCGCATCTTTTCGAGTGCCTCTAGGAATGGAACTACATCTAGGTTGTTGTAGTATCTTAGCCAGTCTGCAAAGGTTTCCATTCCTTTGTCGAGAAAGGTGCGCTTGCAGTCTTCGAACTCTTCCCTAGATAGTAGGTGTTCTCTTTTCAACTTCGACCCCCACTCTTGATAATCTGGTAATCCAATGTGATCCAACTTGTCGGGAGAGTCAAACCACTCATATGGGAAGAAACTCTTTTGCAACTCACAGCCATAGGCAGCGACCCAACGTTCATAAGAAGTTCCTGGTCCAAGGTAGTTGATCACATCAAGGAAACGGAAATCTGGGGTCAATAGGAACATAGTGGAATTGGCTTTCTTTGCTACCAGAATCTTTGAACAGGTGTCGGCAATGATTCCTACGAAGTGCTCCCTGATCAGATTAAGATCGTACCTGCCAGAGTTGAATCCCACTACTGGAACTTGACCAATCCATTCTTCGATCTTAGCTTGTTGTTTCTTTGGTAGGGTGTCAAAGGAGAATTTGGGTTCATCGAGCCGGTACCATCTTGCCATAGCTACTTGGATTGTCTCTGCTCTTTGCTGGAGTTCTTCGACGAAGGCAGCTATGAGTTCTTTTGGATTGCGTCGACAGAGGTGGGTTGGCTTTCGATTGTATGTGTCGGCAATTGATACTGATATTGGAACGTGGACGTTTTCGATGGTCAGGTGGTCTGTTGGTTGTCTTCCTTTTGTCGTGTCGAGATAGGCTTCGAAATCGTAAACTATGAAGTGTGGGTAGACAGTTTGTGTTGGTGTGGGAACCGGTTTGTTCTTCTTCTTTGTGGAGCAGCCCCAAGCTTCCACTACTGTATAACCAGCTCCTTGTAGCTTTGCCGTTCTTTCACAGGTCTTGAGATAGAGACTCCTTTCCCTAGGGAAGCATTTCGGGCAGCCGTGGAAATAGCATCCATGAAATTGGAAGATGGTTTTCGAAAGAGGTTCGTAGCCGTCGACCGGCGCTCCTTCGATCCAATGCTCTCCACCATGTCCACAAGCTGCATGATGAATGTGTTGTCCAATCCTTTTGGTTTCGCGTTCCAACCAGCATAAAGCGACTTTGCTGGCTGTGCTCTCTGGCCAGAAGGCTTTTTCGTATGCCGACTGGGGTACTGTGATTACTTTTCCGGGGCAAACAATCTTCGTTTCGCCACGCCTGCAACGCTCTGCATGGCGGTGAAGGTTCGAGGCTTTTGTGAACCGTTGCTTACAATCGTTGCATACGTAGACACTCCCTATCTTGTCGACGTTCTTGATGTAGAAGGCATGTCCTTCGTGTATCCCAATCGTCATCGTATGCTTGTAGTGAGCTGCATGTCGCGTCAGATGCCAAGCGCCATCCTCCGTGGGTTCATACACCCGAATACCGATTCTAAAGTGCAACTCGACTTCCTCCAGCTGGTCTATGGAAGTTCTGGGAACATCTTGTGTGGGCGCTGTCAGACGATAGAAGGCTTGGGCAAGTTTTCGAGCTTTGACGCAACACCTATCTATTCGTGCTCCTTCATGCATGGCAAGGCAGCGCCAAAGACATAGGTTGTCGCCATACCGATCAAGGGCAAGTATTCCTCTCTTATAGCGAAGCCATTGGGGCAGTGGACCTGTTCCCAACAAAAGCTGACGATCGATCACAACTTTCACATCTACGTATATCCAACGCACAAAGGCCCATTGGGTATTTGGTCGAGTGATGTTGTCGGGATTCAATCGAGCTGTCTCCTTGCTATTGATCCACTCTTCTCCATCTTCTAGGATGTTCACCCATGGAGAGCCTGGGACAGTCTTGGAGAATAGAATCACGCGTCCGTCATTGACATTGCGAATGCGATAGGTGTAGCTGTAGCGTAGGTAGAAACTGGTGGTTACATTTGCAACTAACTTTTCCATGATCCTAGGGGTCAAGTCTCCTGCCACACCTTGGAAGAAGCGCCATCGGATAGTACGGCGGCCTATCTCCATACCCTCGAGCATTCCATCTCTCTCCTCTAGAATGGCACCTGCCTCTCGAGCTAGACTCCGTGGAAGTGGTTCACTACGTGGTCTCACCATTCTCCCTTCGATATAACTATGTGTTAGGATAGCTTTAACAGACACTCGAATTTGGATTTCTAGGTGTAAGGATGTTGAGGGGCGATATATCTCTCTTCGGTATAACTATGTGTTAGGATAGCTTTAACAGATACTCGAGTTTTGGATTTTATGTGTAAGGATGTTGCGGCGATATAACTATATGTAATCATATCTCTAATAGGATTATCGAGTTGGATTTTATGTACAAGAATGTCTAGTGACACTTTGAATGACCCTTAGTTACCCCTAGTAGTATAGTCGGAGTCAGATAAATACAACTTTTTCTTGTGCAAGAAACCTCAAACTAGTGACCACTAAAATCGAAAATATTCTTGCACAAGGGGCGTCATGAAGTGGATTTCTGAATTCGCTTTATGACGCCCCTTGTGCAAGAATATTTTCGATTTTAGTGGTCGCTAGTTTGAGTTTTGTTGTGCAAGAAAAAGTGGTATTTATCTGACTCCGACTATACTACTTGTTGCGACATGACCCAACAATGTTGCATGATGTTGCATGAATGTTTCGTTCGTTTGACCAACCCAACACGCAACATGTTGCGACATGACCCAACAATGTTGCATGATGTTGCATGAATGTTGCGTTCGTTTGACCAACCCAACACGCAACATGTTGCGACATGATCCAACAATGTTGCATGATGTTGCATGAATGTTGCATTCGTTTGACCAACCCAACACGCAACATGTTGCGACATGACCCAACAATGTTGCATGATGTTGCATGAATGTTGCGTTCGTTTGACCAACCCAACACGCAACATGTTGCGACATGACCCATTGTGACATGATCTAACAATGTTGCATGAATGTTGCATTTGTTTGACCAACCCAACATGTGACATGACCCAACAATGTTGCATGAATGTTTAGTTCGTTTGACCACCCCAACACGCAACATGTTGCGACATGACCCAACAATGTTGCATGAATGTTTCTTTCGTTTGACCACCCCAACACGCAACATGTTGCAACATGACCCAACAATGTTGCATGAATGTTTAGTTCGTTTGACCACCCCAACACGCAACATGTTGTAACATGAACTAACAATGTTGTATGAATGTTTCTTTCGTTTGACCACCCCAACACGCAACATGTTGTGACATGATCCAACGATGTTGCATGAATGTTTCTTTCGTTTGACGACCCCAACACGCAACATGTTGTGACATGACCCAACAATGTTGAATGAATGTTGCGTTCGTTTGACCACCCCAGACATACACTAATTTTCACAGGAACTAGCTATGTATTGTGTCAGTTGAATAACTGTTTCTTTTACGATATCAGGAGGAGATAGGCCTATTTATTGTGGATGGCGTTCTGGAGGAAATTCGTTTGGGAATGGAGGTAAGTTGTGTTTGGGTATTTGAGTGGGAATGCTGATCAGTTGTTTGAGCCTGTGGTGTTGTGTTGTTTTCCCTGTCACGCAGGTGAACCTGCCTAAGTTGAACCAGCGGCGCTTGAGTTGTATCAAGTACCTTGGCGAACTGTACAACTATCGCCTGGTGGAGTCCCGTGTCGTCTTCAATACTCTCTACTCGTTTATAACGTTTGGAAATCACGAGGAGGGTGAGTGGAATGAAAATAGGGGATCATTTAATGTTTTTAATCACCTTGAGTATAGAACTAAAGTATTGTAATCTCATGTGGTGTTTAAGGCTCTCGATACCTTTTCATGATTTGTTATCTTTTGAAAATAAGCAATTATTGGACGAGGTTGAGCAAAATTTGTTTGTGTCTCGCTGTCAGTTATTTGCCGATTCTGAAGGCAGAGCGGGTAAATACCTCACAACGAGACAAATCGTGATATTTTGCGACAGTTGCATTCAATAATTGCTTTATCATTCGACGAAATGTAACTTGACCTACAGAGTTTTGAAACTAGAACTGAGTCACCAGCAGATCTGCCTTATTTAATTTATCAAACGGAGTGGTCAATAGTGCACAAGCTCAAAGCCCAATCTGCAGTCAACTTATCGAATTCTGTTTTCATTGTTTTTGCTGCAGGAGGCCCAATCTGCAGTCAACTTATCGAATTCTGTATTGTTTTTGCTGCAGGAGGCCCATCAGAGCTGGACCCACCCCAGCACCTGTTCCGCATCCGTATGATCTGCACTCTTCTCGACACATGTGGCCATTATTTTGATCATGGCAGCTATAAACGAAAGCTGGACTGCTTCCTGGTCTACTTTCAGGTTAGGAATTGTACTATTGGATTTGTCACGACGGTATAAAACGTTTCGCGGCCTTCTTCATATTGAGTGACCTTCATGTTGCGTGACCTTCATATTGCGTGACCTTCATATTGCGTGACACACAATTTCCTGAACACTAAACAGTTGTGACAAATAATAGAGCACATTTCACATGAGTTGGAAATATAAGGCAAGACGATGGCCTTACCGTAACCGTACGGTAATTTAGCCGTACTGTAACTCTGTAATATGATTGGAGCAGAAGGACAACAATAACAAGGAAGCCATTTCAAAGTCACAGCCTGTCTTATCGTGACTGGACCTTATTTCCGGGTGCGTAGATATCTCACTCGTACGATGTCCGCTCAAAGGTTCTAGTTCAGTACTCACTGATGCTTATTCACTTGTGTTTACATTGTTATGGGAAATGGTAACCCATAACAATGAGTGAACCACTCACTCCCTTGGGCCACTCATGTTCTTAATCTGTATAAATGACATTGGCAATCAAGGATCGGAAATAAAGTTGTTTGCAGATGATAGTATACTATATAAACAAGTAGACACCTTACAAGACGCTGCTCAAGCACAAGAGCATCGCGACGGAGCTTCTTTACCATGATTAGCACATGAATGGTGTCATACTGGAACTTGTGAAAACGATTCTCTATTGATCTGCGTTGGAATGTACATGTTGGAATAATTGCCAGCAAGGCCAATGGCACACTTACGTTCTTGCGTCGAAATATGTCAATGTGCTGTAAAGATGCCAAGACCAAGGCCTATAAGGCACTTGTTAGACCACAGGTGGAACACAGCTCTGCGGCGTGGGATCCCCGTACGATTCAAACATCAAGAGGCTGGAGGATATGCAACGGCCTGCAGAACGCTTCGTAACAAATAACTATGACAAGTTACTCTTGGAACGTGGCTGGGACAGCTTATAACTCCGTAGAAAGATTAACCGGTTGACAGTTTCCTACAAAGCTGTTAACCAAGCCATAACTATACCACTACCACAAGACATACTCCCGTATTACAGGGCATCAACACTCCAAGGCCTTCACCCAACTACAGACAAGAACAAACTGAAACAAATACAGCTTTTTCCATGAACAATTAAGGACTAGAATGCATTACCTGACTACGTAGTCAATTCCGAAAACCCGAAAATTTAAGCTGCTGACCTGATAATTTTTTCTTGACTAATAATTTACATATTTATGTATTTACATATTTATATTTGTCTTATGCACCAAATCACTTATTTGAAACTGTTTAACATTTCATGTGCACGGCCATTGTGTTGCTGAACGCAGTAATTAAATAGGTTAAATAGATGTTATATGCTTTAGCTGTATGTGATGCGTGAGAAGTGGAGCTCTGAGTGGAACGACAAGCACCCGTTCCCGAGGGACGTGGATTATATAATAATATTATATGGCAAGAGCTACTTCCGGTAAAAGCGCGCGTTCTGATTGGCTGTTTAGCGGTCGAGATTTCCCCGTAATGCCCACGGGCATTATGAGATATGTTAATGCCCGGCAAACTTTGATAGCCCTAAATACAGCTTTAACTGTCATAATTTTAGAGAAAAACGGAGAGAAAGTGCAAAATGAGCAAGGAAGAATATTCTGAAAGTGAAATTTATTAACCTACTGAAATAGAAAGCAACCGGTTATAGTGAACAAAACTCCGAACAACATGGTCAACGGCAAAGGCCGGTGGAGGCTCCGAACAGCCAGCAAGGAATCGAAAGGTTCCTAAATAAACAGAAAAGTTCCGTGAAGAAAATACCAAGTGACATAAAAACCTCTGTCGGTTCCTGGAATCAATAAACAAGGAAAGTGTAATATTTGCAACTTTACCTCCAGCTGACTTCGATCACCTGTTAATGTTATTCGTCGGACATTCCCAAAGTTAGCGGCGAAGTGTACGACTTTACGAGCCTGGAACACCGGCTTTCGTGTTTTCAAATAGTTTCCAAAGATTCCTCTCTGATGAAAATTCTCCAAGGCTAGTCAATATCCTTTGGAATAAGGGCTTCGAAAAGTCACGTCCATTTTTTTGCTGCAAAGCGAAAATGCCTTGTACACAAACTGACAAAGCTCCACTCGTTCCTCGTTGTCCACGGAAGTCTCTTTCCCGGTACTTCTGAGGAAAACAGCCAAGCGAAATTTGCTGGCTGCAAACATTAGCAGTGTCTCAGGATGCCACTTACAGATTTTCTAGTGATAGCCAGGTACAAATTGTTCGAGGTTCGCAAAACAGGTGACGAGTGTTCGAGAAATTATCGCTGAAGACTGACTTCAGTTTGACAGATTTTTTCGTCCTTTCGCCCTTATGTTTTCTTTAGAAAAACTTATTCCGTCTCGATTCATCAACAAAAAAACTGTGTTGCCTTCAGAAATTAAATTTAGTTCTAATCATACGGATAAATTCTTCAAAATAACGTTGATTTGAGCATTTATAGATTAGAACCTTACACGACTGTGTTCAGTCGTGAAACAAATTAAATTCAAAAGGGCGCGAAAACTACGATCAGACGCGCGCGTGCTAAAAACGTCCATGTAATAAACATCTTATTAACCTCGTCCGCTCGCTCTTTACGGGAAATATCAAACCTCGGTCTTTTATCACTCGGTCCGTACTGTCAAGACCTGATATTTCCCGTAAAGACCTCGCTCTCGGTTAATAAGAAGTGAATAATAATGTATTTACATAGCGCTATTTCTACTATTTATCCAATAGTGCTTTACAGTGCTTACAAGTTAATTTTAAAAGAGCTAAAAAAACTATGAAAACTAAAAATTACATATGATTGAAAGAAAACAAAATCAAATCTATATTCACACTAAATAACAATATGATCGCTAACACACTGATACTTATTCACTTGTGTTATTATGCGCTTTAGCTGTATGTGATGCGTAAGAAGTCGAGTCCCGAGTGGAACGACAAGCACCCGTTCCCGAGGGACGTGGATTATATGATCGCTGACACACTGGAACTGCTACGACCTAAACTGACTGTGTTTTCCACCTTACAAGAGGCGATGGAGAAGGTGGAACAAATGCAGAAGGATCACCGAGAACAGATTGGTAAGAACACTAGTAATTAAATAACTACATGTAATAAAACGTGTTGGCCAAAAGGCGGCAAACCTCACTCTAAGGTGATTTTCAGGAAGGGCCTGTCTTAGAGTAAAAAAAATTAAAAAAATTAAAATGTATATCCATCTCTAAAAGGTTCAAATCTAGTAATATAAGGTATGAATTAAACAATAGCAATAAAGATGAAAATAACAACAACTACTACAACTAATTAGAAAAAGCGTTTAAATTGATCTAGATTTAGGACGTTTCTCGTGGTCTCAGGCAGCATATTCCAGTCGTGGACGGCATGAAAGCAGAGGCGAAGTTGACCAAACGAGCTAAGAGCTATAGGCTTATAAATGTCGTTCTTACGTCAAGTATTGTAGCCGTGCATGTCTCTTTCAAAAGTAAAATTAAAATCCCAGTCTATAAAACCATTTAAACCTTTAAAAACAAATAAAATACGGTGCTTTCTGCGTCTCTGATAAGGAAGCCCAGCCAAGTTCTTCCAAGGCCTCTGAAGTAGATACCTGCATTCATAAATCATTAGCAAGTATTGTTTGCCTGCTATTTTATTGCATGCAATTATAGACCACAAGGGTTGTGATTGTTATTTTATCATGGTCGTTTCAACGAACGGACTTATAGTGTAGTGGACAAGACAGAGGACCAGCAGCCGGTTGCAAACGATGTTCGATCATACTCCTGATGTGGATTTATATTTCCTTCTTTTCGTTTACTTCTCGCCATTCCTGTGATGTAACGCTTATTAAAATGTCTTGATCAGTTTTTGAACTAATCGGAACAACTTTCAGTAGCTAGCATGAGTGATTTGGCGTTTCATTGGACATCAAGATCTTCATGTGGAGTTTCATCGTGTATCAAGGTACATGCGCCTGACCAAAATGGGATGATCTGATTGGCTGTTGATCTCATTAATATTCATGAGTTTGAGAATGAGTATAGTTCAACCTCAGATGGTATATATTCTGCGCGACCAAATAATTTGGCTTATGTTTTCCCGATACTTGTAAAGTGTTGGTTTATGATCAAAGTCAGGACTCGACTAAACCACACATCGAATAGCCCCTTCCACGGTTTTTTGAACTTTTGATATATACGTATAACAGCAAAACCGTCGATACTGCTGAAAAGAGCACCTCGGAGTTAGTCAAAATCCCAAATTTGAGAGTTATATCTTGAATAAGAGCAAAGATACTACTCTGGATACCAGAGGCTCGAAATCGTCGGTCGAGCGAAGCAACACCAGCTGAAATCGAGCCACAGGCTTGATTTCAGCACGTACAGAATCTGTACCTCGTCCCCGATTGGTTGATTGAGTCGTGGCCATGGAAACTGAGGCATTCGGATCTAACGAAGATTTTGATTGGCTCCATCTTGAGATCGTGTTACAAACCGGTTCACGAGTCTTGACAGATTATACAGCTGTACACTTTGAGTTAGCCTCAAATTCAGTAGAAATTCAAAGATATTTGTTCATGTTCTTGAAGCGGCGGGATGTCTTCTCAATACGGCCCACTGGCTTCTAAGGAAAATCGCTGATTTTCCCAACTCATACCCGGCTGGCATTTATTTCAGTTCCTTCACGTTCGATTATCCAAAACGAGTAATTGTACTGGTGGTTTGCCCTCTAAATGCCCTGATTGACTCCCACATAACAGAGCTAGAACAACGAGGAATCAATGCATGCTTATTGGGAGATCCAAACATCAAAGTCAACGAAGTAAATCGAGGAGAATTTTCCTTTATCTTCGCAAGTCGAGAGTCGACAATGGCCTGTTTATGTTTTGAATCATACGTACGTGGAAGTGACATATGCAAATTAACCCGTGAGCCGAAACCGGTTTGTAAACATAAAAGCGAGGCTATGGGCATGAGATTGAGGCTGGCTATTCGAGCGGCCAGAGGTGCTCAACGGTCTTCTCGCCAAACAAAACTCCTTCGGGAATCAAAACTCCTTCGATCGCGGCGCATTACAGTATATCTGTACCTGAGCACCTCTGGAACCAGGGTACAAAGATACAGGCCAGAAAATCGAAAAATGTCGGTAAATTTTACAGACAGACAGACAGACACATTTTATTGGTGTTTTGTACATGCAAGTACTTCGACATGGGTCCAATAAATTTCAGTTAAATTAGGTTTTGTATATCTCTGTTAGTGGGAACAGGCATCACTGCGTTAGAGCTTCAGCTCTGATGTTGAAGCAGTTATAAATGAATTTTGCTGAAAGACTAGAAATTCTACTGTCAGGGTTCATGATTGTGCATAATAGGCTATTTTCAGATCGGTGTGCCGCATTTATATTAAATTTATTCTTTAGTGAAGCATAGAATTCCTTCCTTAGGTTTTCATATTTCTTGCACTTCAAGACAAAGTGGGTTTCATCCTCAATCTCCGAGAGGCAGAAATGGCATAATCTTTCCACGATTGGTTTGTATGGTCTTGCATACCTTCCTTTTTCAATCTCTAGTTTGTGGTTGCTTATTCTTAGCCTTAGTGCTATTCTGTGCTTCACATTGTATGCTTCCTTCAAGTAATTTTCTAATTCGTAAGATTTCTTGAATATTCTGTATGTTCTTAACTTATTTCGCTGATTTGAATTACTTCTAGAGTCATTATCTTTTGGCACCAGACCATCGGCTTGAGTAAGAGTCTGGAGTCAGCGTAGGCCTCGGTTGCCAATTTTGTATTATCCACATTTTCCAGTTTTAGCCAATATTTAATGCTTCGGAATATCGCTTCGCCTTTAAGTGGGAGTCTGCCTAGTTCAGCACGACAATCATTATTCGTAGCATTCCTATTTACTCCTAGGAGCCATTTGCAAAACTTAACATGAACTGACTCTATTGGATCTCTGTCAATAGGACCCTTACAGTCGACTCCCCAGATTTCGCTTCCATATAGGAGGATTGGCTGAATAAGAGAGTCAAATAATTTCAGTGTGAGCTTTAGGTCAGTTTTAAAGTGGTCACCCATTTCTTTGCGGAGTTTAAAAAGGGCTTTTAGTGCTATCTTTTTCAGTTCTTGTTTGGCTAGTGTGAAGTTACCGTACGTACTGAACGTTAAACCAAGGTATTTAAATGCTCGAACATTTTCCAGGGTTTCGCCGTCGTAATTAAAAACGTAGTTGTTCATTCTCTTTCCTGTATTGTTGAAGACCATGTGTTTTTTTTTGGTATTTACTTCTAAATTGTATTGGTTGCAATACACCTTGATATTTCTGTAGACCTTCAGCGGTCTTTGATAGTACAACCAAGTCATCTGCATATATAAGGCAACTTATTGTTTTATTTTGGATTTCGACTGGTTCTGCCACATCGCCCTGATTAAGAAATTCAGGCAGGTCACTAAGGAATAGGTTGAATAGCGTTGGACTTAGCATACACCCCTGCCTGACCCCTTTATAACATCTAAATTCCTCTGATATCGCCGGTGTCACAGCGATTTCGCCCCCCCAGTGAATTCGCCCCCCCGGGGCGAAATCGCTAGTGAATTCGCCCCTCCGGGGCGAGATCGCTAGTGAATTCGCCCTCCCCGGGGCGAGATCGCTAGTGAATTCGACCCCCTTCAGTGAATTCGCCCCCCTAGGGGGGGCGAAATCGCTAGTGAATTGTACTCGTAATTCTTATTGAAATCGCCCCGCCTCAGAAAATAGAGGCAGTAGATGTCAACGCACTGAATAAAAAATGTTTTCTTTTATAAATCTAAAGCATTTTATAAATAAAATGAAGTGTAAGACCCCTACTACTACTGACTACAAAAATACGCGAGTCGGTAACACTCCTTTTCTTCGGAAAGTCATTTCAAATTCTTCCCGGATTTGAATTAATTGTACTGCTAGAACTGTACTGCAAAACTTACCGCCGTTTTATCTTCTCATTAGTTAATAAGCTGTTTATCCAGAAAGGTTTTCCTAGTTAGAACTGATCTAATTACCGAATTAACAAGCGCCGTTAGCTCAATTGAAATAGAACAAAGCACGCGAGTCGGTAACGCTCCTTCAAAGTTCTTTCAAAATATATGGATCGACGCAAGCATTAACGGGTTATCAAAATCTTACATAGCACGATAATTACGACAACTTCATTATGGTTTTCATGCATGAAAAAATCATCAGACTATTTGGCAGTTGTTTCCAAATATGAGTCCACTCGCTACAAGCTAAAGTAAGTTTTAATTTAGATCCTAATTAGTTCATTGCTGCTTGTTTATTCAGGACGTTTTCACGCGAGTCGGTAACACTTCCTTTATTCGGCAAAGTCTTTTCAAAGTAGGCGGATTTACGGGTTGTCAAAACCTTTAAGTGTCCACAATAACTACATCATCTACATGTTGGCTTCAGGCAAGAAATACTAACAACTAATCATTCGAAGATTGACGAAGATTGCAGAATCCTTGTTGCACTGCTCGCGCGAATGAAAAGTGCAGCGTTTACCGTAGCTTTACGTTTACCGTAACGAATTTTGTCGAAGAAAAGTGAAGCGTGAATTTTAAAATAAAATTGAATTACATGCCTTTATACACATTACTGATAGCTTTTTGCCGTACTATTCTCCACGTCCAATACATTACAGTAGTAATAATAAGGAAAACATGTATTCATAACCTTTTAAAAGGTTGAAGGGGAGGGGGGGCGAAATCGCTAGAGGGGGGCGAGGAAGGGGGGGCGAATTCACTAGCGATTTCGCCCCCCGGGGGGCGAATTCACGGGGGGGGGGCGAAATCGCTGGTACACCGGTATCGCCAATTTTCACTGCTGAGGAGTCATTTGAGTACATTGATTTTATGATAGAATATACTTTCCCTCCTATTCCGGCCCTTTTTAACTTCGTAAGTAATTTGTCTCTTGGTACGCTGTCGAATGCTTTTTTAAAGTCTACAAAACAGCTAAATAAGAAAAGAAAAAAATTTGTGGCTTAGTCTTAAAGTGCCCCTACGATCAAATTTTGACATATCAATTTTTTCTCATATTCGTAAAGTAGAGTGGCTATATTATTACCAGTTCAAACCGTTTTTCGATACGACGACGGGAAGTCTTATTTTTTGAACTCCGAATCTTGAATTTTACATCCGCCATTACGCGAACCCGCTCCTGTGGGCGAGGAATGCCTGGTCATTTTTTAGCGTACGTGACGTCATACACTTAAGGTTATCGTATACCTTCAGGGTACTGTTCCGGATAAAATTAAGTAGCGTCTCGAATATTCGTCGTATTTAGATAAATTATACCTCATTTTAAAGCTTATAAAATTGGCTACAACGATATACCTAAGGTTTGTAATTTTGATAAAAGTGCGATTTTTAAATAAACCTCTTTTCCGAACAAGCGAGTTGGTTTCCAAGAGCTCCAACTCCACGGCAATTTAATGAATTTAAGATATGTTTGCTTTTCTGGACTCCCACAGACCTTGTTTACGAAACTGTGATGGCTATTGTGGAAATTCGAAGCCGTTCTGAAGATATTTCGGTCTTCGTGAAACTGCTAACGCGCAATCCAAGTATAGATGCGGGAATCGCTCTCAGCGCCTCTCTTTCTAAAATTAAAAAAATCGCCGACACATTTTTTAGCTGATATAATTGCGAACAATCTGTGAAAATTTGAAGTAATTCGCACAAATTCGCGTCGAGTTGGAGCTTTTTTCAAACTATGTTTAGAACGAAAATAGAAAGTCAAGAAAACGCTCTGAAAAGTTTTAGCCGGCCGGCGAGACAGATTCTGGTGCCCGCCTCTTTCACAGCAATCAAACACCTATAAAAAGCAGCCAATGATGTTCAACCAGTGACTGGGAAAACTTCCCACAACAACACGTGTGGCTACTTTTCCCATACAAACCTTCACGCGAACTAACATATGTAGCAAGAAAGTGTACCATTTTCCCGCTTTGAAAAGCAAACAAAACGTTTTGAATAGAAATAATCCTTCAAGTTTGTGCATTGTACAGGACTGTAGCAATTTAACGAACCACAAAGCTGGCATTTCGCTACATTCAAGCCTTCTAGTTGAGTACCAAGAATACGGTTTGTAATTATCTTCAAGCCTCATGCAAGGATGGTTTGTGTACGTTTTGAGGACAGAAGCTTCTCCATAATTGTTTGTATCACATGGAATAGCCGGTAAGACCGTATCAGAGTCCAGTATAACAGTTCAGAAGAAGGCCAAAACAGCCGAACCAACTGACAGAATGTACTACTCAGACTACTACTAGTATAGATTGACCGAAAAATAAGCGGCTACGTTTGCTGAGAACATAGTTTGTCATAAATAACTCATATTGCTGTTTCCTATAAACAGATAAACCTATCGATGTAGTATGCCTTTTAATTTACTGCTAATTTTATTTTCAAGACAATAAACCACAGAAGAAACCACCAATATTATTTCACGAAGTACCTTGTTTCAGTTGTTTGTGTGTCAAACAGAAACGGGCGCGGCGAAGTTTGGTTCTGTGATAGCCACTGTAAAAGCTGCAGATCAGTCAGTTTCAATATATTTTTTTAGTCTCTAGTAAATTCTTATCAATCACGATTTCATGTTAGACAAGTGAGCGATTTAATTTTATAGCAATTACATTGTATTTTAGAACGTAGATTCGCCGGAAAATCTATTGCCGGGACACAGATAATTCTCGATCTTTCATTTACGAACTAGCAATCCGGGTTTCACTATAAACAATGAATAAACTTAGGACTTATAAACTGATCATTACCTTAGTGATTTCTCCGCTGAATTCTCCCTGTAGCCCGGATCCAGTAACAGCACAAACCTGAAAGCCGAATCAGGGAAAATACCCTGGGAAAAAATTACCCCAAAAAGATAAGAAACCTCTGCTAGCTAGCACTACTTACTAGCAGGCCACCTCCCAAGCGATTGTAGCGACTATTCATTCGTCCAGTTTTCAACTCGGTCGCCAGCGGCTCTATTTCCCCCTAAATCATCTACATCCGGCAATAAATTTAAACAGAAAGACACATTACTATGTTCTGAAGAATCTGATGCAGATTTTAGGTCGTTATTTACTAAACCACAGCAAAATTCGCAGTGTGAGTTTGTAGCCAATATAAGAAGAAATGTATGGGTTCGAAGCAACTTGAGAACGATGCGTTAAGTGTATGACGTCACATACGCTCAAAAATGACTAGGCATTCCTCGCCCACGGGAACGGATTCGCGTAATGGCGGACGTGATTTTGACGGTAAACTCTCTCTAAAATGTGTGGTCTAATTGGCTCCTTTGCAAACTTTTTTCACTGATTTGGATATTTCTGCCACTGTTTGTTCTTATGGAATACAAAAAAGTGGCAAAAGAAATGGTCAAATTTCGTCGTAGTGGCACTTTAACGTATTTGTCTATGAGAGTTTTTAGGATGAAAATACTATCCGCTGTTCCAAGGTGTTTCCTAAATCCTCCTTGTACTTCTTTAAGTATTCCTTTGTCGACTAGGTAATCATACAGCCTATTATTAAGTATAGAGGTGAAAAGTTTGCCGAGTGAGGATAACAGGCTTATGCCTCTGTAGTTATCAGTTTTGTCCTTATCGCCTTTTTTGTAAATTGGAACAATAAAGCCGGTACACCAATCTCGAGGGTATTCTCCTGATGATAGAATAATATTAAAAAGCGATTTCAGTAGTGGTTTTAGTTGCTTTTTACCGTTTTTTATTACTTCGTTTAGGATATTGTCTTTGCCCGGTGCTCAAACTTGCCCCCCAGTCAAAATTTCCATACAAACGTCTGTAAACTGTTCCGAGTTTGCGGTCCTATAACTTTGCTCCTATTCAAGATATAACTCTCAAATTTGGGATTTTGACTAACCTCGAGGTGCTCTTTTCAGCAGTATCGACGGTTTTGCTGTTATACGTATATTTCAAAAGTTCAAAAAAACATTGGAATAACACTAAGTTATTGACTTTTTACAGATAAAGTTCTTCCTACTGATTTACAAGAGCAGGACAGCGATTGCCAAGACAACCGACCTAGCTCCCAGCCTATTGCGGTCCCCGGAGTTTCCGCCATAGCAGCGTCTGACTCTCCGCGCACGTCCCTCACTAACTCCCCGTGCCAGTCCCCCATGTTACGTGAGGAGTACGAGCCGAGTGAGTCTGGCGAGAGTGAACAAGATAACGAGGATGAGCAGATGGTTGATATGGACGACGAATACGAGGTGATAGAGATGGACGACGATGACGACGACGACGATGAAACGGCTATGAACAAGGTGACTCGTAACTTAGTGATGCCACATGAATACTGAGGAGAAAAATCTGGCCACAAACTACCACAAACCATTTTATTGTTATTCAAATATGGTGTCAACATTTTTTAATTGACCGAATAGAGAGCTGCAACAACGACGGCAGTGACGATGGGACGGAGAAAAGCGTTTTATCCCGAAATTTGGTGTTTAATTAATCAATTTTAATATCCAAATCTTCCAAAAATATAATAAGCATAACGAACGCCTAATGAAAGACGGAGTGATTTACTTTTTGACGTTCGCGTTCTCTTGTTAACGTAGAATTTGTTTTTTTTACGTTGTGTTTTTTTGCAGAGAACGGTCAAAATGTAGGTGACTGCGTGCATTTTCACGTGCAGTTATTGTATTTCGTAATTAAGGCTATTGTTTTATGCCGCCGTCCTAGACGTTGCCGTAGTGGTTGCTTAAGTTCCCTAATATTAATCCTTACCCTAAAATAGACATGGTGGAAAGGAGTGCCGCCGAGTACTCGCTGTATTTAGCTGTAGTTAGCTGTAGTTAGCTGTAGTTAGTTGTATGTAGCTGTATGTAGCTGTATGCAGTTGTATTTAGTTGTATTTAGTTGTATGTAGTTGTATGTAGTTGTATGTAGCTGTATGTAGCTGTATGTAGTTGTATGTAGCTGTATGTAGCTGTATGTAGCTGTATGTAGTTGTATGTAGCTGTATGTAGCTGTATGTAGCTGTATGTAGTTGTATGTAGCTGTATGTAGCTGTATGTAGCTGTATGTAGTTGTATGTAGTTGTATGTAGCTGTATTTAGCTGTATTTAGCTGTATTTAGTTGCATGTAGGTGTATGTAGTTGCTATGTTTTGTGATCTGTAGGTTAAGGTGCTGAGTCCTCCTAAACCCGAGCCCAGCGCAGAGGACCAACAGTTCGAGAGCATGTTTGAGAGGTTGATGCAGGATGACTTCCAGAGCCGCCGCAGCGAGAGTCTCAAGGTCAGTGGCAACAATGTGGATGTTAGAGATTAACAGGCAACATTCACGTTAATACGAGTACTAAACGTGTGGATGTTAGAGGTTAACAGGCAACATTCGCGGTAATACGAGTACTAAACGTGTGGATGTTAGAGGTTAACAGGCAACATTTGCGGTAATACGAGTACTAAACGTGTGGATGTTAGAGGTTAACAGGCAACATTCGCGGTAATACGAGTACTAAACGTGTGGATGTTAGAGGTTAACAGGCAACATTCGCGGTAATACGAGTACTAAACGTGTGGATGTTAGAGGTTAACAGGCAACATTCGCGGTAATACGAGTACTAAACGTGTGGATGTTAGAGGTTAACAGGCAACATTCGCGGTAATACGAGTACTAAACGTGTGGATGTTAGAGGTTAACAGGCAACATTCGCGGTAATACGAGTACTAAACGTGTGGATGTTAGACGTGTTAGTGACCGTTGAAAAAGCGTGAGGGAATTGGCACATGCGAGTTCTGGTGGAGAATTGAACGTTTTGAACCCAGTACGGTTTATTCTGTCACTTACTAAAAACTGGTACCAAGTCCGCACGTGCACTCTTTTCAATGTTTGAGTCGTATGTAATGCGGTTTGTGTTGTGTAGGTGCCTAGTTTAGATGTAGCAGTACCCATGCATCTCAAGGGACAGGGCCGCAAGGATTCCCAGTCAGAACACGAGAACGTGAACTTCGTGTTGATGCTTCGCAAAGGCAACAAACAGCAGTACCGAGACTTTGAGATTCCAATCTCGTCTGACCTGGCCGCGAACATCAGAGAGAAACAAGTGGCTGTACAGGCGGAGCAAGTAGAGCTCAAGAGACTGGTGCTCGACTATAACCAGAGACAGGAAGAGGAGACCTATAATGGTGAGCTGCATTACACGAAGATGGGTGTTACACGTGCAACGATTACAAAAAAAAATTATTGTGGCCGTTGCCTGAGTAGAAGGCAATCCTTCTTTTCATATAACTGTCTTGCAATCAGTCTCGTTGAAACCTGTCTCGCGTTGGAGTTTCACGAAAACATTGCAGAGTGTAACAGGGCCTCTAAAGCACAATAAATACTGTCGTAGTCTGTGTTGCACTAGCGAGACAAAAGGGTGATCGTGAAAAGAATAGAACTAGATTTGACAGCTGTTTTTACGGCAAAGGCGAGAGAGAAATAATGCGGTCTTTACTAATTACGATATACCCTTTTATCTGTACGCAGACAAACAACTTCCTTTCTATAAGTACAGATTCATTTTGATGGTAGCTCCTAACGTGACAATCTGCGCTCTCTGTTCGGTAGTCTAACGTGACAATCTGCGCTCTCTGTTTGGTACTCTAGCGCGACAGTCTGCGCTCTGTGTTCAGTACTGTAATGTGATAATCTGCGTTCTTTGTTCGGTACTCTAACGTGACAATCTGCGCTCTCTGTCTGTTAGTCTAACATGACAATCTGCGCTCCCTGTTTGATACTCTAACGTGACAATCTGCGCTCTCTGTTCGGTACTCTAACGCGATAATCTGCGCTCTCTGTCCGTTACTGCCGATTCCTATCTTGGGTTCATTTTCCTCTCAACAGAAATGATGGCCCAACAGCGCCAAGGGAACGAATTTGGAGGCCGTTCCCAGCACCTGCGCAATAAGAAGCGGCCCTACAGCAGCAGCGCTGACTCAGTGGCTGTTTTGTCGAACCTTACAAGGTACAACATGTGTACGCTACCACCATAACCATATAACTCAAGTCCTCATCGCCGGTTCCCCCGTTGCTTACTAACTGTAAAGTTATCGCTACCGTATTTATATACGTGAGTGAGCAGATGTGTTGTTAACCATGTGGGAGATATGTGCTCATTCATCTAGATGTGTGTGCTCATCACCGATAGTGACGTAAAATCCTTGTACGTTTTCATGGCTAACTCGCTTAATATTAATGTAAAGTGGCTCAAACGTTTACAAGCATGGTATTGGGTCCCCATAAATCACTTAGTGGTGATGTCGTAACGATGACGTCATCGGCCACGTGATTTTTAGTATATGCCCATATCTCCCTCATTTTTAATGCCAGGCGGCTGAAACGTTGACAGACATGGTATTGGGTCCCATACATTACTAAGTGGTGATGTCGTAACGATGACGTCATCGGTCACGTGCTTTTACAGGTTAATAACTTGCACTTTGAACACTTCCACATGTTGACCCTCGAGAACACACTAAAATACACTTTACATCCACGAGTTCACCATAGCGGTGCTGTTTGAAATAGGCGAATACATCACGTTAGAAATTCAGTGTTAGATGTATTAACACGGGCAAACGAGCAGGCAAATAACCATCCATCCTGTTTGGTTCCTCAGGAGACGATAACTATGCGGTATAGTATGACATAGGTACACTGTGTGTGTACACTGTGTGTGCCATACGTCACGTGACCACGCTGACGCACAGGACATCATCCAGGAACCTGTCAAGTTTAAGAGTTAAAGGCATTGCCATTATTGACTGACATTTGAACCTTGTTTCGAGCCAGGAAGTTTGTTGGACGCTACTCGTACGGCGCTTTTCAGGGCATGGCTCAGTTCTTAAGCCGGCTCGGCTGAGTTTTAGGATCCCAGCAGACGGGTTCACCGTTGATGAAATTAACTGGATTTGGTACTAGCCAGTTGTTATGCCCATTATCAGGGTAGAGATCCTTGTCGAATTGTTTGGCTTTTTTTAAGGTCAAATTTGACCATTTCAGGTCCGTTTCCGTTAACGCATTACCTACAGTAATGCTCTGAATTGCCAGACTAATTGTTATGTGCATTAGCTGCCATGTTGAAATATCCTGAGAATGCCATCACATGTAGTAATTGATATTTTTCTCTGCTAACAACAAAGTGTTCTTGATATGCGATAGGTTCAGTTTCAGAGAGGTTCGCCTGTGTTATCTTAACTTAAGATTGTGACATCAGCTTGACCACATCACCACTAGTCAGTTGAACCACGAGAACCTCAGTCCTGTTAACAATCATAACATGCCAGATGAGCTCAGCGCACGAGCACCATTTTTACTTTTTAGACGAGTTTCCCAGTTGTTACTGGCGTGTTACATTGCAGTCCATAGATGTTGTAGCCTGATTATCTATCTGTATTCGTAGCTTACATTTTGGTATATTTTAACTTAGTGCCAGCACCTTATATCTCACTCCGCAAATCACTTTAGGAAAGTGTAGAAAATCTGCACTCATAGTTATATCATTGCACATTTTAATTGCCTCTTCCCCTTTTCTCCCGATTGCCGCATTTTCAATTGTTTGGGCCTTCTTCGATTGCACATGAAAACACAGTTTGGGTTATGTTTTAATCCAAGAGACTTCCTTTTTTTTCTTGGCAACCCAAACTATTAAGATATTCAACCCGTGTTGAACGTTCTCTGCATTACCGAGCAGGCTTTAGGTGCCGTTTTCTCCCGAGTAATTAGTATTCACGGTGTGTCGTATAATGTGCATGTGACCGGGACACACTTGTGGGTTGGGTTGAAGTGTATTGAGCGGTCTTTGTGTACGGAGCCGCCGGTCGTACCACATGCTTCAGTGCCCATGCAGTTTCTAACTACCAGTACTTTGATCGTCCATGTTCAGCTCGTTCTATTTCTAACCTTGTCAAATTATCTTGATTTGGCTGTCAAGCTTATGTAAGGTGTTCAATTAAAGTGAGTTTACTTTGCCTGAAGTGTCCATACTCGTATTAATTAAACTAGGGATGAAGCTGAACTTGGAAATTCAACTATTACATTTTTATTATAATCTTTATTTATACACAGTAATAATTCAGCGAGGCTGATTTTCAAGTAGCCGTGTCCTAATTTAGATAGTTATTTAATTAGTTATTTAGTTATTAAGTTATTTAATTAAATAACTATCTAATACTAATATTCTACGAGCTAAAGGTAATACTGCTCAGATGATAAAATGGTAAAGTTGTTACACTATAAAATGTAACCGTTTAAATATTTTAGGAAAGGATTGGTGATTAGAATAAGGGTTTTTAAATAAACAGCTAAACATGTAAGCAGGAAGCATAGTATGGTAAGGGATTCTTCAACTTCAGAGTTTATAATTAGTTCTTGTAGTTAAGTACAGTTTGTCTGCTCTGTTGCGCCCAAATGTCGCGCTTAACGAGCCATAAAAGTAGTAATGATAACATAGTATTTAGTTAAAGGGTCGATATACATTAGCAGATATAATCTTCGGCAAATAAAATGAGTTGTCCCTTCTTTCGGATATAATTAATCACACACCCATAGTAGAATAAACATAAATGTCTTTCAACCTCATTAACTATACGAGAGAAACTCTCGTTCTGTTTGCTTTTCTAAGGAAATGTATGTTATTATATTTACTGTTAATTTTATGTACAGGCAACTTGTGTTAGCTTGGAGTAAAGTATAGTATCATGTTTATATGATCATTACATATGGCTACAAATAGGTGGTCCCTAGTTTTTCCAGGATAGGCCCCGCCTCGTACTATCTGATTCAGTGTTTACTAAGTTAAATTTGGACTCTACTCTAAAGTTATCTCTTTTTACTATTTTCGGGTAAGACTTAGTTTTTGTTACGGTAGTGTAAGTACTAATAGTTAGGCAAATCCTATGTTAACTTTCATTGCCAAATTTATATCCTGAATATCTTTTATTCTCATTTTGTCAATCTTTTCACTGTTTACTCTCAGCGACCAGTTACCTTACATCAGCATTTATTACTAATGTTAACCAATCAGAAGAAACTTGTAGATTGACAGTTGTCTGTCAATGAAAAGTATCTAGAGCTACCTTATTGTAACAAATTTTCGCGGGACTTAAATTTCGCGATTTTCGCGATTTAAAAAAAATCGCGAACTTAAAGTTCCGCGAATAAGAGATACCGCGAAAATTAACGACGCGAAATTTAATGCCTTTCGGTAAAACCCTTTTGTCTTTTATCAACTTTAACAAACGTTTACACGAGTATGCATAAACTAAAACGTGTCTAAGAGTCCAGAGTCCGAAAAATCAGCATGGTATCAGCTAAGAAACGACACTCCTTCATCCTCTTCGTCAACTGCCAACTCAGGATCGCTATCGCTGTCTTCATCTAGAAGTTCCTTAAGCACCTCCTTTGTGCAGTCATCAAACATGCCATCTTGACCTGGCTCCTTGTATTTGGCAATCACGATCTGCTTATACCTTTCCAGTATTGCCCTGTTCTGTTAAGGGTAGGCGATTTTTAAATTGAAATGTAACATAAAGCAGTGAAAAAAATAAAATGTGGATCTTCATTTTCGCGAAATTTAGTTCCCTTTAACCCAACTTTTTTGCGAAATCGCGAAAATAAAGTCTCGCGAAATCTGCCGCCTAATTTTTCGCGAAATTAAGTAACCGCGAAAATTAGTTACAATAAGGTACTCTATAAAAGTAGAGCCGTAAAATTGTAAGTTGGAGTTGGTGTTAGAGCGAACGAGAACGAATAAAGAAAGTCCAACTCAAGTCTCGTCTTCTCTCAGTAAGAACGACCCGGGTTCCGAGGGAAGCCAAAAGAAGGTTTTGGCTCCTGAAACAAAGTGATAAAAAGTACTGAATATCATCAGTAGTAAAAAGCTTCGTGCGTCCTATATAGTAATAACTTATGTATAACTAATTATAAACAGTTGTTAAGGCAGCCTTAAAGTGTTTATGAAACCAAATTTTGCATCTTTATTTTATTGCAGAATAATAAAGTTCATTCTTTTCTGATTATCAAGAGTATATTTATTTTTCAGTTCCGCCTTCGGAAAGGTCTCTTTTTCGCCATTCAAATGGACTACTTTATGCTTAAAACTGTCCCGTTTGTCGCGCGACCAAATGAGCTGCGTGACGTCACTGTGAGGACTCGCTGTTTATATACTACGAACATGGCAGACTCGGTGAGAAAGTTTCAGAGAAAGCTAAAAATAAGCGAGGAGGTGGAAGATATTGTGTGACTGGTGGCCTTGGTTTTCTTCCCGTATTTAACTTTATCCTACGCCAAAATACAATGGACTTTGAAGTTGAGAAAAGCAATAGTCAATGTCCACATTCTATACTCATTCACAGTTTGTACAAGTACAACACAACTACGAAAAGTACAAGAAATGACTCACCAAGAACTCGACGATAACTTTAATACTCCTGTACTTTTATGCTGAAGCCAGAACAGTGTATGGCAAAGAATACAATATAGTGTTTCTCTGGTTTCCTGTAGAAATTCGTTTAAGAGGATCCTGAATGTTCGTGAATGAAAAACGGACGATACTGAAAACTTGCAAAGAACCCAGACGCGGCGCCATATGTGAGTTGAGTTTGTTGGTCTCTCTCTCTCTCTAGCCCTTGCTCCGAGGGTATTTCTCCGAGTTCTCCGGTTTTCCTAGCCTCCCTCCGCAAAAACCAACACGCTAAATTCCAATTCGATCTTAAATTAGCCGGGACTTGGCTTTGATCAGCCCCCGTGGTTGTTTCAGGTCTCGTTAGAAATTCAGAGAGAATTTCGAACGTATAGTCGAACTGAGCCTCAAACGCTACGCAACTAACTCACTGCCATCAGAGCAGCAGTTAAACACTGTTCCTTGGGATAATGAAAATATCCTTCTTCAGACCAGAGAATAAATAGCCAGTGTCAACGATGCAGTTGTTGTAGAAAATAGTCGGGAACCTCGACTACTCACGTTAACTCAGTCTCAGATGCCGCTATTAAAATTTCGCTACAAACGCTTTCTGATCTCTATGAATGTTTTTCCATCAGGCATTTTCAACACTATCACAATGTGCAGATTAACTTCTCCTGTGCTGACCATACATTGTAAAAAGAAAGCACTTTGTGTTTCCTGCAACAGTTTTGATCAGTTGACAATTTTACAGCCCGTTTGCGACCGGCGGTCTTGCAATTTTATCAATCGACAGGTTATTTCATCCAATTAGAAACGAGCTTTCAGGTCGTCAATGTCAAGCTGTCAGAATTGAACCAATCAGCGACGAGAAATGTTGTAAACAAGTCGAAGTACAGTAAAATGGAGTTTTCGCTGTAGTCAGTTCGCTTAGTTATATAATTTTAAGAACCCACATACAAATCTAGCTTACTTTCTTTCGTCTAGATTGAAGTTTGTATTATAAAACAAATAAAAGATGGTTCTCCTTGTTCTATAACAAAATCATGTACTTTCGAGGTCTTGAAATGGAGCTAAATGCACTCGTGTTCTGCGCGTGCATCCGCAGTTTTTCACGGACCTCAAGCGTGTAATATGTTTTTTATAGAACAAGGAGAACCATCTTTTATTTGTTAAGGATTGTGTTGTGTTCTACTGTATTTCATTTTTTGTATTGAATTGTATTGTGCTTTATAAAATAACCCAGATAAGAGGAAACTCGCGCGCTGATTGGCTGAAAGCCGTGTTTATATGAGAGTCCATAGACATGGAAATTCGCTGGCACGCGATTGTGAATGAACTGATCAAAATGGCAAACGACAAGGAAGAATGTTTTACCAAACGTTGACTTTCAATAATATGATTGTAATCAGCAAAACCGACATATATATTTAACAAAAATACAGCCAACCGACGAAGTTATCAAATTTGTTAACCATCCCGGCCAAGATATTTTTATTTGTGGTCCAACAAACAAAAGTCAAAACCATTTCGTTTAACTTATTTCGTACGGTAAAACTAAAACACACAAACGGCTAACAAGTCTAGTTTTTAAACAACCTCCTTATAGACGAATAGAGTAAGGAATGGAGCTAGAGACTAGAGTAGACGAGAGGGAAAAGCAAGGCAACACTTTCAAAAAAAATTCTGTCTTTTTTTATCCCAAACTAAAACTAAAAGGACATATACATTATACGTATATAAGGCCAATTGTTATCATTCATCCTGTTTGGTCTTAGATAATTCAGATAAGGTTTTTAGCTTTCTCCTTGCCATTTTATGAACAACTGCATGAATTTTGCAAACTCACGTGCGACCGTTGTGAAGTTGATATGTTGTTGATTTTTTCACAGAACAAAAATAGTTTTTCCCTCTTACCTTGCACTCTTAGCCTCATCTCATTGGAAGGAAAGTTCCAACAGCTAGATCTTTCCATTGAGTTTGGTGAAAATAAAAGTTCATTCAACTAAAACCTGCTTCAAAGTTCAACAGGGGAATCATGTTTCGTCATGTACATTCTGTCATTCAGCGACAAAAACACCCAGTTCAAGTCCTCCACTCCTTGAATGCCTTTCGCCTTAAATTTCCGGGAAAGCATGTCTTGAATTCCGAGTAAGTCTTTTCGGGGACTGTTGAAGCAGATGTTTTTAAAATATAGCCACACACTGACACAGAGGACACAGTATTCCTTCGTTTCTCACAGTTCTGTATCGGGGGATTTCCCGCGCTGTGCAAACTCACCATCGGTGGATTTCTGACGACTGTTACGGTTAGGAGAATTGATCTTCTGATCGTGCGTGCGTACGATTTTCTCTCGTATTTTTCCTGTTCGTTATTTTATAAAAGCAATATAACACGCTTTCCATGTCTTTGTTCTCTTATATAAACACGCGGGATATGTTGGGAGAACAATGAAAAACTTGAAAATCACTCGCCTTATTATATTGTATTTTTTTGTAGAAATGCGCGTCTTCCGAGTCCTCACAGTGACGTCATTGTAATGGCAGATTCGGTTCCAGGCCCCGGACAGTTTTAGCATAAAGTAGTCAATTTGAATGGCGAAAAAGAGCCCTTTCCGAAGGCGGAACTGAAAAATAAATATACTCTTGATAATCAGAAAAGAATGAACTTTATTATTCTGCAATAAAATAAAGATGCAAAATTTGGTTTCGTAAACACTTTAAAGGTGCAAGTTTGTGGAGCTTTTGACATTTGCAGTCAACTCGTTCTATAGTTGCGCTCCATTGTACTAAAGCTTTTTTTAAGTATTCGCGATTTGGTCGTGGTATAAAGTGATTGCATGCATAACGCGTAGTTTCGGACCGTCTAGTGAACCTGCCCGTCAGGTACTCGGGGCACATTCCATTATGTATTGTATACATGATGCTAGCTGTTTGTTTACTTCGTCTCGTTTCGTGCCATACAGAGCTACAAGGTCCTACAATAGTCCTGCCATAACGCGTAGTTACAGACCGTCTAGTGAACCTGTCCGTCAGGTACTCGGGGCACATTCCATTATGTATTGTATACATCATGCTAGCTGTTTGTTTACTTCGTCTCATTTCGAGCCATACAGAGCTACAATAGTCATGCCATAACGCGTAGTTACGGACCGTCTAGTGAACCTGTCCGTCGGGTACTCGGGGCACATTCCATTATGTATTTTATACATCATGCCAGCTGTTTGTTTACTTCGTCTTATTTTGAGGTCGTCCCAACCCGAGTTGTTGACGGAGGGGCTGAGACCGAGCGTCCCACGAGGAACGAGTAATCACTCTGGCTGCTCTGTAGCTTTTGAAGTTTGTCCGTTAATGTTTTCCCAGCATTGTCCCATACTGAGCTACAATAGTCGAAGTGACATTGCACCAGAGACTTGTAGACTGTGTTTAGAGTGTCAACATTGACGTACGGTCCCTTTTAGTCATACCTGTACCGGACGAAACTTTTTTACAAACTTTGTCGATATGATTTGACCAAGAGAGCTTGTCGTCGACGCCAATATATTTTGTATTAGAGACCTTTTTACAAACTTTGTCGATAATTTGACCAGGAGAGCTTGTCGTCGACGCCAAGATATTTGGTATTAGAAACCTTTTTTTAGTTGGGAGCCTCCTATTTGAACGACTGGCTTTAAATTAGGATCATTGTGGTGAGAGGTGTTAGTGATCACCATAAATTCACTTTTTACAGTTTAGTTTGTTTGCAATGAACCAGTCATTCATTTTCTCGCTAAGGTCGTTGTTAATCTTGGATTCGATTTCATTGCTGTCTCTCCCAGCCACGCATATACTGGTGTCAATAAAGTGTTCAGATCGTTGATGTATATGAGGAAAAGCAGGGGTCCTACGATGGACCTGTTGGACACCACTATTCAACAGGCCTTCACTAGATAGATCGTTACCAATCACACACACTTGCCGTGTTGGACAGGTAGGATCTAAACCAACTGACCGCGCCCTGATTAAATCCGTATAATTCTAGTTTTCTTAAGAGAATATTGTGTTTGACTGTGTCAAACGCTTTTTAATATCCCGAAAGACAGCGCAATTTACGAGGCCTTGATCCATATTAATGAACCAATCGTTGGTTACGTCCAAGAGAGCAGTGATAGTGGAATGTAACGATCGAAAGCCTGATTGGTATTTAGATAACAGGTTATTTAAGGTAAGATAGTTGTAGACTTGATTATAAACGATTCTTTCAGACAAGACTGAAATAGGCCTGTAGTTGTTACAGTCCGATTTGCAACCGGATTTGAAAATAAGTGTCACCCGGGCTCATTTCCAGTCGTCCGGAAAGACATTCGTTTCAAGTGACAAGTTGAATAAGAAAGTCAAAGACGGAGACAGCACCGGGGCAGCCAGTTTTAGAACTTTATCCATGCCCGACGATTTGATCCACACAGCCCCTTCATTAACTTTGTCACTGTATCAACAGTGACGGGAGTAAAATGAAAGACACTTGTGGCAGGCGTGACAAAGTCCTCAAAGGAGCTGTGGTTGGCTGTTCCGGCGCTGTCTTCGCTTGATAACTTGTCACTGATTTGTATAAAATGCGTCAATTCAATTCAACTTTATTTAAAACACGGAGATTTCAACAATTTTACACTGATTTGCATGAAAGCCGTGTATAATACTAAGTAAAAATACAAATAATTCTCATAACAAGTGATTAAAGATATTAAGCTATACTATATTAAGCATCTAACTAATATATATATATATATATATATATACAGTCAATGCCAAAAAGGTTGTCCAGCAGAACATAATATAATACTATAATATCCATTGTTTTGGCCTATGTTTTGGCCTAGACAATAGCCCAAAACAATGGATATTATAGTATTATATTATGTTCTGATGGACAACCTTTTTGGCATTGACTGTATATATATATATATATAATACTACAATATCCATTGTTTTGGCCTATGTTTTGGTCTAGACAATAGGCCAAAACAATGGATATTATAGTATTATATTATGTTCTGATGGACAACCTTTTTGGCATTGACTGTATATATATATAATGCCAAAAGGGTTGTCCAGCAGAACATAATATAATACTATAATATCCATTGTTTTGGCCTATTGTTTTGGCCTAGACAATAGCCGAAAACAATGGCTATTATAGTATTATATTATGTTCTGCTGGACAACCTTTTTGGCATTGACTGTATATATATATATATATATATATCCACTAGGGTCATATATTAATAATCAATATACATTTATGTACTAATGTAAAATAAGACTAACAATCTAAGAATAATTTAAAAAAATAATCTCTAAAAAAATAACCTAAACAAATAATCTAAAAAATACTTTAAGGCATGATTAGTGACTCTAGTCAGTTAAGGTTACCGGATACCTTCAAGGCATGTTTTTTTGTAAAAAAATATTGATTATTTGGAAAGTTTATGGATTGTTCTACAATTTAGAAAAAACATTATTTCAAAAGATATAAAAGCTTGCGAGATATTTAGAAAAAACGTATTTAGAAGGAAACTAAATAAATCACCGAGGCGTTGTAATCTCTTTACGTGCCACGTGCACCCCGTGGACGTTTTGCGGGAGCTGTTATCCGAGTACCGTAATTTGCATACTGTCGTTGTAGCTTCCTTCTTCGAAATAACAAACGTGCATTTAGAGTCTTTTATCAATCGTGTGTATGGGGAAATCCAAAAGAGAAAAGCAGAGTCCTTGAGTAAAACATAAAGCGAACCCTGGACCAAAAAAGAAAGGAAACCGGCGATAAGGAGGAATTCGGTAAAACGAGCCGGTTGAGCTCGCGGACAGCGACAAAGGCTCGTAGTTCGAAGAACGTGCGAAAGGCAGCGAATAACAACCTTCAACTTCCGGGTCAACTCCAAATATAAGCAGCGCCAGCAGGCTTAAACTGTCGTTTGGCTTACCAGGGACCAGCAAGTCATTTGAAGAGACTGAGGACGCGAGCAGCGAGTCACATCGGAGTCTATAATTTCCCGCGAATTTCACTACTACTTTGAAGCTCCAGGGGTCCTTGCGTAGTCATTGGCTAGTTGGTTCGAAGTGTTGACATTTGCCTTGATGAGGTGTGAAATGTTCACAAAACTTTACACGCCAAATCTCCGACTAGGTTTTTTTTCGTATCCCCTCTCTTTGAACGAATTAATAGGGTATGCAGACTTACCAGATTTTGATAAAACTCGGCCAAAAGACAGATAAGTTACTGACAAAGAAAAGGGTGTGAGCGTTTAGCAATATTCAAAGTATTTTTCCTCGTAGAGTATCCCGCGTGATGTGACTCGGACATTATTGAAGACTGAAACTTTAGGAATGAATTGCATTTGAATGAAGTAAAATATTAACAAATGCTCACACCCTTTTTTAGGCTGTCATATGCTGATTAACATTATGCAGTTGAATTGTTCTTATGCGTTAACCCGAAGGCTGCTAATTCACTTTTATAAACCTTGTCAGTTTTGCGTGTGTTGGCTTAGCATTGCTTTACAATAAAATATTTTTTTAAACAAACCCATTCAGCGTATTCTACACTTCATAAGCTTTACAGAGGTATATAGGTTTCTATAGTTTTCTTTAAAACAACGCGCGTACAAAATTATAAACGAGAGAGACCCGCGAAGGTATCCGGTAACCTTAAGGAGAGTAATATCTCACTAAGGAAGAACTTTGTTGAATTTCATTTGGTAGGTTATTCCATGTCTTTGTTCCGTCATAACTGAAACTTTTTTTAAGTATTCAGTATTAGGACGTGATGTGGAAAGCTTCATATTGGAATTTCGAAGATTATAATGATTGTTTGGTTTACTGTAGTAAACATTTCTTGAAGAGAGGTTGGAGCGACATTATTCATAATTTTGAACATTAAAGGGATACCCGAGTGAAAAACACATTTGGGCTCAAAAGCATCTTTCAGATGTACTTTGTTCAGAAAATATATTAAAATTTGATAAAACTTTTTCAGAGTTGAGAACGAGCCCCTCAAAGTTGGCCCCGCGAAGACCTGGGCGCCGCCATTTTGTTGACATTAATTCCTGAGACGTTTTTTTACGTCACTTCGTCCTACCGGAGTCTTGCGGCTAACTTGTAGCGACTTGTTTTCTTTGTAGAATTTTCACACGCTAGGAATTAGAGTAGATTTTCATCGATATGGCAGAGCAATTTCGTACTAGAACAAAAATATCACGACGATATTGTGATTTGTGGGAGAAGTTCAGAAGACTGGGAGGACGAAGAAAAGCTTGTGGAAGGCGAGAATATCAACGAACAACAAAAGGCGACTACCGAGCTAGTGCAATGCTGTTGCAGTAGAATGGAATTACCTAAAACCGAATTGGTTATCAGAAAGTAGGTTATTTATTATTAAGTAGTTGTAGAGTTGCTCGTACATAATTTTTTCTAAGAGTTTACTAATAACAGGAAGAACAGATTGGTCTCAAATTATCGAGAATATTTTTAGGACCAGTTTTGTGAATGGGTGTTACCCTTGATAATTTCCATTCGTTGGGAAAACTTCCTGTCCTTATGATATCATTAAAGAGTTAAAGAACTGGTTATAATTGGGGCAGCTTCCTTCAGTTGATCATTTTGGCGGGTATTTCGTCTATGCCTGTGGCCTTAGAAGCACAAGCCCTTAATGACACTAAGTACTTTGACCGTCGATGTTGCGTCGAACTCAAATACACTTTGTGTATCTGCTATAAATTCCTCAAAGTCAGTTTTACGATTGTCGGGGTCATGGTCAATAGTTGATGCTAGGTTAGGTCCGATTTCGGCGAAGTATTTGTTAAAATGTTCGGCGATTTCCGTAGGACAGGTAACTGATTTTTCGTTTACTTTGATTTCATTTATAGTATCGTGTTTTGAGTGATTGCCCATGAGATTATTTAGAGTACCCCATGTGCCCTTGGGGTCGTCTTTTTGTTTGTCTAATATATTATTATTATAATCACTTTTAGCCTTACGCATAGCTATATTCACTTTGTTTCGTGAATATTTATATGCTGTCCAAGACTCGCAATCATGCTGACTGATGACTGCTTTCCGCTTCAAACGATCTCTTTCAATCATGAGGCTTTTAAATCTTTGGTAACCCAGGGAAGATTGGCTGATCTAACTCTTTTCGATTTGATCGGGGCGTGGCGATCGAAGACTGTCAAGAACATTTGTCTCCATTTACGCCACATATTGTCGGATTCTCTAACATTGACCAATTTTGAGTTTCGAGATCACTACGGAAATTTGCTGGATTAAATTTCCGAAAACTTCTAGAGTGGATAACTTTTCTCGCTCTAACATTATCTCTATTTATGTTAATTTTACGTATTGCATAAATAAGGCTGTGATCACTAATACCCAAATGCATAACTCCGGTTTTAACTATTTTCTCTGATAAATTTGATGTAACTCTAGTAGGTTCACTTATAAGCTGGTTGAGTTGATATAAGTCACGTATTCCTTTCAATTTAATTGTATGAGCACTGGGACTGGGATGAAATAAGTTACAATTTAGATCACCCAATAGGTGCATTTCTTTGTTCTCACAATCAATTTTCATCAGTAAAGTTTCAATTTTAGTGAGGTATTCAGGAGGAGAATCGGGAGGCCTGTAAATTGATGAGATAATGAAAGGTCTACGATTTCGATTTGATACTTCAATATAAACATCTTCAATTTCATTGGGGACAAGCTCTCTTCTATCATTAAAAGTTATTGAATTATTAACGTAAATACTCACACCACCACCTCTCCTATTACGATCATTTCGTACTATTTCCGGCGTAGCCATTTATTTCCATCTCACCGTCAGAGATCGAAGAATCTAATCTTGTCTCATTTAATGCAAGAATGTGTATATCTTGATTGGATAATAATATTCTAAGTTCATCGATATGCTTAGGAAGACTGGCTATGTTTTAAAATGCCATTTTAAAACCTTTTAGTTTTGAGAATTCCGTGGAAATTTGACTGTGAGATTACTAGGTTCACTATCATTATAAATATTAAAAGTATCTGGTTCCTCAATCAAACTGAAAGACTTACATCAAGTTGATTTAATGTAGTTATTAAAATTAGTTGCCATAATTGAGATACCTTTCTTATTAGGATGGAGCCCTTTTGAATTTAGGCATGTACTTGAAATGTTGTTGTGTGAGATGAGCACACCTATTGGCCACTTTCTTCATCTGTGTGAGATGAGTGGCCAGTCCCGGGATCGGCAAAAAGCACGTAGTTTTTTATTCACTTCGGTAGCTTTGCTACTCAGAACATCACTGTCGGTTCTCATCGCCAATTCAGATATTACAACACGTGTATTAGGAGATTCTCGCTCGATGAACGAGCACAGGTTCACAATATTGTAGGTGGTTTCGCTTACCTGCTCGGTCCCAAGGTTATTTGTCCCGATGTGTAATATTATCTCGTCCGGTTTAGCCCGTACAGTCAGGACGTGTTCAGTGCATTCGCTATATCACTGGGTTTCGTATAGGATGTATCGTCAACATCAATTTTGTGTTAACGCTTTCCACATGTGTTTGGATCTGGTAGCATTTGTTTCTATCTTTTCTTTATAGTGCTCGGATTTAGCTTTTTTTCACCTCTAGATTTACTTGGTTACGAGCAGCTATGTACCTAGTCCAATCAATGGGGTCACCTGACCTATTGGCCACTTTCTTCAGATAGTCTCGATGGAACATTGACTTCTTTATATCAGCTATGTACCTAGTCCAATCAATGGGGTCACCTGACCTATTGGCCACTTTCTTCAGATAGTCTCGATGGAACATTGACTTCTTTATATCAGCTATGTACCTAGTCCAATCAATGGGGTCACCTGACCTATTGGCCACTTTCTTCAGATAGTCTCGATGGAACATTGACTTCTTTATATCAGCTATGTACCTAGCCCAATCAATGGGGTCACCTGACCTATTGGCCACTTTCTTCAGATAGTCTCGATGGAACATTGACTTCTTTATATCAGCTATGTACCTAGCCCAATCAATGGGGTCACCTGACCTATTGGCCACTTTCTTCAGATAGTCTCGATGGAACATTGACTTCTTTATATCAGCTCTGTACCTAGTCCAATCAATGGCGTCACCTGACCTATTGGCCACTTTCTTCAGATAGTCTCGATGGAACATTGACTTCTTTATATCAGCTCTGTACCTAGTCCAATCAATGGGGTCACCTGACCTATTGGCCACTTTCTTCAGATAGTCTCGATGGAACATTGACTTCTTTATATCAGCTCTGTACCTAGTCCAATCAATGGGGTCACCTGACCTATTGGCCACTTTCTTCAGATAGTCTCGATGGAACATTGACTTCTTTATATCAGCTCTGTACCTAGCCCAATCAATGGGGTCACCTGACCTATTGGCCACTTTCTTCAGATAGTCTCGACGGAACATTGACTTCTTTATATCAGCTCTGTACCTAGTCCAATCAATGGGGTCACCTGACCTATTGGCCACTTTCTTCAGATAGTCTCGATGGAACATTGACTTCTTTATATCAGCTCTGTACCTAGTCCAATCAATGGGGTCACCTGACCTATTGGCCACTTTCTTCAGATAGTCTCGATGGAACATTGACTTCTTTATATCAGCTCTGTACCTAGTCCAATCAATGGGGTCACCTGACCTATTGGCCACTTTCTTCAGATAGTCTCGATGGAACATTGACTTCTTTATATCAGCTCTGTACCTAGCCCAATCAATGGGGTCACCTGACCTATTGGCCACTTTCTTCAGATAGTCTCGATGGAACATTGACTTCTTTATATCAGCTCTGTACCTAGTCCAATCAATGGGGTCACCTGACCTATTGGCCACTTTCTTCAGATAGTCTCGATGGAACATTGACTTCTTTATATCAGCTATGTACCTAGTCCAATCAATGGGGTCACCTGACCTATTGGCCACTTTCTTCAGATAGTCTCGATGGAACATTGACTTCTTTATATCAGCTCTGTACCTAGTCCAATCAATGGGGTCACCTGACCTATTGGCCACTTTCTTCAGATAGTCTCGATGGAACATTGACTTCTTTATATCAGCTCTGTACCTAGTCCAATCAATGGGGTCACCTGACCTATTGGCCACTTTCTTCAGATAGTCTCGATGGAACATTGACTTCTTTATATCAGCTCTGTACCTAGTCCAATCAATGGGGTCACCTGACCTATTGGCCACTTTCTTCAGATAGTCTCGATGGAACATTGACTTCTTTATATCAGCTCTGTACCTAGTCCAATCAATGGGTCACCTGACCTATTGGCCACTTTCTTCAGATAGTCTCGATGGAACATTGACTTCTTTATATCAGCTATGTACCTAGTCCAATCAATGGGTCACCTGACCTATTGGCCACTTTCTTCAGATAGTCTCGATGGAACATTGACTTCTTTATATCAGCTCTGTACCTAGTCCAATCAATGGGTCACCTGACCTATTGGCCACTTTCTTCAGATAGTCTCGATGGAACATTGACTTCTTTATATCAGCTCTGTACCTAGTCCAATCAATGGGGTCACCTGACCTATTGGCCACTTTCTTCAGATAGTCTCGATGGAACATTGACTTCCTTATATCAGCTCTGTACCTAGTCCAATCAATGGGGTCACCTGACCTATTGGCCACTTTCTTCAGATAGTCTCGATGGAACATTGACTTCTTTATATCAGCTCTGTACCTAGTCCAATCAATGGGGTCACCTGACCTATTGGCCACTTTCTTCAGATAGTCTCGATGGAACATTGACTTCTTTATATCAGCTATGTACCTAGTCCAATCAATGGGGTCACCTGACCTATTGGCCACTTTCTTCAGATAGTCTCGATGGAACATTGACTTCTTTATATCAGCTCTGTACCTAGTCCAATCAATGGGGTCACCTGACCTATTGGCCACTTTCTTCAGATAGTCTCGATGGAACATTGACTTCTTTATATCAGCTCTGTACCTAGTCCAATCAATGGGTCACCTGACCTATTGGCCACTTTCTTCAGATAGTCTCGATGGAACATTGACTTCTTTATATCAGCTCTGTACCTAGTCCAATCAATGGGGTCACCTGACCTATTGGCCACTTTCTTCAGATAGTCTCGATGGAACATTGACTTCTTTATATCAGCTCTGTACCTAGTCCAATCAATGGGTCACCTGACCTATTGGCCACTTTCTTCAGATAGTCTCGATGGAACATTGACTTCTTTATATCAGCTCTGTACCTAGTCCAATCAATGGGTCACCTGACCTATTGGCCACTTTCTTCAGATAGTCTCGATGGAACATTGACTTCTTTATATCAGCTCTGTACCTAGTCCAATCAATGGGGTCACCTGACCTATTGGCCACTTTCTTCAGATAGTCTCGATGGAACATTGACTTCTTTATATCAGCTATGTACCTAGTCCAATCAATGGGGTCACCTGACCTATTGGCCACTTTCTTCAGATAGTCTCGATGGAACATTGACTTCTTTATATCAGCTCTGTACCTAGTCCAATCAATGGGTCACCTGACCTATTGGCCACTTTCTTCAGATAGTCTCGATGGAACATTGACTTCTTTATATCAGCTATGTACCTAGTCCAATCAATGGGTCACCTGACCTATTGGCCACTTTCTTCAGATAGTCTCGATGGAACATTGACTTCTTTATATCAGCTCTGTACCTAGTCCAATCAATGGGTCACCTGACCTATTGGCCACTTTCTTCAGATAGTCTCGATGGAACATTGACTTCTTTATATCAGCTCTGTACCTAGTCCAATCAATGGGGTCACCTGACCTATTGGCCACTTTCTTCAGATAGTCTCGATACAGAGCTGATATAAAGAAGTCATTTTAAAACGCGTGGATACCCCCATTTTTTCTTTTCGTAATCTGTAATATTGAAACTAAACAACGTTCACATATTTTTGTTGTCTTTATAAATTTGAAACTTGTAGTCCATTTCAGCAAAATATCTCTGTCTCTTCGTTGTCACTAATGAGGCTTACAAAGCAAAATTGATAAAAAAAAGATAGTTATTTGTAAGATAAATGGTTTGATTGGCATCCTTTGTGAAGAACGCTATGTCTAACGTTTTTCGCCCTAATATTTTGGAAGATAACCCAAAATATCAATAGAATAAAGAAAAGTATCTTCTCGGACAAAGGAGAATGCTGAGTCAGCACATTCTTCGATTTTCATCCTTAATTATCTCTCTTAAATGTATGGGTACCCATAAAAAAAATTCTGATTTAGAAAGCTGCTTAGGGGATTCAAACAATCCATATAGATTTTTAGAAAAATAATTGGTTTGTATTAGTAGGCACCGTCGTTAACTGTCTTGCCTGGTAGGGTTCTCGATGTCAAATACAGAAGTGTGAAAGACACTTGTGTGGACTCGATCCAAGAACCCCTGGTACAGCACGGTCATGTGCTGCCCAAAAATGCTGCCCAATATATGGGCATATTTTGAAAAACATCCGCCATCTTGGATTCATCATCGCTGAAGAACGGTTAGCGGTTGAAGTTGTAATCTCAATGAATTCTAACCGTGCATTATTATACTTGTACCCAGTTGCGAAGTACACAAGGCTTGTGTACGTTTATGTACTTAGCGAGATGAGCCACAGGAAGCCCGAGCTGTATGTAAACAACCTGATCCACAGGAAGCCCGAACTGTATTATGAGTGCTCGCAAACAATCAACTAAAATCAACACGTACACACAGAATCAAAACAAAGACATTTTAATTCATAATCGGTTACATAGGTGAGTTTTGGGGACTCTGCTAAGAAATAATGGATTAACAGATGAGCAGGAGCATAATTGGTTCCTGCAGAAAGACATCATATCAGTGAAAAGTTAGCCTGCGTTTCATCCGAACAAAACCTTGTTAAAGTCCGGATGTGACGCAGGCTATGAAAAGTACACTAAATGTGAGGATGGTTAGCCTGTGCGGATACAAACGTGCTGTGGTTTTTCGGTGAAGGGAGACTCGGAACTAACACCACAGGGATCCCGATCGAGCAGAGTTTATAGTGTTGCTGCTCGCGCCAATGGTTTTTGTTAAGAATCGAATCGAAGAATCGCTCAAGGTAGAATAAGATAAAAAGCTATCGATGCATGAGACATTTATGGAATTATTAAACGTTTCCCCGTCATGTTCCATTTCCGTTCCTCCAATTTTTGCTGGGTGTAAAAATTCAAAACAGCCGTGCAATACATATATATATAGTACCGAGTAGGAAACAAAACACGATTCCGACAGCTGTTCAAGTGCTCGTCTCGGCCGGCAAACAAGGTTGATACTATTACAAGGAAAATGTATTCCACTCAGTCAACAATCTTGAATTTCTGCTGTCTTTAGGCCAATCAAGCTTCTAGGGAACAGCTATAATTTAATCAGAGAGGGGAAATCCGAGGCAAACTAGACTTGATACGATGTTGGAAATAGCATCATTATTTGTTAATTTGAAAATGAAAATATTAATTGGCTTTATGAAATAATATCGGAAGCTCGCGGTTTATATTTGTAAGCTCTAGTTGCCCTGCTTTGATAAAATATGTCGGAACTTGTCATCTTCTTCCGTCCGTATTCAGAATATAGAGAAAAACAATATGTAGAACTATACAGCTGCCTTGTGATCAATAAGAGCCATCTATTGGAGAAATATCTATTGACATTATAGAGTAAATAGAAATCACCTAACAAAGAAATATTAGAACAAGCTTTTACGATAAACACAACTAAACATCTATTATTTTAATTTAAACACTCATTTTGGTCGGAGACGGCATTTGAGTGTTCGGTTACCACTAACCTCGTTATATATTGCTTGCTGAGTCGAAAAAGAGCTCAGTTATCACCGCTTTTTACTGTAGGAAGGTGTTCAGTTCATTTCCTTGAGAAAGCTGTTGTATCGAGAGGCGAAGTATTGGGAAAGCGTTCTGGGGCGGTGTCGGCAGATGTAAGCAGATGTCATAGTACTGAAATCGCTTCTGGGAAACTATCTAGGATTTGATTTTTTCAATAACAAAGGTTTGTTTAATTGGAGGAGAATAATACCAGTAAAATGTTCGAGGATGTTTCTTTGACGTACAGCTCGTGGAAGCAAAAACAACTTGGCTACAGCTGGCTGTGGGGAACAGGGCTCGGGGTCACAGCCCTACTGACGACTGTGACTAACATACTCGTGATAGCTGCTGTGTGGAAAGATCCAAACAGAAATTTACGGCGATCACCTTCAAATATCCTCATCGCAAGTCAGGCCTTGGCAGATTTGTTTGTCGGTGTCGCCCAAGAACCAGTCTGTATTTGGTGGTTTGTGACGTTCCAAGATGATGCCATAGCAGTAGCAGAGGCGTTAAGTTCGGTTTTCATGGTCTCATCTGTTTGTCACATGGTATCACTGGGTTATGACCGATATGTGGCTGTTGTTACCCCGATGCACTACACCTCGAGGATAACACAAAAAGCAGCTTACAAAACCATCATAGTTATTTGGTCCTATAGCGTAGTTTACATGGGATATAGGACCGTGCTAAGAGACTTCTTCCAACTCCCATTAACGGTGAACATTATCTCGGGTTTGCATACGGTGTTTCCAGCATTTGTTGGTGTAGTACTGTATGCGAGGTTGTACTACGTAATAAGGAATTACCGCCAGCGCGCGAACCCCCTGGACACGTCGGGAAAAGCGGTTGTACAAGCGTATCGCAGACAGCGTAAGATGACTTACGTCCTACTCGTAGCGATGTTGCTCTTCATGTTCTGTATGACGCCGTGGTTTGTATTCTACCAAGTTATCGGCGCATGTCCTTCCTGTGAAGAGAATACAGAACTCGAGATGTACCTGTTTTGTCTGTTCTACTACCTGTTTATGTTCAAGTCCCTTTTGAACCCTTTCCTGTACGCCTGGAGGCTCTCTAAATACAGAGCAGCCTTCAGATGTTTAATCCCTGGGTGCAGAATACCGAGGAAGGTCGGAGAAGCCAGCGACCTTTCGCACTCGATGCAGTCAGAAACTAATGCAGGGGGAGCTAGAAGTGTTCGGCGCACTGCTCGACTATAAGGCTGCCCAAGGAAAGCTAGACATGCAGAGACTCGCTGTGATGGCATTTGTAGTTACTTTGGCCCATGCCTTATCAGTATAAATCAGTACTACCAATGCCGGTAAAATAACTTTGGTATTTTTAATGGCGCGATACAAGGCAGTGTACATACACTGCAACACCAAGAAGACAAGACATTTCAATAAAGAGAAGCAAATAAGGTTACAAAGAAACGTCCCACGAATAGTTAAACTAATCGATGCGAGGGAAGAGAAACTAATATAATATAAACTTTATTACGGAGTTGTCGTCCCTCATTCAGCAAGATCAATTAACACATGATGGTTTTCTGCTTAGCAGAGTAATACATTATAAATACCTGATTGAAATTAGACGCTTAATTAAAGCTTCTGTAAAATGCCATCCGCTATAAATATATTTTGGGAATGATCTCGATAGTACAATTGGGAAACACTCGCTTTCTCGTCCCGTAACTCGGTGAATGCATGTTGGGGTCAGTTAGTTCTTATCAGTGTTATTTTCTCCGGCCGCGTTCCTTCTGCTCGTCGGCCATTTTCTCGACCGAATTTTGTCATGACGAATTCGGAGACTGTTAAGAACTTCAGCTCCCCCCGTATGTATTCGTATCAGCCTAAAACAGCTCCATGTATTGGTGTAAATGCGGCCTAACAGTTCCCTTGGTATTGGATTCATTTTACAGTTATTGTGTAAACTGCTCATGATCATTAAATGTTTCAATTTGAAGGTTATACATGAATCAAAAGCTAATCAAAGAAACCGTAGTTTGTTGCATTAATCGATTGCGAAATAGATTTCCTCTTTTTAAAAAGAACATCCGAAAATCAGTAAAACTATACTTGTATAAGGCCTCAAGTAATAGCTCAGTGCCGCTCAGTTAAGGAAATGTATTAGAAGAAAACCTACAGCAGCTCTTTGGCAGGAAAAATATATTACGGGGCCGGGTTGTTCAAAGCCCGATTAGTGTTAATCCTGGATTAACTCTGCACAGAACCTATTGGTTGTCATGGAAATTAACCCTGGATTAGCACTAATCGGGCTTTGAACAACCCGGCCCTGGGTAACAAATGTCAAGGTGTGATATGTGTAATCTATTGTGTCCCCTCAGGGCGGCCTCCTCGCCGTAACTTTGAATAGGCTACAATACTAGCCCTAAAAAATGAATTCATTGTTAGTGTAATCCAAATGGGATCCAATAAAATACAAGGTTTTGAGAGGTGAAGGCCTCCAGACGCGGATCCAGAGAAAAAATTACCGTTTTCCGAGCCTCACGCGAAGGTACAAGCCAAACGAGCGCTGAAGGAGGTCTCACCCAATATTTCCAGCGTTTTCGATGCAATATTCCTCGACAATCAACCTAAATCAAGAGCAAAAATTACAGCCGTAGTTTATTTGGCTTTCAACTAAATTTTACAAATGGCCAAAATCTGATCGTTTTCCGTAAAACGGTGGAAACGGTGCTTTGGGACAATCTTGCGACTGAAGCCTGTTTGAGCTGTGGCGTGTTTTCTCAAATTGTCCCGATTTATTTTCAGCTTGTCCCTATATATCAATAATTCCCTGTAATTTCCCAATTCCCGACATTTTCTTAAGATCCCCAGCCAAAAAAAAATGCTGTTCTCCCGAAAAAGCACGATAATCTTTTTTTTTTATTAATTTTTTTATTTAAAACATTTCTAATTACTAAATTACATTAAACAAAATTTATATCACTAAAAGACACGACAAAGAGACAAAGAAGAAAAAAAACAAAGAAAAGAGAAAAGAAAATACTCTAAGCCAGCTATTCCTATTCAGAAAAATGTCTAATTGCAATTAACAGTTTTTCCCATTTCTTAAGGTGTTCCAGGGTTTTGTTCCTTGATTTTGCTACGTTGGATTCAATTTTCTCAAAATACACTAAAGAGTTTATAAATAGAGCTAATGTAGGGATTTTTCTTTTCTCTCTTGCTTTATATAAAGCTAATTTATACATTAAGATAATAAAGTTTTGTGGCTGTTCGTTTACCCCTAATATGATATTTACAAGATTCTTATATCGTGCTTTTCTAACCAAGTTCGTAATTCAAAATATAAATTTTTCGCCTCTATACATTCTACAAATAAATGATCTATTGTTTCTTGGTTAATTAAATAAAAAGAGCAACGTGAACACTCAATTAATTTAAAACGAAATAAATCAAAATTAAGATAAAGGCAGTTGTTCAAAATTCTATATTGAAAATATCGTGAATAAGAATCAATCGTTGTTGAATATATACGCCTATAAATCTCTTCCCAACTTAATGGGCTCTCAGGCTTTAATCGATTTATAATATTTATTTGGGAGGTAGGTGACTTAAACTTCGCACCAATTAAACATTTGTAAATTTCTTTTGAGTTCTCAACATTTTCTATATCAAACGACTTTTGCCCAAGTTTTAAGTATTTTTTTCCTATATCTATAGTACCCTCTATTATACCTATATTTTTGACTACTTCTTTCCATTTTCTTGGTATGGAGTGTACTAAACCTACCCAATGAAAGAAATCCTTAGCTTGGAGGCCTTTCCTCTCTACCATTTGCCATTTAAATTCACCAGATTCATTCAATAGGTCTACTATTCTATTAATATTGAGTTGCGAAAAAGTCTTAAAAAAGACCGATTTATTATCAATTTTAATATATCTATTATTCCATAAAGATTGTTGCAAAATATCAGAAATATTTATAGGTTATACCATGGCATGAGGGGTATTAGTGATTTAAATTGTCCCGGGAGCCGATTACAAATCTTCCCGCGGCTCTCGGGGCAATTTAAATCACTAATACCCCGAAATGCCATGGTATAAGTTTGTTATACCATGATCGCCGAGGAACGGAACAAATCTCTGAGAAGTTTAGTTTTCTCTGCCGAAACTAAAGACGTCGCAGTCGAGTTGCTTTCGAAAACGTTTTGTTTAATGCTTGACTGAGCGCCATTGATTAAACGACCCTGGCTTCCCCTGGGGAAAAACGTGTTGTTTTTGAGAAGAATAACTCTAAAATACAATGTAATTATGCGGTTGACTAAATATTCAAAGAGCATGAATGGATTTTAATTACTTCACGTTTATGGTTTTAAGTATCCCACATGGAAGAAGCGGGTTTGAGAAATTAAGAGAAGAATATGCAGATTGAATAGGTCATCCCACATGGATTACATTGAAGGTTATGATGAAGACAGGTCAGTTTGGATTCAGTATTTTTCATCCGGGAGCGCAGGGCTAGTTGTTCCAGAGGGGAGCAGGAGTTGATGCTTTTGACCTTCTCACTTCCAGCCTGCATTCTCTTCTAATTTTCCCTCATTACGCATGCAGGGGAAATTTAGAAATATGCATTGTCTCGAAATTTCCCCGCGGGAAATTTCTAGACTGAAATTTCCCGGCGGGAAATTTCGAAACAATGCATATTCCTAAATATCCCTGCCATCAGGGAAAATTAGTGGTTTAAATGTGCCTCGGAGAACAAAAGAATCCGAGGCTACCATGGTATAACTATTACTTCTACCCTAGCAAACTCCGCCCAACATCTTAATACACTTTTGTAAAAATCAGGGAGATACTTTGGAATTCGTTCTTTTTCAAAATTTTGATCTATTGCTAATATACCCCCAATTTGATTTAAAAACATTAAGGGCAAGGATTTCCATGCCTCTTGTTTTATACTTTAGCACGATAATCTTTGTTTATGTTTTATATTGTAAAAATGAGCGTAAATAAATATGTATCTGTTGTTTGTCGAGTCCGATGAAACGTAAACACCGGAAATCAACTGTCATTGAGATATACTAATTTGTGTGTTTTGAACCCCGCTGTAACTTTACTTTATCCGGAAGGTAATAGAAGAAAATTATTTGTTGCTAATCATGTTGATAAGAGGAGAGATCTTGCTCTTTGGAAAATAGTCATTATCTCCGCCCCAAACTATTAAACTGTACCGGCGCTCACACTGAGTTCGACTAAACGACACCAGTGACGCGTGGACGGCCGTCCACTCAGCATGATCATCAAGTAACAAATACGTGGTAAAAATACGATCACAATTTATTTCCACTCGCTGTAGTAAACGCTCAGATTGCATTAAGGTCCGCGCGCATTGATGTTTTGTGTCTTTGCGCATAACAACGATGCAATTTAGTTTGCGCATATTATTTATGTGCCCTTGCGCACGACCACAATGCACTGCGCTGGTAATGCGCAAAGAAGACCGGCTCTACCACAAATTAGTACTGCTGCCTTGCTCGCTCGCTCCAGGCTCGCTCGGCAGCAATTATACAAAACAAAATACAATCACTGAAGACTGATTGATTAATATTAATAGTAAAAGTTCAAGGACTACGGCAAAGTTGCTCAAACAACGTATACATATATATAAGTAGAAACCCATCTCTCTATATATAAATAACTAGAAAAGCAGTGAAAGACAAAATATGTGCCCTGAATGGGATTCGAACCTACATATACTACTTATATGTTTATTAGATAAGCATGAATCCTGCAGGAACCATTAAACCTAGTGATTCCTGAGTTGGCCCAAGGACGGCTTTGTCTGGCCACCTGTGATTCAAGTTTATATTGTATAAACAGAAAACTAGGTTTCAAATTATAGACTTTCCCATCTCGCCCCGAAAGAGAAAATGCCGGGGAAAACCCACAGTTACGTTCCATAATGACACAACTGAACTGACTGAACGTTGCCAGCGTGGTTGGTCCTGATGGTGTAGTGGTAACACAGCGGACTAGTATGCCGAGGCCGTAGATTCGAATCCATTCAGGGCACATATATATTTTCTCTTTCACTTCTATGCTAGTTATATATATATATACCGGTCTATCCAAGAACGTACAAATATACACATATACTGTAAGTACATTTTAGTGGAATAATTCTAATATTTTTAGATTCGCCTGACCCCACTACATCTGAAAAATATATTTTAGTCGGAATGGTATAATTATTAGGATATATATTTGTTCATTGCACTGAGCCCTAAAATGAACAAATATATGCTTTAGTTAGATCTGTTATCATGTTGTGTCGGTTCAAATGCTTTTCAGATTTCTTTTAGGTTATAGACCAATTGAAATTTTTTTTCAACAATATCCCATAATTGTAGGTACTAATATTAGCGTTCTTCCACAAAAATGTACTTAATAACTGTATATTTAAGCAATAAACCACACATTTCCATGTGTTTACTGGCGCAATAACGCACGCGGGATGTTGGGAGAACACAAGAAATGCTTGAAAATCACAAGCCGAAGGCGCAAGTATTTCAAGTGTTCTCCCAACATCCCAAGTGCTTTATTTCGCCAGTAAACACATGGAAATGTGTGGTTTATTGTTTTTTTTTTATGATATAACTACGATAACACAAGCAGGCGTGCCAATTTCTATGTGTTTACCGGCACAATAGACCACATATTTTTTAGTCTATAAGCCAATCAGAGCGCTCGTACTATCTGGGTTATATTATAAATTTGTATATATACGCTTGTGTTCAAAAACTTTGCTGTTGATTTATATATATGCTGTAAATAAACATTTTTACTTTATATTTTTTAACTGAATTGAAGAAGGAAGACCGAAGGTCGAAACGTTTTTAACAAAACATATTGGACCCGTCAGAAGTTGCCTGCTCTTTCTTTCTTCCTAATATACGTCTTATAATATTGAAGAGCAGACTGTGAATCCACTTCGGATCCTTCTACTGGAAGCTTATCGTTGGTACTACCATATATATATTATTCACTCATATATATGTATATATATGTATATATAACTTGTAATAAAGATCCAAAGTCTTTTGCCAACGGATAGTCCAGCTACAAGGATCCAAGGATTCATAGACCGTGCTTTGCAAGGAGTTCAATAAGATTAATAAAACTGGCAAAGACCGTCAACTCATAACTGTAAAAAATATATTAAGAACGTTTCGGCCATTCAGCCTTCTTCACAGGCAGCCCAATCTCAAGATTTGTGTATTCATGATACGCTTACAAATATCGCTTGAATAGTTCATATTATAAATCCTTCCAAAACATGTATGTTAGACAAATAAATACACGACTTCATCCTACAATGTTTCAGTTGTGGTTATTCATACCTCTGAGGTCTTCTAGGGTCGTTTCCGCTGCTTTTTTCGAACCACTTTCCCTCACCTAATATAATGAAAAGGCTGGAGACAACCGACAAATATACGATGCATAACCTGTAATCTTTGCCACGAAAATCACACTTGGCTCACTCCAAATAACTCCAAACTACGGCAGGCCATAGAATGATAAATGAACTCATCCCTACCCCAATTGTAAGATCCAGCGATACCACAGTCTGGAGAAATCAAACAATTTGTCGCCCATTTTCAAGTCCTTCGAGGTTGGCAGCCAACGAAGTTGGACGCCGGAAGTGGGACCTTACGCAACCAGGACGGCAACGTCTAGGACGACGGCATAAAACAATACCCTTAATTACAAAATACAATAACTGCACGTGAAAATGCATATGCACGCAGTCGACTACATTTCAACCGTTGTCTGGAAAAACACAACGTGAAAACCCCAAAGTTCGTTTACAAGAGAGCGCAAACGTAAGAAAGTAAATCACTCTGTTTTTCGTTCGGCGTAAGCAAAACTTTATGCTTATCATCTTTTTCGAAGACCTGGTTGTGAAACGTAATTAAAAGTGAATAAAGGAACTAGTAAACACCAGATTTCGGGAGAAAACACTTCTCTACCTCCCGTCGTCACTGCCGTCGCCGCCTGGTTGCGTAAGGTCCCAGACCACCGGCACTTCCGGCGTCCAACTTCGTTGGCTGCCAACCTCGAAGGACTTGAAAATGGGCGACAAATTGTTTGATTTCTCCAGACTGTGGTATCGCTGGATCTTAAAATTGGGGTAGGGATGAGTTCATTTATCATTCTATGGCCTGCCGTAGTTTGGAGTTATTTGGAGTGAGCGAAGTGTGATTTTCGTGGCAAAGATTACAGGTTATGCATCGTATATTTGTCGGTTGTCTCCAGCCTTTTCATTATATTAGGAGGTGAGGGAAAGAGGTTCGAAAAAAACAGCGGAAACGACCCTAGAAGAGCTCAGAGGTATGAATAACCACAACTGAAACATTGTAGGATGAAGTCGTGTATTTATTTGTCTAACATACATGTTTTGGAAGGATTTATAATATGAACTATTCAAGCGATATTTGTAAGCGTATAAATACACAAATCTTGAGATTGGGCTGCCTGTGCCTTCTTCAGCTAAAAAACAAACAAATGGAAAATATATATCCGACATTAGGTCGCTGGTCTTTTCAAAAGCTGAGGTAGAATAGCCCAGGGCCCGGTTGTTCGAAGCAAGGGTAATCACTAACTCGAGGGTAAACTGTACAGAATACAATTACACATTTAACGCTATCCTAAGGATAAACTGTACAGAATACAATTACAGATTTAGCGCTATCCTAGGGATAAACTGTACAGAACACAATTACACATTTAGCGCTATCCTAGGGATAAACTGTACAGAACACAATTACACATTTAGTGCTATCCTAGGGATAAACTGTACATAATACAATTACACATTTAGTGCTATCCTAGGGATAAACTGTACAGAATACAATTACAGATTTAGCGCTATCCTAGCTAGGGATAAAGTTGCCCTGGCTTCGAACAACCGGGCCCTGGACCACAAGCAGACGGTCATTGTAAGTGTGATGTTGCCGTTGAATAATGTCGCAAGAATTAAAAACAATTACACATTTAGCGCTATCATAGGGATAAACTGTACAGAATACAATTACACATTTAACGCTATCCTAGCTAGGGATAAACTGTACCGCAGAACACAATTACACATTTAGCGCTATCCTAGGGATAAACTGTACAGAACACAATTACACATTTAGCGCTATCCTAGGGATAAACTGTACAGAATACAATTACACATTTAACGATATCCTAGCTAGAACACAGTTACACATTTAGTGCTATCCTAGGGATAAACTGTACAGAACACAATTACACATTTAGCGCTATCCTAGGGATAAACTGTACAGAACACAATTACACATTTAGCGCTATCTAGGGATAAACTGTACAGATCACAATTACACATTTAGTGATATCCTTGGGATAAACTGTACTGAATACAATTACACATTTAGTGCTATCCTAGGGATAAACTGTACAGAATACAATTACAGATTTAGCGCTATCCTAGCTAAGGATAAAGTTGCCCTGGCTTCGAACAACCGGGCTCTGGACCACAAGCAGACGGTCATTGTAAGTGTGATCTCGCAAGAATTAAAAACAAACGGCTGGTACGATGAACTGAATCAGGTTCCTGATTTAATGCAATACATTTTGGTAATTGATTACTTATTTAGATTTCGTGTTTTAACATACTTTTTAGTGAAACTGTGTGAGACCAAGCATGAAAGTTTGCGAAACTGCGCACACAAAGTTTGTGTTATTGGTGCTCTTACTTCTAAAATGCGGTTCAAATCCACGGTTAAAAAAATAAGTCAGTTGTTAATTTGACTTCCGAATTTCACGGTGTCAAAAATGCACTGTCTTTAAAATCGAGGTTTCCATTTTAACTAAATTAAATCAAATATTCATATTTCACAGTTTCCATACAGAACCTAAAACTATTAAGCCGAATCGGACCAATTTTAATATCAATGCAATAGACTATTTCAAGGTCGCCATTACCACTACCGGATATCTACTTCAATTAGCGATAGCACCGGTGCTACTGAAAAGAGATCCTGAAAATTAGGCAAAATACCAAATTTGAGAGTCATACCTCACCTAGAAGCCAAGATATAGTCAAGTAAAGTGCGCTATTTTTACAGACATTTGTATGAGGGGGTGCGACATTTCACCCCCGCATACAAATGTCTGTAAAATTGTCTTACTTTGTGGGACGGTATCTTTGCTCACATACAAGATATAACTATCAAATTTCGGATTTCGACTAATTTTGAGGTGCTCTTTGTAGTGGTACCGGTGCTATCGCTAATTGAAATACAAAGCGTAGTGTTATATTAATGGCGACCTTGAAATGGTCTCTTATTTAATAATTAACTTTTTGGGGACAAATTCAAAGCAAAATCTGAATCCACTTATTGAGTAAACAACGACCGCTGCTTGTGGCCCAAGCTAGATCTAAAAAAGGCGTTCGACACAGTTGACCACGCTATTCTTCTATCTAAATTAAAAGAATACGGGGTTAGGGGCGCCTCGTTGGAATGGTTTGAGTCATACTTAAGTAATCGTAATCAAAGATGCTTTGTAAACGGTTCTTTCTCAGACAATCGACCATTATCATGTGGCATTCCCCAGGGAACAATCCTTGGACCCCTCCTTTTCATTTTATACATAAATGACCTGCCTAACTGTCTCAAACTGTCAGCCTCGTATGAATGCTGACGACACGTATTTAACTTTTGCAAGTAACAATATTGATAACATTAATTGTGTTGTGAATGAAGACCTCGCCAAAATAAATGATTGGTTCATCGCAAACAAACTTAGGCCATCCCTTCATGTAGGACGACACGAATTGCTACCAAATTGTATTCATTTGTATTGTATTGTGTTGCGTTCTATTGTTGTATTGAATTGTATTCTATTGTATTTTTGGTAAAAATTCGTGTCGTCCTACATAAAGAGATTGCCCAAACTTACATTAAATAAATCTAAAACTGAATTCATGCTAATTGGATCAAGACAAAAGTTAAGTACGTTTAATAGATCCCCCATCTCTAGTCATTGATGATGCTCCTATAAAGCAAGTCACTTTTTCTAAATCTCTTGGAGTTACTATTGATGAAAATCTATCTTGAAATGTACACAATGATAATATATCTAAGAAGATTGCTTCTGGTATCGGAGCGCTGAAACGTTGCAGACCGTTTGTTCCCTCGGCAACGCTGGAGTTTATTTCACAATGCCCTGGTTCAACCGCATTTTGACTACTGCAGTATCGTCTGGGGTAACTGTAATATTACCTTGTCTAACAAACTACAAAAACTGCAAAACCGAGATTTTAACTCACTCCAGCTATGATACCAATGCTGATCTTCTATTTGAACGACTCAACTGGAGAAAACTCGACTCACAGCGTCAATTCCAAAAGGCTTTGCTCCTGATTACCTTAGTGCAAAATTTACTGATCGTAGTAGTGTTACGAACTATTCCCTGAGAGACACCGAGGGCAAACTTGCCATTCTTCTGCCCTGCACAAATTTCATGAAAAATAGTTTTAGCTACTGTGTAGCAGTACTCTGGAATAGTCTACCAGTGGAGCTGCGGCAGGCAAGCACTCTTAGCAGTTTTCGATCTGGCTGCAGCAGCTTTTTCTCTTGAATTAAACTCTTCAGTTATAAACTGTAATTCACACGGCATTCATGTTATATTAGATTAGTTAGCAGTTTTCATAATTTATCATTTTATTGAGCGATTGTATTATTATAATTATTTATTTTTAGTAATTTATATCCAACTGATGAATCAACCGTGTTTAAATAAAGTTATACATACATACAGCTTGTGTCTCTTAATAATAGTCTATTGTACCTTGTCTTTTGATGGGTATACAAAGACATATATATATATATAGTATATATAAATCAAAAGTAATGTTTTTGAAAACGAGTATGATATATATATTTATAATGTAACCCAGATAGTACGAGCGCTCTGATTGGCTTATAGACTCAAACATCTGTGGCCTATTGTGCCGGTAAACACAATAAATGTGTCGTAGTTATATCATAAAAGCAATAGACCACACATTTCCATGTGTTTACTGACGAAATAAAGCACTTGGGATGTTGGGAGAACTTTCAAGAATGCGCTTGATTTTCAAGCATTTCAAGTGGGTTTCCTTCTCTTCCTCTCTCCTCCCCTCCGTTTCCTGAATTTTGTCTCTTGCACACCAAGGCGTCCTCTTCTTCCTCTTCTGGTCACGGGAGATATTCTTATATTACTTCAGTCTCTAGTATTACTCGTTTGCGTTCGTTTTTATCGTTTTATTCATTTCCTCTGAGTCGAGTGTTCAATCTCCTCCGGAGTTTGGGTTTCCTGTGTCAGGGCACACCGCGCCAAAATATATATTTACATATTCGAAAATACGGGGCTTCCTGTGATATACTTCTATCGCATAATCGAAAATACCGGGCTTCCTGTGGCATACTTCTGTCGCATAATCGAAAATACCGGGCTTCCTGTGGTATATTTCTATCGCAATCGAAAATATCGGACTTCCTGTGGTATACTTCTAGCGCATAATCGAAAATAAGCCTAAATCTGCAGGTCGTTTTTTTTGTTCGGTGCAACAATTTCTGCGCATGCGTTAAATTATGCATTAATTGTTGGCGCTAATAGATTTCTCTCCAGTCCAGTCGCCAGATTCTGCGGACGCTATTCTGAACTCCTGAACTTTGAGGTACGTTTCGGTAGGTTTTATGCCACATTTCATCACATTTCATTTTACTCTCGGTCATAATACATACCAACGCAAACACCGTGATCGGTAGGCCAACACTAAAATATTTTCGACCGTGTTTTTGGCTGGTTTACCGATCTCGTATCGAGACCTGTGTACGTTTCCGTTTCACAGGTATACTGAATAGCTGATATTTTAATATATCGAAGTATACTGAGCGATTTACTAGCAAATACATATACTGTGGTTAATAAGCAGTTATGGGTTACTATCCTCTATCGAAGTCTGACTCGTAATGGCTCATCATGTATAGCAAGAACAGCAGATAAAGTTACATAGAGGCACACAAACTAAGTGACATAGCCACTAGCTCCATCACAGGATGGACAGGATACAACTTATAATATGGTACAAATATAAACATACATTTGAGACAATCATCTATTAGTACTCGGAACCTGCAGTATAACAGAACAGCGGTAGTATCGTCGTGTACCGTTGAGATCTGTGGGGAATCACACCTCGCGCGCTCGGAGGGTTGTCGTACCACTATTTTTTATATATTATATATTATACAATAATAGAACGAATATTTTATGAACATGCTAATGACAGTTGATATAAATCTGGTAAAAAAAAAACGACTGCAATCAGCGAATTCTCTCGTGGTCTAATGGTTAGGGTTTGTGTTGGTGGTGGGTAAGCCATTGCATTGATTCTTAACCGGCCCGAGTTCGAATCCCGGTTCAGGCGGGTTTTTTTTCATACTGAGGATAACGTAAATCCTTCTAAAATTTCTAAGTGTCGATTCGGATGTTCGTATAAAATTTCTGAGTCTCAAATTATTCATAGCGAACGTGGGTAACAAAGGGAATTTTATGACGCAGTTGGTTAAACGGTACACGACGATACTACCAGAACAGCAGACTAAATTGTAAACGTGTGTTACATGAATAAGTAGTGTTTAAAGTGCATATGAGCCCTAGCCAGTTATCTTTGATATCGCTTGTACACGAAGTGGATAGTCCAACGGCAGAATATTTCTTGATTTGGGTGTTGCGTCTACGAGATATAAAGGTTTATATTTCCAATATGCTAATGATGTGATGTCATCACCGACATTTGCTGAATTTCTTTGTGCTTGTGAATTAAGCTATTTTCTAATTTAGAATGTTTTATTTGTAAAATCACTTTGATAAGCTTCAAATATAACTTAGAATTAAAAAAATGGTAATTTGTCTCTACCAGCATGCTTTTGTATAATAAGTGGTGTCGGTGATGACATCACATCATTAGCATATTCGAAATATAAACCTTTATATCTCGTAGACGCAACACCCAAATCAAGAAATATTCTACCGTTGGACTATCCACTTCATGTACAATCGATATCAAAGATAACTGGCTAGGGCTTATATGCACTTTAAATTAAAAGGTCAATTTCTTTAATTTACATACGAGAAAAACAAAAATATTACATTACATATATACTAGGGGAGCAGAGAATGAAAGTCACCGCGCTACCGGCCACTCCTAAAGACTGCTAAATTCAGCTAATAATTCTTCCCTTTGGTTATTACTAAGAGGATTTCAAATGAAAGTGTATTTTATCTTCAATCTCATGTGGCCCGAGTGAAAGCCCAGATGGGCTCTTGTTTAATTATGTGGTACAAGTATACCACAGGAAACCCGTTATTTTCAATAATGTTTAGCTGCAAAATTCTTAATTTTGAGATAATTATTCCCACACAAAAGTATGACGTTATGGTGAGGGCTGTCCACAAGTTGCTCGGCAACATTTTGGCAACTTTTCACATTTCGAGCAACTTTTTTCACTTCGAGCAACTTTTTGCATTCTGAGGAATTTCTACTCATATTGAGAACTTGGAGCAGCTTTTAGTGTTTAAATTGGTCTTACTGTCATGTTCCACAATGCTTAATTATTTGGATACTTTGGAAATTTCCAGTTTAAAAGGGTCATACAGGACTTACTGTTGGAGCAGTTTGGTCTTCCTGTGGTTAGTTGTCAACGCGATCTGGGCGGATCAGCGGTTATTTTAAAGAATATTCAAAATGGCGGACGATCTGTCATGCTCCGCTGGCAATGAGTCAGAAGAAGAAGATGACCCTTTGAAGGTAGCAGCATGATGTTGTATAGAAAGTGCATAAAGGAGAAACATTCATGAGAAATTATTATTTTACTAGTGACATTCAAATACATGTTATCTGTTTATAAGTTTGATAAAACTCTTTACACATTGATAAACTTTAGTTTTTTTCACTGCCTTGAAAATGTTTTAATAATGGCTAGTAACTCCGGTTGCAGTAAAATGGCATGAAAATGCTTAGAAATCTTACTCTTATAGGGCAATTTTAGCATATTTTCACTTTAGACCAAATGACGGAAAAAAGCAACTTTCTGGATTTTTTTAACAACTTTTTGAGAAATCCGAGCAACTTTTTAAGAAATTTCGAGCAACTTGTGGACAGCCCTAGTTATGGTTACCACGGGTGAGAGATTGAACAGCCAATGAATCGCTAAAACTCTAACCGTGTTCAATCTCAAAGGAAACCCTATGTATGAAATGCGTTACAACGAAGAAAGGAGCTAATTATGCGGTAATGGTATAATACTTATTAACCAATATTTCGGCTGGCATGGCCAACCTCCTTTGAACTTTAGTTTTAATGTTTTAAATTATTCATCAAGATATAACCATTTTGGCTTTAGCATTCGGTCGAGGAGTACGTTTCCAGAAGTTTTTCCACGTAGCCAAGACGTGGTTTTTTTACGATGGTTTTTCGTACCGGGCAACGTACATTATTTTCTTTAGATATCGATTTTTCGGTATTTGATTAAGCATGTGAAAAGCTACTTATTATCATGTGATTACGTCATTTGATTGTTCAACGTATGGTTATGGAATGTTTTCTCCATTCCTTCATGTCCTGCCGTTAAATATTATGATTTTGTAATATTAGACTACTATGTAATGATTTGTAATACCGTAGTTTATTAAACTGGAAACCGTTTGCTGCTGTCCACCAGGCATCCGGCACTGTCACACTCCACTAGTTGTAGTGTTATGATTTTGTACGCGTTGGGCGTGTTGCGTAGTATATAATAGGAATGAACAGGGTTTACACTTGTAATGGCCGTGCCAGTCGAAATATTGATTAACACATACACCCATTGCTCTTGCACAATCATAGCATGGGAAGCCCGTTATTTTCAAAAATGTGCTATTTTTGATTCTGTGGTAGAAGTTGTCATTATTTAGGTATAACCAAAAAATGTGATAGATATAAAAATTATTCTGAAACCACACAATGTACTCTCGGTAAGGTCGTAGTTGATCGGAAGGGGACTTAGGCTAACCACACACAATACAATGTACTCTCGGTAAGGTCGTAGTTGATCGGAAGGGGACTTAGGCTTACCACACACAATACAATGTACTCTCGGTAAGATCGTAGTTGATCGGAAGGGGACTTCGGCTAACTCGTAGTTGATCGGAAGGGGACTTAGGCTAACTACACATAATAAAATGTACTCTCGGTAAGGTCGTAGTTGATCGGAAGGGGACTTAGGCTTACCACACACAATACAATGTACTCTCGGTAAGATCGTAGTTGATCGGAAGGGGACTTAGGCTAACTCGTAGTTGATCGGAAGGGGACTTAGGCTAACTACACACAATAAAATGTACTCTCGGTAAGGTCGTAGTTGATCGGAAGGGGACTTAGGCTAACCACACACCGAATACAATGTTCTCTCATGCAGTGAGTGAGTGCGCGACACAATGCCATGCACTTCTGATTAAAGACACGTGTTTTGCTTATTTAATATTATAATACCATGATCGCCTCGGATTCCTTTGTTTGTTCACGCACATTTAATCTCTAAATTCCCCAGCTCATTACAAATGCAAGGGAAATTTAGAAATATGCATTGTCTTCGTCTAAATTTCCCGGTCATTACAAATGCAAGAGTAGTAGGAGAGGCATGGAATTAGCCGGTTTTTTAGGGTGTTATGCTAATTTTTAAGGCGCGCTCATTAATTCATTGACGTCACAGTTCTATTGTCTTTCCGCATGAACAAAGTGCGGCGCGCTCATGAATAAAGTGCGGCGCGTCATGAACAAAGTGCGGCGCGCTCATGAACAAAGTGCGGCGCGTTCATGAACAAAGTGCGGCGCGTTCATGAACAAAGTGCGGCGCGCTCATGAATAAAGTGCGGCGCGTCATGAATAAAGTGGAATCTCATTAACTCAGAGGATTATCTATTATTTCTGTGAATGAGGTCATCGATCTATTCGGGCATGTTTGGCTAAAGCCTATTGTTTGGGGTCGTCTCTAAAACCAGGAGCGATCGGCCCTGAATACATTCGAAGTTGAATGAAAAAAGTAATAAATATCTCGCAATATCTAAACCCCTTTGTAGCGTAAATAGTAAGAACAAACTACTCGTGATAGGCTCTAAACTGTCTTTATTATTTTCCTTTACAGTTAATAACTCATAAGATAATTGTATACGAAATCCACTGTGACTCATAAGAGCAACTTTGCTATTATTGTCCTTAGGGATTAGCGATAACTGAAGGGCATCAGTACAGTTTGATAGAAACAATAGTCCTATTGTTTTGAGGAAAACTTGAGATGTAAATTATTCTCTAAAACTGAACTATAATTACCATACGAATAGAAACAAACCACCAGATAAATTAAACAAAGTTTATTCAATCTCAAAAACACCAATTTACAGTTCGTTTTCCTTATAGTCGCGGAGTTGATAACTTTCTTATTTCTCAGTTCTTGGGTTGATACTAAATGTACCGTGTTACAAGATGACACTGATTTATGTTTCATTGATTTTTTCTTGTTGACAAATACT